>BSBM01001874.1:0-39270 GCA_027924585.1 Larix kaempferi
GTTAAAAGATATATGCAAAAAGTAACACACGTATATATGGTTATATCATATGTTAAAATGTATCTATGTGACATTGAATATGAACAAGTATATATGGCTGCTCTCTAAACCCTTTAACTCTACAGCCTAAACAAAAAATGGCTGGCTCCAAGCTCCGACCAAGGAGTAAGTACAAATTGGAGTTCTAGATATAGAATCGGGAAATCTATCTATATAGGATTGATTGTGTAAACTTCGATATGCAATTTAAACATGTTGTTTCTGGTAGGGCCTTGGATATCATCATGTGGTGGTAACCCAATCTTCTCTTCTCTGCTGGTCTGTTGGTCTGGACAACAAGTTCAATGTTTCCATGGCAATCCAAAAGAGAGTTATTAACATCTCTATGCAACTATGAACATATATCCTATGCGACATCGTGTATCAATGTCTTGATTTGTTTATTAGATTGTGCATCTAAGCCTAGCTAGCATGGTGTTTTCTCTCCAGCAACCCAGTTAATTTAGCTTATGGTTATGGATTTTATTCTCGTTATTAATTAAAACTTCTCCATGTTGATATCATATGGAATCGACACCTGGCTTAGTAGTAGTGGATCTCCACCAGCAGCATCAACTAGCCCGAACTCTCATATGGGGTGGCACTACTCCGTCTGGTTTCAACCAACATCTCCATGCAACAATTTAAACCTGTCATCTATGTAACAGAATAATGTAATGGGGAGAGACTAGTAGAGTTATTATTGTTGGGGCTTTGTAAACGTCTCCATGTGAGCTCATATATCAATGAGAACTAGAGAGATTGAAATACTCCTTCCTATTGGCTTCTGTACATATAAGTTAACCCGGCTAGGTCTTATCCTAGGACAAGGCGTCTCATTTGATTTAGACCTGCCATAGCAGCAGTTGGTAACGCTCTTTTCCATAAGACTCATCAGTCCCCTTTGGCCATTGTTCTCCTTACTGGCCAACCTCTCCCAGAAGACTCATCAGTTTAAAAATACAATAATCCGTCAATCTCACATGCTTGTAAGTAACACAAACATGGCTGCTCCAATGTCTTCCGGTTGTGTTTATATGGGGAACTTATCTTCTCCTTACTACCCTAGGTTTGAGACCCGCAACTTTATCGCTCTCTCGCTTCAACCTCCAAAGGGAAACAAAATAAAAAGGGTATAGTTTATTAACAAGAATCTCCATTATTATCAGGATGATTAGAAGAGGGTTTTGGGGCATATTTCCCCCATCAAAATTAGGTTGTGACTAATGAAAAACAACACCAAATGAGCGAAGTTTTGAAATGAAAATCCCGGCAGAAGGAAGGGGGGAGCAGCCGCCTGGCCTGGGATCCTGTGGAGTAGCTATTCTTTATTGCCCCACCTAATAAAACTGAAAACACTTTGTTGATGGAGCAACAAAACACTTGGATACACCTGGAGGAGAATTTCCCCCCCTTTCTCTTCTTTTAAATTGAGTGCATTAAATGCAAGGACACGTAGATATGCGATGCTCTCATATTTGGAGCAGCTACACCTAGTTGACTTGTGACAACACCTGGCATAAACACTTGGAGAAAAAAACTACTACTGGCATTTCAGCTCAGTAAAAATCTGTTCATTTTGCTCCAACCCCGCGTTTTCCAACAGCTTTTCATTTTACCTACAGAGATGGGCCCGGAATTGGCTCAATCGGCTGTTTCCCCCGCATTTTTAGCAGCAATTCCATTTTATCTTCTATGGAGCGGGTAAAATCTGTTCAATTTTCATAATCCCCTGTATTTAAAGCAGCTTTTCAAAAGAGGTAGCCAGTATCAGATTTAAGTCGTAGGTAGGTGGTGGTCTGGCTGCTGCAATGAGGTCTGCGGACAAGAAGGATAAACTTATCTATGGCGAGATCATATATCTATGGCACGTCAATATTTTAATAATTCATGGCCAAGTAGATATGCCAATATATCATAGTAGTCCGAGTAGATATGCAATATCATATAGTAACAAGTATAAATGGATGGTTAGATCATATAGTAACACGTAGGCACCATACCACCCAGAGTAACCAAGCGGAGTCTCTGAACCCAGCATCTCTTGCATCTACCTGAGTAGTGGATCTCCACTAGCATCAACTAGCCCTATTTATTGTTATTTAGACAGACACAAACATGTACTCTATGGCGCTATTATGACCAGCAGGACTTCGGAATAGCACCATCATAAGACCCTCCACATGGAGAGCTAGGAGACCCGCTTCTTCTCTGGAGCTAAAGGAGATAGTATTGATTCTCTCTGTTCATGGCAAGTAACAAGTCTCTATGGCGACATACTATATTAACATGTGGATATGGCTCTAGTCCAAGGGCAAACGTATATATGGTTATATTGTCTATATGAACTACAGCACTGGTTACAATGGACTTTGTAAATGTCTCCGCAACATCGTGTATCGACAATGCAAGAACTTCTAAACCTGCTGCCCAGATTCAAGCTGAGCTAAAGGGATCCTAGCGTATCCAATCCTAGGAGCCACGTAGTATCCAATAGGAGCCACGTAGAGTAGTACGAGTAGAGTAGCCAGAGTATAACAGCCCGAGAATAATAGTGGATCGGTCTGGACAAGTGCAACGTCTCCATGCAAGTATATTATGTATAAATTAGCAAATATGCAAGTATATTATGTATAAATGTAGATATGTTATTTAAACTTGTTTCTTTGGCTTTCACAAGGCTAGCACAAAGAGGTCATTTCAAATTTTAGATATGCCCGTTAGATATGCCCGTATAGTCTGTTATAAGGGTATGTGCAAAACGCGGATATGCGCTTATAACCTGTTTCTAAGAGTCATGAGAACGGGGCTAGCCTTAGGGTGAAGAATCCAGACTGAAGGCAATAAGAAGGTTCAAGGTGAAGCTGCACATAGATTTATTCAAAGTATGTATGGCTGCAGCTTCAGAGTACTACAGCTCATGCCACTATAGCAGCAATCAAAATTAATTCTGTTAGCCAGGGCAAAACCTCCCCCCTCATAGCTTCAGGCTTCGGCCTTATTTTACTTATCCAACCACCAAATAAGTAAAAAAAGGGGGCGACCACTTTTGGCGAATGGTTCGTCATTCCTCCATCCGGGTACTAAAAGTAAGTAGATTTTATCCTTACTAAACTATACCCTTTCAGATCGTTTCCCTAGTATTGCCAGGTTGTGATCACTCGATGCCGGGTGGCGATGGATTATCATATGTTTTTTAACCGATGGAGGATACTTACGATCACCCGTTGAGGATGCCAGACACATTGTGCTTGTCAGGGAGTGAAAGGGAGGTGACTAATGCGGGAAAGAATATCTTGATTGCTTGCCCACAGATTCCGAGATAGGAGCTCCCGCGGACAACAGCCCAATCTTCCCAAATAGAAGCTCCCACCGGCAACAGGCAACTTCTTCACCAATAGGTTTCCCACGGACGGACGAATGAATGCTTGAGCGTTGACAGCCTTACCAATTGATACGGAACAGGAAGCTACTTACGGAGGGGCCTACTCACAGGGGATACAGGTCACAGGAACTAATCCATAGGGAAGCAGACTATTCACACAGCTACACATAGAGAGAGCTACACGTAGAGGAGTAATTGAAGCTACTCCTACAGATACACATAGAGATACATGAGAGGTACACGTTGAGGTAGGTTACCAATGAGGTTAGGTTACCGATGAGGTTACACAACGAGTACTCAGAAAATGAAGACACGTAGGGCTACACATAGTACACATAACGCCTAAACACAAAGAAAGATAGATACAATGAGTTAGTTACATACATAATAGCGTAGATAATACAATGTCGAAAGTACAGGCGCCTGGGCGCGCTATGGGAGATGAAAAGAATTGGCGCGTTTACTTATGTGCTTCCTGGCTTTTCTTACTGGCTGAAAGGAGGAGAGACGGCGGCGGGGCAGGTCCAGTTATAACGGACGCTTCCGCTAGCCCTTTAAAGCAAGCCAGCTCTTTTATTCTTATCCCAGCCTGTCTGTAACTCTCGATGCAAGTAACAACGATGTTACGAACTCAAAGTTAGCAGTAACGAGAATCTGGTAATTAGGGGTCCCGCTCAAGCTAAAAGCTGCCAGCCGGCCAATATCCCCGTTAATCACAGCAGTCGTAGCTTTTTCATCCCGCATAAAAAGGTGATTCCTTTAATCCAGATTTCATCTCCTTATGCCTCCCCTAAACCTTCTTTTATTATTGAAAAAGCGCATTTTGGAACGTTTATCATATCGAACAGATCCACCCAAAAATACCCAACTAGCTGTTTGGAGAATGTATTTATAATAGGTTGCCCTTACCTTTCCACTCCTCATTATGTTTACATCCGCCCGATTGGAAGAAATAACCTGAAATGCAGAAAATAATTGAATTTATTTGGCTACAGAAAAAAGCGAGTTATCAACCGTGTTGGAAGGACCTTTTTTCTTGTATAAAAAATACTTTTATATATTCAAAGTCCCCCCCCCATCTGCTCATTTTGTATTTTTGGTGATACAAAACCTCTTCAAACAGGGTGAAACCCACTCACTATTCATTCATATGGTGAGGCGCCATTTTCATAAGCAAAAATATTAGTTTTGGGGGTGGGCTCCTCCATCTGGCAGCTGGGTTCAAGGACTTGCATTTGTATTTAGCCAAAAATTGATGAGTTAAGGCATTTCAGGTGATATTCAATCCATACAACAAAAAAGAAACTAAATCGGGGGAGAATAAACTGGTTGTTCTACTTGCCAAGATTCTGGGGTTGTTCCACTTGTATAGATTATAAAAGACATCTTAAGACTAAACAAGTGGTCATGCTTAAGGCAGTAGGGACTAATCCTAAAGATAACACACATATTTTTCACTTATGAACATATTGTTCAGACTTCATTGCAGCCATACCCTACAAAACTCCACATAAAAAGTGAATCGCTTCTATGCGCAGTAGCCAGGAACCTGCCAAGCAAATAAGTGTATCCTTCTTACTGGCAGTTGAGAGGAGAATAGATCTGTTTATACTAGTGTTTTAGCTTAAGCACATGGAGTAGGGTAAATCACTTGCTTTTCTACTTACCCCGTGCAGCCCGGGTTGGCCAATAGGATGAAATGGAAACACTGCTGTCCCTTCTCTCTGGGTCTATACATCAAAACGAGGTTAGGCAGTCCGACAACATCAGCTGCTATATACCTCCAGTGTAACAAGATTTTCACTACTACTAGCTTTCCTACTTAACATAGCTGATAAGCCGGCTCGCTTCTGCTTGCTGCTATCCGGGGCCGGCCCTTGCTTGCTCGAGAATAGGAAAAGCTTATATCACTGGCTTCTCTACCAAGACTTTAATATTAGGAGATTTCCCTCACTCAATTTCATCTCATGCTTTTATATAGATTTCTCTTATATTAATTATCCATTTCAACCCTCATGCGCAGCGTGCCCGTTCTTTAGCTATTGTATTTTCTACGATATGAAGAAGGAGTTCAAGTTGTGTTACCTTATGAGCATATCGATTGAGTTTAATAGATTGATAACTGAATCTTCTTCTGATGCTGCTGGCCCTTACTAACCTATTGCTTAATTGCTTAAGCCAGGAAGACTCAAGTAGGCATTAAAAAGGATAGCGTAATTACATATATAAAGAATGAATGAATGGAAGACGACTCACACCGAATCAATGCATAATTACATATATAAAGAATGAGCAGCCCTGAGCAAGCTCCCCTCTATTTATTTATTTATTCCCACCCAACCAGAGCTTAACGCACCTTAAATTCACACTGAATCTAGTCACACCGAATCGAGCATAATTACATATATAATAAAGGGAATACGACGAACACTGAAACTTACTCCTTATTTCCTTTGGGGGCTGTTCATTCTTTATATATGTAATTACGCTTTTCAATTTAATGAGTAATCAATCCGTGGCTGCTGATGAGTTCAGTGATCGATCCGGACTATTGCTTATGAGTTCAGGTGATCCGGTGCTTTATATATGTAATTATGCAAAGCATTATTGCCTGCGCCCAACTTGTCCAGTGGTGTTGTGGTTATTTTATATAACTGATGAAGAGGGAAACTGCATTTTTGCGAACTTTGTGCTTTCCCCAAAAGGCAATAAATATCTAACTTACTTGGATCAACACGTGTTTACCTGTCTCCCTCCGCTCCCTGGATGTTACTTCCTTCCTAATTGGTGACCTAACACACACACAACTCCCGTATTGCATTATATACATGCATATACCCCGTGCATAATAAACACCTTGCTTTCATGCTTTTGCCCCCTCCTTTTTCAAAATCATATTGGATAAAAAACGAACCTACCTTTTCATTATTCCAGCAAGCGTCCTGTCTCGGGAGCCAAGCGAATTAGCCCAGCCCGGCTATGGGTGGTATCAGCATCTGGATCGAGTAAGTAGTGAGTGGGGTATACTGCATCGACTGTTGGACCGACACTTGGCGATCATAGGTAAACTATCAGAAAGATAGACCAAATAATATAAATGGGAAGTCCAAGCACAGCTTTTATTGAGGAAACAGGCGAGCACTTGGCGGGTTTTCTCTATCTCTGGGCTCGGTACAATATCTTATAATGTATCCCTTCATATCAAGAGTAAATGCACTTCCAGGCTACGCGCCTCGTGGTCTGAATCCTTTGAGTCCAGCAGCTATCTATTATCGTAAAGGGCTACCCTCCTGGTGGATCCCTTTTACTTGTTAAATAAGTAAATAAAAGCTAAAGCCCTACTCTTAGCTTCCTTAATTTACCTTATTTATAATAGTTATAAATATCACTAGTATGTGCTCCCTGCCGACCCATATTTTATAAAAAGGAAAGATAGACTCTGGGTTCCTCCAATAAGGCCAGGATATATAAACTGAGCTTAGCTTGATGTAACGAAGACCATGAAGATGTAACAAAGTATATAGTCCAAGGCTAGCTTCAGTAAATATTTAATCCTTTTCTTATCTTTATTTATTTGTTACCATACATACCGGGCACCCACCCACCTTATTACCTAGTATAACTTTTAGCTCTACACTTTATTAATAAATATAAAGGGGACTGCTATTAACTACCCCCCCTTATATTAGAAGGAACGGATGCATAGATAATAGATAGATCCCTTACACCTTACTTAGTTATCCCTCGCTACACTACCACTTGATACACTGCACACCCCCTTTCACATCTTAAAAACTTATATATATATATATATATATATACCATTTTATTATATCTTTTCTGGTAGCCCTACAAAACTTACCTCATTAATTGTAGGTACCACCAGACTCAGACCTTGTCGGGACGGACGGGAAAAACCCGGCCAGCAGCCAGCCGGATATCCCATTGATAAATGAAGACAGCCAGCCTGCATTGTGCTTAGGATATTCATGGATATAGTTATGGATGCCCACTTGCTTATTATTAATATTGATTGGCGTTGGCCATGGTGATCACGATTAACAATAAACGATGGCATTGGCAACGAACCAACCTACCCGATTGAAAGCTTCTTACCAATACTGAAAAGGGAGGGTTCTCTACCTGCCACCGCATGACATGAACGAGGGAGGGAGGCATTACTTAAGATGCACCCATTGATGAAAAAGATAAGGCAACAGACACTCGGTTGCAGTCACGCTTGGCAGAGGAGAATGCCAGTCAGCGATGGGAAGGAAGTAGCACCGGTTAGTTAATGATTGATTACACGCTTATTCACTTAATTATCCCAGGTTTCGATGCACTTAATACCAGTCATTGCTTGGGATACTTCCCTCGGTTGGGCTGCTCGGCTTGGATACTAAGCTGCTTGGCTCGACTAATCTGCTTTTATGATACCTGGCTGCTTGCTTTTTTTCTTTTTATTAATTTATTATGACTTTATGATTATTGTTACTGCTGGCTTAAGGTTAGTTGGGTAAAGGTGATAGGTTCAACAAAGGTGAAAGGGGCTTCCCTTGGGTAAAGGCTTATGGCAAAAGATTACAGTAAGGTGCTGGTTAATTCTAAAAGTTAATTACATCTGTGGGACTGGCATCTGTGGGACTTGGTGTTCCTGTTAGGATACGAGTGTTTGGATGCCCTCCCTCAACGTTCCTTCTGGATGGTCTAAACCTTATTATTTGAACCCACCCATTTTGCAAGCAGTCATTGTTATAAAAAATCGCCCGGGTTATAAAGAATCAAATTCTAAAGTTGGGAACGGAACGGAAGGACTGCCCCTAGGTTTTATAGGTGGGCAACTTATCTAGGTGGATAGTTCAATTAGTTCGCGGTCAGATCTCATTTGGTGGATCGATAGCCTTCTCTCGTTTTTCGGTGGACCGATGGAGGCCTTCTTATTCTCTTATAACTAACTCTAACAACTATTTATAATTAGCTGTAGTTCTATGTCATTTAACATCCACCAGTAAATAGAAGCATGCCGCTACTTATTACGTTGATTCAACATGGGAGCAAGCAGCAGAGTTTAATCAACGATGTTCAGGAGCAGAGGGCATTTGATGATGGATTTTGAGGAGCGGGATGGCCCAGCGAGAAATAAAGTACACCTATATTTATTAAAGAATGTGGACTGTTGTCCGTCCGTGTGAACGACTATCTCATAATATGTGGGCTATAGAGTAATCAATTACTATAAAGCATTGACCCCCCCATCCAATACTGGCACTACTGGGGACTAGCACTAATCACTAAGTGTCTGTAAAATAATCCTTCCTCAGGAGGTGCATTGTAAGTAACGAAAGATATATATTATATAAATGAGTAACTCCTGTTCCGTAGCGTTCAGGCCATCCCAGTAGGAACCCGTGTTCTGTAGGGGGGGGGTGAGTAAAACCGCCAAATTAGAATGGTTTTCTATAATTCAACTCAACTTCAGATTGTTGAACCGGGTAATTATGGACTTGTTGTTTGGTTTGTGCACCTCACACTGAAAATTCATCATTCTAAGTCTATGAATTAACGGGGTCGAGTCTCAGCAGAAGTCATTAACTGAAACAATTACTTTAACCGTTCCGTGTCCACAAAAGCCCCAATGGTAAACAACATGAAATGGTAATGCTTAGTAACATAACAAGAATCTCCATCTGATTGCCCCGATGACCTATGATGCTTCGTACTCCTAAAAAGAGGACTCTGGCAAAGCGTGAAATGAGAATGTTTTAGTGTTAAATATCCTAACCACCCACACAAACATGGATTCGGCTTGTGCCTTTAGGTAATAGGTGGGGGATCCCTATTTATTTATTTAATGGAAAAGTTCAGAGAAGTCCGCTCAAGAAATAATATATAATATTAATGATGTTTACATAGAGAAGTGTTAATCTAATATAACATCCTAGATTTCGCATAGGCTCTTGGGCTCCACCAAGAGACTGGGCTAAGCACTAAGAAAGAAACTTTTGCTGCTGAGCTTTTTAATTGTTTACCTTTTAGACTCGCATGGATAAGTCCTTCCTGGCTATGCAATGCAATGCTCTCTGGAAATGGAGGCAGCAGGTTCAAATTACAAAGCTCTTCTACTTTTACCCGCAGGGGGTGATATAAGTGTCAAAGGTGGGATTAGATTGAAGTGAAATTGAGAATTCCGAAGAATGGAATGGGAGAAAGTACCGGGACCCTAGTTTCTGGCTTTGATTTAGTGTAGGCAGAGTTACTTGCTTCGTTCGTTATGCTGGCTGGTCCAATAAAGAAATGGCGGGTGGGATGCTGCTGGATAGATCGATGGCTGGTGAAAAAAGGAAAGGGCGGCTTTGCTGGGATAATAAACCCGGCCAAGGCTAGTAAGGAGTAGGAAAAGAAGAAACCGAACCGGTTGGATTTGATTACTTAACGAATCCACCACCGGGAACTAGAGGCGTGCGATGCATTTTTGATCACTCCGTGCCTCCTCATAAAACCTCAACGTGTAACTTAATCAAACCACCTCGCTCGGTAAGCAAAGCTAATGGGCCTTCATTATTGTGTTGTCACCATCGTATCGTGAAAGGGTTTGTTGCACGCCAGTTTCGTACCGGTAAAGTAAAGAATGTTCTTATTTATAAATTTTGGCTTTTCCATACGTTTATCTATGGTTGCCAGGTGTTGATTCACTATATGCCGGGACTCTATGCCAACAGGTGATACAACAGTTGGTGCAGTCGATACCACTACTAGATCCAGGTGTTTATACACTAGATGCCAGTGCTACATGCATGCCAAGGTTCAATGCCAGGTATACATTCACTCAATCCCAAGAAGATATACCACTGGAGGAAATGATGCTACTTGATGCTGGTTACTATATGTTGGGGTACTCGCTTGTTATCTATGCCAGTGTATCTATGCCGGTATCTTTCTGGTTACTCTATATGGGTTATATCTGGTATATAATACTGTCGATCCAAGAGTTGATTCATTTTATGTCAGTCATAGCTGGGATGTTAGATACTGAGATAATTGGATGGTGTTGGCACACTTGGACGCGCTCCTCGGTTCGGCTGCTCGGTTTGGCCTGGAGACTTGGCTTGTATTATAGGTTTTGCTCTTCACATATTTGCTTGGATTATAGGCTACTCAACTTGGCTGGATGTGATACTTCGCTTGGCTCGGATACTTATTTGACTAATTGAATGGGTTAATACAATGGGACTAATTTACTTGGCTGCTCGGTTGGGATACTTGGAGGGGCTAATAAACTTAGCTTGGTTAATTTGGACTGGCTCCTGGTTCTATAAAAACGCATCATTTAACACTTTCTATTAAGAAAATATCCCTTTTGAGGAAGGGTAAATCTTCTCACTACTCATCAGGGCATTTAAAAAGTTGAGTCTCTTCTTTATGAAACATGCCTTGCCCAAGGAATAAAAAGTGGCTTAACGCTCCTTTTTAGTTCAAAGTTTACCTTAATAGTCGAGCATAAACGATAGCCTTTGTCGAGCCCAGGAGGAAATGGCATTCATAGTTCATTTTACGGTTCCAAACCGTGTTATGCATTATTTACAATGGCACCTGTTTTTAAAAGGTGCTAATACAATTGTGTTTTATAAGAACATATATAATTAACGCTGAAAAACTAATACATTTTAAAAATAATAGCGTTCCCATATTTTTCTTCAATCCCGCATTCTTAGATTCTCAATCCTTTCAGAACGTTTATCTATGGAATAGCCGGGATGCAATCGATTGAGTTTAGCTACTTTTTGCTTGCTAGCTTTTAAGATTAATTAAAGAACCCGACGAGGATGGAAATAAAACGCCCGAAGCTGCTGGTTGTTCTGCTTATTAAAATAATTTTATTTCTAGCCTATATAGGAGGGCTGTTGGTTCAAAACTGGTGCTTCTGGGGAGGCGGCTGCTCGGGCAGCACCTTATTCAATTGATGTTGCTGCTCTTGGGTATGCTGTTGGTTAAAATGATTATGCTTAAAATTATAATGAAACCGCTGGTCGTAGTGCTGCTCCAACTGCTCTTGGAAATGCTATGGCAAAGGGGGCTGGAAATGTTGATACGGCTGCTCCTTCAATAGCTTATGGAAATGCTTTTTTTGTTGAAACTGATTCTTAGTTCAATGCTCCTGGGGATGCTGCTTAGACTGCTGGTCGTCGTGTGGAAATAAATATGAAATTAATCCAGTTATAATGCTTATTGGAATTATCCTGGTAATTATGCCCCTTCAACTGCTGCTGCCTTTGCTGGGATTCCTTTTGACCCAGGTAATCCTTTTGCTACTTCTGGTAATGAGGAAGCCGGTTAAACTGGTGCATCTTGAAATGATCCTGAGGAGGCTGGTTCAATTGAGGTTGTTGGTTCCACTGGGGTTGCTGCCCCTTCAACAGCTTATGCAAATAATTCCATTTAAACTGGTGTTGGCCTTACTTCCGTTTCTGCTGGGAACGCTGCTTCAAATGCTGCGGGAACTGAGAAAGCTTCGAATCCCCTCACCTTCGTACCTAACCCCCTTTGGTAGGCAGGCACAACAGGACGATAAATCCCTTTATATACTTACTTGAATACTTTATGTTAAATAGCTAACTAAAGCTAAAGCCCTCATTTAGGAACTACAGCCAGACGATCCATCTTGGAAGGACGGGCGGCTCGCTTGTAACCCTACATAATTGAAAAATAACCCTTTTTGTGTCTCAGAGAGACAATTTACAAACCACCTCTCGGAATGATTAGAGCTTCAAATAGTTTTTGTTTTTGTCCTTCGCTCATTATGGTAGGGTCAATGGGGAGCATTATGTCGGGCGATAAGCTGGCCCCCCCAACAATAGATAGTAGTAGTGCCACCTAAGCATTTATGAGGCAAGTTTTTTTTATCGAACGCCGGTGAATGCTGTATCTATCCGAACGCCCGTGCACCTATTATATTTGAACGCCGCCGATGCAATGTGGGGGAGAACAAAGGTTGGGTAATGAGTTATGAATAAAGGTTTTTAAGCAGGTGGGTTTAAGTTGGTAATAGCTAAGTAAAGGGAAGTAGGTATAAGGTCTCAATAGCGATCAATAGTGGTACCCAAGTACGCCTTTTTCATAAAGTGTAGTCGCCCGTCCAATAACTAAGTAAAGTGAGTAAGTTCAAATAAATAGAAAGGTTGGTAGCAATAGAATAGGTATCGTTGCACAAAAATTGATCCAAGCTTCAAAGTGCCTACCCATGAAGAACAAATAAATATATTTATAAACCAACAACATCTTTCACCTATCTTCCAGTACTCTGCTCCTATAAACTATGCTGCTCTCTATGAAGAAGGCGGCGCCTATGTAAACTATGCTGCTGCTCCAAGTTCCAAGTGTGTTGATGCACTACTACTCAATGTAAGATGCTGATGATGTCTTCTATGAGAATCGCACATATAAGTTGAACTTGTCCTCTATCCGCAGCCAGCCTCCGAGTAAAGAAGCCCTAGCTAAAATGAGTAATAGAGCCATCCATATAGAAGCTGTAGTCTTCTGTAGAGTCTCCCTGCTTAAAACTTGGGTTTTCAATTGCTCAGCCCTACCGACCATGTAAATAAGAAGCTGCCTAAGACGACTAGCCACCATACATAGTAGTCTCCAAATTTGTTTGTGGTGATAAAGGTTACTCCTCTTTAGTGTAAGTTCCAATTAGTTAATTAGTGATAAAGGTTCTTACTTAGCGAAATGGGAGCTCTTCTCTTGTTGGTGCATGAATAAGCTCAGCGCAGCTTGTCAGTGCATGAAGCTATTGCGAAGTGCCCAATTATTTAATAATAAGTGAGGAGAAAGGCTCCCCTTCCTTTGCGATAGGCTCGGACACAATTCATTGGGTAGAGGTTTTCAAGTTCGAAGCTCCGACAAGAGGTCGTTAGTGTGGGGTTGAGCCTACGACAACAACGAATTTAATGATAGAAGCTACTACACCGGCATTCATTGGGGGTGAGGCGGTACAACGGGCAACATCTGCTATATCCCGTAGAAAATAAGAATAACTCTAGTCTCCATTACTTATAAAAAAGAAAAAAAGAAAAATATAGTTAGTATCCATTCTTTTAAAAAGAAAGAAATAAGCCTTAAAAAGAGCTCTAGCGAAGAAACTTCTTGTTGTCTCTTCCTATTCTTCTTTTCAATATAGTAAACCCATGAGACATAGACAGGAGGTGTGCCTATTTGGCCCACCCGTGGGATATAATCCTCCGTTACCAGTTGGCATAGTCCCCTAGTCTATGATATCGCATTATACATTTAACTTGTCCTTGTAAATGGTGGAAAGCCTGTAGTCTGTTAAGTTCCATGGACGACATCACTAGCACTTGAGACTTAGAGTGCAGCCTTTTAAGCCTTAATATACACTAGCCCGTAGTCCAATGCGCACTTATGACGGGCAATTTGAACGGTTTCACTAATAAGAGTAAATAGGGTATATACATTATAGATGTAATTATTTTACTTTATTCCTTCCTATATGCAATGGGCATAAGGGAACATACTAATTGTAGTAGTTAGTAGAGCTAGTAATACAGCTTGGAAGCTGCTAATAGTCTTCCATTGGGAATAATCCATATAAGCACTCTGCTCCTCTCATTGCGTATCAACGCAAGTAACGCCTCATCATTAATTCTACATTTCCCAGCCCTCGTGCCAAGCTTCTTCCTTTTTCGTTGGGCGGTTTCCTTTCGTCAAGCTTTCCTGTTTAATAGCTCTTGGGTGATTTCGTAAAGCCCGCAAAGCCAGCCAGCAAGCAAGCGAGTAAGCCGATTAACGAGATTAATATTCTATTTGCATATCTACGAATAAAGTGTCAGCCTTTATAACTTAATTCAAAGCAGCTGATGCTTCTTATTTGAATGATCCTGGAAATGCTATGGGAACTGATGCCGGTAATGCTCTTGGAACTGATCCTGGGGATGCTTCAATTGAGGAGGTTGGTTCCACTGGTTAGGCCGCTTCAAGAGCTTATGGAAATGCTATGGCAAATAAGGCTGGGAATCCCAATTCACAAGCTGATACGGCTGCTCCTTCTGTTTATGGAGATTCTCCCAGTATACTTATTGAAATAATTCCATTTAAACTGGTGATGCTTATGGGGCCGTTGGGAATTAGGCTCCTTCAACCACTTATTCAAATGTTGGTTCAACTGCTTAAAATGATCCTTATTCTGGTGATGCTGGGAAGGCTGCTGGTGAAACGGATGCCCCGGTAACTGCTGCTGCTCGGACGGATCCAGATTCAATTGATGTTGTTTCAACTGCTCTTGAGGATGCTCTGGAAACTGCTTATTGAAATAATTCCATTTCCTGCAGTTGTAACTACTTTCGGTTCTGCTGGTTCAACTGCTCCTGGTAATGCCACTGGGATTAATGAGGCGCGCTTAGCAGCTATCGCTATCAACCCGAGCAGAAATGGCATGGCTGGCATTAAACAAAAACTTATTACCCCTTTATCTATTACTTATGGATGTGTTCCCCGTATACCACCTTAATAACTAGACCCTATACTACTACTGAATTAAGTGTGCTTTATAAGTAGGTATATTTAACCTTATCTTATAAGCAGGCAGGCCCTAAGAAGGACAGGTTCAGACTCTACTTATTGAATGCATCAGCAATAAATGCTTCGTATGGAGGCAGGGTCATTTGCCCTTTATTTACCCTTGCCCCTTTGATTAAGTTTCCATACAACCAATCTGGATAGGCTACTTTTTTTGAGAAAATTTACCTTATTTATAGGTAGGCTACGCGAGCACTTCTCTATGGGATATTCCACCTTTCTGTACTGAATTTACAAGTTCTCTCATAAGGCCTGGGTATGGAAGTGGATTATTGTGTTTATTACCTATTTCAATTGAAAAGTTTGTATAGGCTTTTCTGGGTCATATCAATAGGGTGCCATGACAAGCTGCTCAAAATATGGGTAATCAAAAAATTGAAACTTTATAGGGTTATTTATATACGGAAAAGAAATTGCTGTTCAAAATGCGGGGTTAGAGCTGAACACTTACTTTTGGATGACTTGTCCTTCCTGTCCCATCTGGAGACTGGGCTCATGCTTATGATCCGGAGAGACATGCCACCCTTATCTATCTCGCGAATTTCCCAGTTTCGTCTGCTAAGTGAAAATGTCAATAAGACATTCGCAACGCTCGCTACCTTTGCTTTCTTCATTTCCCTCCCATTCCACTCCAGCTAGCCGCGAGTAAACACTACCTTTGCATTACCTAATTTCATATGGATAGACTAACTCATGCTCTCGTGATCCAAAGAGAAAGGCCACCTTTTATATTAAATTGACAAACTTATTTATAGTAGGTCCTTAAGGTCTTGCCAGATTATTCCACCTTTGATTAAGCAAATTCCCCATCTGTATAGGTCTGATAAGTTTGACCATGCTGCCTTTATGCAATGAATTTAATCAGTTATACTCACTAAGGCCAGGTTCAGACTCTTCAATCTCATCTGGATATTCCACCTTAAAGCTGGTGGACTTGTTGAACTTGTCTGCAATGGGTGAGTTTGGTTAATAAGCGAACCTCACACTAACACTCACACTCACACTCACACACTCGGAATGGGTAATGATGAGACATATATTATATATATATATAGCATCTATAGAAACCCTAAAGGGGGATATCATCAGCTGTTATGGGCTTAGATGAGATCCATCATAGATTCATTCTGTTGATCGATGCCAGTATCCTCCGTTAATATCTGTCTAACAAAGTATACAGGGTAACCCAACTATAAGGGAAACGAATACGAGATCACCCCTAGCCAGTTGTCTAACTAACTCAGAGCATTGTGTCTTACTACTTTACTCTCTACCAGACTCTGCACATGAGATACTCCTCACCTATGCTTCAAGCTCCACCATCCTGAGCCCATCTTCTGAAAGTGCTGTTCTTGGCTCTAGGTTTTTCGCACAAGTATTATCTTTTGGAATAACAGCAAATCCCATTGTCTGTAGATAATGGAACCGGAGTTTGTTAGGATAAATGGGCTCAAACTAAGGAAAGGCTTGCTTGACCAAAGGGAGGGCAAGGTCAATAGGTTCAATTTCTTAGTTCAACCTACCTCAGAAATAGGGTGAAATTACAAATAATGGGACCGGAGTTTTTTAGGATAAATAGGCTAAAACTATGGTCAGTTCAATAGTTTCAATTCCTTTCATCCATGGGGTTGGGGTTCTAGAATCTATGTGGTGGGGAAAAGTAATAGACGACTTTCCATGCGCTAAAGTGGTCCCGTGTCGATTTTTAAAAAGCATCTGAGATGCGATTGTAGAGCTCTAAAACGCGTCGTTGTAATGGGTCGAGTAATACCCCCGTGGTCTGGAACTTCTATTTGTCTTAAGGCAAGTGGCCTAATAAGAGCATGTTGGGTGATTGAATCTATTCAATTAAATTCAATTCATAATCCGGTGCTGCTTCAAAGTAATTCCTGGGTAGGCATCCATAAGTAAATTGTCCTGACGGTATAAGGGGTAAAGGGGTAAGCTTGGCCGGTTTCATCTCGATCCTTAACCTCCATCCTTAACCTTGATATCTATCCAGCCTTGGATCTCAGACTTACACTCTCTAGAACCTCAGACTTCACTTCCAGCAATACTGACCCTTTATAATATCATACCTAGAACCAGCCTATGCCCTCCTCCTTGAGGACTTCACCTCAGCCTTGGGAACAGCCTTACACTAAGACATACTGCCTCGGTCCTCTGAACTTGCCCCTTCCTACCTACCCTTTCAATATGATATACCCTCGCCTTCCTAACCTTTATATATTACACCTTGCCTTTCCTTTACAATCCAATTGAAGTTCGTTCGCCATAAGATGTGCACCATAGGAGGACATTCGCTTTCTCTAGATATGCATTCGCTCCCTCGACCATGAAACATTCTGTTCGCCTTCTGTCTATATTATGGATTTCCACTTTCTGGCCCGTATGATTATTGATTCCCTCCATCTATTGAATCACCGCCAGTCATAAAGTACCGGATTTAACCCTACCAGCATATAGTGAATAACACCAGGGACTCGTAGGTAAACGATCAAAAAGGGTATAGTTCGGTAAAGATAAAAATACATTTCATTTTTATGATGAGGAAGATAACATCCAATACTCCAACAGATACACATCGAAGTAGGATAGGCTCAACGATCCATGTCGATGATACGATAACACGATGAGGTTCCACCATTTGGGACCTATTGCTCAGGATAAAAGTATGTGGTTCAGAGGAGGGATGTTGCGTTACAGATTGGTTCGCTTTACGATGTATAAAATTTAGGTTACACAACCGGGACATTGAGGTTAGTTAGGCTGATAGTGATTTAGTCTTGCCGGGATACCGTACGTGCTGCATGAGTCCGTTGAGTTATGGATTTCCAGCTTTAGTCCGTGGAAATCGTTCACCTGCTGCCTTGAGTCCGTGGGAGGATATCCTCCATCATCGGGTGGCGTTACATCGAATCCATATGTTGTGTTGGTTCGGGTGGGACAGATTGAAAACCTTTCCCATTTTGCTTTTTGCTGGTGATTAATATGGGAATCTTATAATTTCGTGCCTCTTATGCTGCACCCGCCTTATTGGACTTATTTGAAGAAAGGAAGGTGCAACCTTCACTACATGAATGAATAAAATTGCCTAAATAAAAATGCGAGTTAGATCAGTGGATAAGAAGAGTGGATAAGAATAAAGGAATTTATTTTACGTTGATAACTATTATTCCATCCTTGCTTATCTTATTTAATCCTTCTCTTGTAAGGCCAGGATGGATGGGATGGATGAACCCGGCCAGCCACTAGATACGATTTCATTTAGACAGCCATCATTGCTAGGATATGCTCTCATGTTAGTGCCTTTAAACCTGTTTATCCACCTATTTATAATAGACGACTGCCTTCACTAGATAGATAGTAATTGATTGACGGCCTACCTAGTTGGAGCGAGGCGGCGGGGCGGGGACGAATGATTGTGTGAGTACTGCTTTTAGCCATCACACACATTCCAACTTTTCACCGAACGAGGGAGCTAGTGAGGTGGTATCCCATATGCCACGAAACTAGATTGTATGAGGTTTACAAGTTCCAACAGACCCGAGAGAGAGCCATAACGCCACCCGTTCAAGCAACATAACCCGTTCAACGGAGTTCAACAAAACCCCCCATTCACAAACAAAGCTTACCGCTACGGAACCGCAAGGTTCCTACTTACGCTGACCCTCAACGCTACGGAACATTGCCTTGTTCCTACCTGGATGCTGCAACAACCACAATACATACTTATAGGGAGGGAGACATGGTGAAATATAGATACATGGCTTACATACGCTGATATACAATTCCAACATAATATGCTTCATAATTCGATGCTAAAGAACAGGAACGCTTTAGTTATCAGTTCCACTGTAGTCATTTATAGTAGGGGGGGACTGCACCAGCTGATCCTAAAGATGGGGACACGCGATGGGGAAAAATAGAGATAAGGAATTCTAATGGGTCGAGCTAAGGGGCCTTTACCCTTACGTGCGAATCGAAACGCTAGTTGGCTGGTTGCTAGCTGGAGTAGCTGGCTGGTGGGGAAAGAGAATGAATGGGGAATACGAAGACAGTTACAGGATCAAAATTTAGATTGCCATTTTTTAACTTATCTGGTGGGGGGGGCTCAAAACGCCCTTTTACTTATATCCCAATTAGACATCCAAATAAAGTGACGTTTTACTTCTTTTAATGGCATTTGAACAAGTTTCCAAATAGTGAAGTGCTGCAACGAAGCTTGCTGGCTCCGATTACTCGGATGATCAAATTTATAACCTCGCTAGTATTGCTGCAATTGCTGGGATGAGGGAGGATTACTGGGTGGGATTAATGCAATCGCTTGCTATTTATCTTGAGCTGTAAAGAATGCATGCATCTGGATCTCGATCATAAGGAAGGAACTCGAGAAGAAATATTGTATACAAAGTATATATATATATTAATTATATATGTAATTATGCTTTTCTTTTTTATTATCTTTCTAGTTATCGAAAGCATACGGGCGGGTGGCCTGCCTCAGCCCTGTAAAAGTGGGTAAATTAATTAGTGAAAGGGTAGCCTATGCAATATACCTACTGGATCTATCCATATGGTAAATTCAGTAACAAAAGACGGCTAATAGATAGTTAGTGCCTACCCCGCCCATTCCTCTGTATAGGTAAATTCTGTGCACCGCGCCTCGCCCCTACCCACGTTCTCATGCAAGTGTACTGATGGCTATCCCAGGAACTAATGCTGGATGTGAACGCCCGACTAACTAACTCCCCTCCAGATTTACGACCGGTTTTTACAATGCGATGGTAATCACCACGCAGCATCCACTGGTATGGGATGGCACACGGCGGCACAGCATCGGACGGCACTCAACAGTGGAAACATCCGACCGGGGGACAGAGAGATCCGACCGCAGCACCGGCAAGGGAACAACCCGCATAGACAATACTGGGGATAATGTAAGCTGCCGATAGCTGCTGAGACCGGGGGAGACCTCACCGGAAGGAAGATGCATGGAGTCCAATATTCGGTTCAATTGAGTGGCACAGATAAGAGGTGATCCCCAGGATGATGTTACTCAATGAAATACAATTAGGTTACCCCGATCATGAGGTTACTATATGTATGAGGTTACTAGATCATGTCAAGTTCAATAGCGCTGTTTATCAGCGTTGGCAATTAATTGCTTGCTTTTATATCTTGCTTGCACCCCCGAATGACTAAGTAAAAGCCGGGGTAGCACGATAGAGATAGGGGCGATCCAACGGACGGATTCTGTTGCCGTGTGAGGTTGACCGATAGATAATAGATTTATTCCCAGTATATGTCCCCAGAGGGTATATATGATGTTCTATGCAAGGTTACTGCTGGCCGGTTTAAATGAACCGAGGTTATGCAAAGGTGGGCTGCTGCTTGCCGGGTGCTTGCCTTCTTGTTGCTGATGCGTGGTTGATCACTATCGCTTGAATCCAAAGGGGAATGATGAATGGATACCGAAAGAGACCCAGGTTTTATTGCTCTAAACAAACTACGAGAGGAGAGGAAGTTCAATTACATACCGACCCATGATTGCCCTCCGGGGGATAGGGGAGGATAGTAGTCAGGCGATCTAACATCCCGCCGCATGATTGGAATGAGTACGTCAAATGAAAAATGAATACGTGGGTGGAAAGAATGAGCCATCGACACTTGCATGATAGGACTGGGATGATAGCCTTGGCCTTACCTATAGTCACTTACCCTTACGGAAGAACCTTGTTCCTCAAAATGATCCCGGGAGAGTACATGCTGAGATGAGGCGGGTGAGATACGAATTGAATCGCGCAGCGTAGATCAAAGACAAACATGGAGATAATAAACAACAGAGCGTGATTAAGGAGGCCAGAGCACAGATAAAAACATAACACGAGTATGGAAAAATAGATACAGGTATCGATAGCTACACATTAGGCAGACCTATACTTACGCTTTCTGCTATCTATTACATTACGTTATTTATGATGCTTTCAGTTCATTCCCCCCTATTACGCTTTCAGGAACCAATAGAGGCCCTGACTCAATATAATAAGAGGTATTGACACTAGAGGCCTTTTCAACACGGTCCCTACCTCTTACCGCCTCACATTGCCACATTCATCCTTCAATATGATGCTCCCTTAACGCCCAGGACATTCAGGAAGGAACAGTAACATTTCAGGAACCAATTATCATTACGCCCCTTCAGTTCCCAATACCATATTCCGCCTTATGTTCATCCACGCATTACGCTTTCAGGAACCAATACTCAAGCAGCGCCGCTTGATTTATTGAAAATTTTGTTTAGGAGGGATCACAGCCTTCTGGACCCAGCCAAAGATAGCCGGAATTTAGGTGAGGCGGGTGCACCAATTGCGATAAAAGGGATCTTATCTGCTTGTTTCTTACGCTACTGATCGGTTTAAGTGAACAGAGTTGTATGCGAAGGTATCTAGAGAGAAGCAAAGTTTACGACATGTTCATTTACGATTCTACAAGTGGATGTGCATCAATTATATTAAACCAGGACATGTTGATGAGAGAGGATCCGCGTTAACAACTGACGACGATGAGAGAACGAACCCTGGAATGGCTAGTTTCACACTTTCTCTTTCACGTTTTCAGGTCCGCATTATCGCTTGCCTCCTTGGCGTGGTCGTGGTTGATCACTAGCGCTTGCCCACATGAGGTGGTTTAATGATTGCTACCGCAAGATCCCCCACGAACAGAAAGAATGTGGGTGGGTTCAACGAAAAAATGAAATGAAATGAATTGAAAATGATTGATTGAGCGCTAACGCTTTTCCCATGAGGTTTTAATGATGGCCAAAGAAGGTACCGCATCAAAAGGAATAAGGTACCAACCCGATGGAACGTAACGCTATAGGGAGGGCACACCCAACATTGTCAACTCACCTTCACCACGACACGCTTGCAGTTCAATCCGCAGTACGCTTTCAGTCCTTCCGTTCACCCATGCTTTATTTCTGGTGACTGGCAAAAAAGAGTAAAGGCTCCTGGCTAAAGTTGAAAGGCTTCTTACCTCCATTTGTTGGACCTGGTTAGTCATTTGTTGAACTTGGTGATGAAGGCATAAGTTTACAGGCGGGTTGAAAGGGTAAGGCGGAAAGCCGAAGGTGACCGACTAAAGTTTTTTTATTTGAGGTTAGAGATGTTCAAGGCTTCTATTCTGTTGAGAGGCTCAAGGCAAGAGGTTATAAGCAAAAGGTTGTTCGAGGTTCAAGGTGTTGGACTCATCTCTTCATGAGCTCACCGGCCAGCGTCCTCCGGGTGGGTCTAGCCAGGCATAAAGCAATCCGTCCGGGTCAAAGTTATTCATCTCCAGGGATAGCAAGATTGAGACAGCAAGAGAACCTACCTTCCTTCCTTCGACAAGCAGCAAGTGAAATTGAAAAGCAGATAGTTTACTAAAGAGGGACAGGGTCCAAGGACAAGCTTATTGAGGAAGGGATATCACGCGGCCTCTATTGAGGGAGTCAACTATACTAAGGCCTACTTTAGTTGGATCTGCACGCGCCTTTCCATTCTATGACCCAAATCGTTACTCTCGGATTGCTTTAGTACGATGGAGATCCGTTTATACAAGGTGATTCCTTGCCGTCTTAGGTTAAAGAGCTCCTTCTGTCTTCCTGGTAAAAGGCGGTCCCCTTATTCCCTAGTACCCCATTATCACATTGGTGGTTGGTTGGATAGCCTGCTTTTCTCCATCATGAAGTTGGAAGGAGAATTACCTATGAGGATGGAGCGAGACCGCTACTATAAATAGACCCGGGGGAGCAGGGAAGTAACCTGCCGCGCATGGACGAGATCACCGGTCTTCTTGTGTGTTTTTAATCTTCCGCTATAGCCAATAAGACCAGTTTCTCTAGGATTGGATCGTTATCCGGGTGCATCATAAATAAAGCAAGCTTCGTTCCAACAATAGGTTGTAACGCCTAAAATTTATTTATTCTTCGATATAACGTCACTTTTTGTGAATGCGTGACAGTAGTAAGAGACATAAAAAAATTCATTCTATCTTCCAACTAAACAACTATTAGAGGGATAAGTCTTCTCGAGATAGCTCCTACCTAAACTGACTTGACTTAACTACTTAAAGCTACTTATTACTTTATAGCTCCTAATAGTCTTTCTACATCAAGCTACTTCCTAGTTAATTCCTAAACATACTAAGTGACTAAAGAGTTATAAAATACTATACCTACTTGTTGCTAATTACTAAAGTGATCTACTAAACAGCTTAAGATACTTAGTAGTTAGGGGTTTCCCGTGTTCATAGATCTAATAAAGGTATTTAGTTCCTTGTGATCTAGCTTAAGGATAATAATAAGGTTATTCCTAAAGAAGAGAAACAAGGTCTCTCAAGCCTGCCCGGAATGCAGTATATAACTATCAAGGGTGTTATGGAAAAATAACATATATAAAAGAGACCCGCGCAATATAAACCCAACCGTGAGGCTTCATGATTAAGTAATCCCAGCCAGGACCTAAACCAGAATATCCTTCCTTATAAAGGCCTTATTATTGATTGTTTGTCCGAAGACTTGCAACTGTCCGTTTTCGGGTTGATCAGAACAAGCAAGTTGGAATGAAAAATGAGAGGGCCTTTCACTAGAGGCACGGAGTTCTTGGTCCTGCCTCTCGATGACCGGGAATGGAAATATAGGTCGGATCCAGAAGCAAAGATGGGTTTTTGGTAACAGTTAAGTAGACATCATGGTAAAGAGAAATAGCAAAGGTCTAAGTGCCGTACCCAAGCAAGGCATAAGATCTCATAAATAAGGTGCAAAGCAGTCTTTACTAAATCCAATCCAATAAGTGCTCATCATCTCATAAGTTCTGTCAGTATTTCCTAAGGCAGTTCCGATCCGACGATCCCACCCACAACTGAGCAGTTTTCTCAGGTCTTCCCTCAAAGCAAGAAGGGCCACGGATGGTGTGATTCAGGAAGCACTTGAAATGCTGGGGTTGTGCAAATATGTGCAAGTTGTAAAGAAACAAAATAAGAGGATTCATTACTATTAGATGGCAGGCATAATCCGAAAGGATGCACTCTATATAAATGAAGGTTTTTCAAGCCCGCGAGATTACGTATCTAAATATAAAAGGTGTAATATTTATAAATAACATATTGAAAGGTCTTATATTTCAAGTTGAAGATCCCCATCTGAAACAGGCATCCGGTAGGGGTATAAATAATAGTAATAGAAAAGAAGGTAGGTTATGAAGACTAGTCCCCGTCGCTCGCATACATATGAAACTCAAGGCACGGAGTGGTGCTCCAGAATATGAAATGAAAGATGAGGGATCTAAAGAATCAACTCCTAAAGATAAAGCGGGGTCAGGTCAGGATCATATCCATAAGAAGTATGATTCATATTTTTACCGTTTCCATCCAACACAGAAGGGAAGGGTGAGGTTCCCCATAATCTAATAAAAAGGTGAGATATGGAATATAGGTTGGTAAAGAGAACAGAGTTGTTGGAAACACTTACACTTAAGTAAAAGGAAGGTAGGGTAAAGGGTTCATAGCATGCTCTGTACCTACTAGGTATTCCTGGCTTCAGCAAGCGGTTATCAGTAAGTAGGATAATCTAGGTAGTAGTAAAGTTAATAGCATAAAGTAAAAGTAAGTCTGGCTTTTCCTTCTTCGCTAAAAGTAAGTCTGGCTCTTTCTTCCTTGCAGTGGATTCAAATAAAAAGTCTCCTGGACAAGGATCGGCCGTAATAGTTGTCATCATAGTAGTACCGGATCTTTCAGCAATGTTTGATAAAGCATCTCCAAGCAATGCTAATGCTGCTGTTTATATTACTTAATCAATCGTATCTGGGGCTGACTGGTGAAGCTAGCTCGTTCCGTTCGTTCCTCCGAAAAGCTAAATAGCGCTGCTACACAAAAGCATTTCTGGCTGAAGCAAGAGGTTTGGGATCAATAAGTTGGGTAAGGTCTACTGTACACCAGGATAGAGTAGTACATAAGTAACTAGCTGAATTACAGTCTATATAATCCATGGAGGGTAATGATCTATAAGCTTGTAAGAACTCTCATTATCAATTTAGAATCTCCGCATGATAAACACGTCTGGTATTAATTATGTTGCCAAGGCTATTAGTAATATATCGATAGCCTAGATCAGCAGGTAGTAATGGTAAGCTACGGATTCTTGGATATTTTATTCCTCTGGTAGCTCTTTTTACTCATGTATTTGGTTCTGCTCTTGGTAGTAAACAATTGTAACCATACCAAGAGAATCAATTGTTATGTCATTATCACCTGTCTTTTTATTCAGCTTATGCGTAGTAAACTGCCGGATTTCATTACGTTTACTAGTTACAGAGCAGCTTACCAGGATTTATGTGGCATGGTTAACGCATGACTAGCTTGGATAAGATACACCTTTATAACTTCAGAATAACGAGCTTACATGGTTGTACAATTCTTAGTATGCAGTCATGGCCGTAAGCTTTTATACGTCGGGTGCTAGTAGTATATTTAGTCCTACTAGTACGGGTATAGTTATGCCGTATTGAGCCATAATAGATGTGCTGTTAAGGATTACAGATGGTTCAACGCGAATAACATATTGGACTATGTGGATAACTCGGATAGCTAGTCAGAAGTATCCATTATTAATTGCACAGTATACTTAGCCATAGAGAATATACTCAGTTCGAGTACTGGATTATATCCCTATTTTCCTCGTAGTTCATTGAGTGTATGAGTTAGGATTACGAACAAGGCATCGATATTTAAGTAGTAATAATGTATAATACAAATGCTACAGCTAGTAGAAGGAATCCTACGTGTGAGATTGTAGTTGCTTTACTCGGTACAGTAGTATACTTAGTAAGCTTAGTGGTAAGCTTCTTAGCCGTACTGTACCAATAACTAGCAATGTACAGATGAGTAACAGGTTTACAGACACTCCAAGTGCTGATACCACTTCTTACTCAGCGGCATTAACACCTCGGAATAGTTCGAGTAGCAAGATTAAAATAGAGATAAAGCGGCATAACTGTTAGTCATGGTGTACTATTATATACGTTACGTGTTCAGTAGTGGACAGGTGCCACCTAGTAGTCCAATACCATATGAGTTAGTTGTAACACCTGCTCTGGATACTAGTTCATAGATAGAATATAGATGTGTCAATCCAGTATAACTGTATACCAGAGCTGAACCTAGAACGCTAAGTGCGGATCATAGTACTTTAGTCCAGCGGCTGATTCAGAGTCTGGATACAATGCAGCTAGAATATATACACCTCAGCTTTATAGTTCAATTGCTAGAGACATGGATACGAGATCGGCACTTGCTAGTAGATAAGTTGCACCCATCAGAGTGAACTGGGATTGCAGATACGAAATAAGCATGTTCCCGGCCGATCCAGATACTACAGATGCTCATGGCAGAAGAATAAGAGCTGCAATAAATAGCAAGACTTGCATTGATTGTGTTACTGTCGTCGCGTGAATCAACCCAGTAATATAGTCCTAGCCCAGCAGCTTAGATGAGTTACAGGTGCGCTACTGTAACAGATGACTGCCGCATAGAGCAGAGAGATAGCTAAGGATACGCGTAACAAGATTGGCATTAATTACAGATAAAGATAGCGGAATCGCTAGTAGAATGGCAACAAGTGTAATCATAAGCATTGCACACTAACTTACGGCATACTGTAAGCATAACATCTAATAGAATAATTAAGCTTATTGTTTTATCATGGACACGATATAAAGGGCTATCTTAGTAGAACCATTAATCTAGGGTGGAATAGTGTGTCGTAATCCGGATTCAACTTATATATATATATATATAACTCATTGGTAAACCAGTAGATAGTGGAGTGTATCATACAGGTACGCTTACTAACTACCTCGTGTTATACTATATATATATGATGTTTAATGCCTAGTAAAATGAATCGTGCTGCACTGATTGACCAGGATTATAGAATGACTATGCGTAACTATTAGACAATGAGTCTGTTTTAGTTAGACTCTGATATTATACTAACATGGTACTATATCTTAAATATTATGTGGTGTTTCACAGATATGATTCCACTCATGCACATATAACGGACTGACGCGTTTCAGCATAGTTTTTTCTAGGCCGATAGTATGTTACACCAGATTAAGTACTATTCTTTGTACTATTAACCAGCCTAAGGTATTTCTCGGGAAACTCGAATGTAATAAACTCTAAGTTATACATCTAGTATAAGGTGTTAACCCAGGTAATGCGCTGGTAACATGATACACCTGACGAGTATAAAGCTTATTTACTTCATGCTACTACTGTAATTGCTTACAGAGAAATGATTATGCTAATTCTGCCATATAGAACACGACCTGGATGTAGTTACACCCTTGGTCATATAAATAAAGTTGTTATTTATGGAATTACTGCACACTAGTGATAAATAAAGATAAATTGGTAAAGCTTATCAGCATTATAATTAACGGGGTAATATTTATATTTAATTACGAGACAGGTTAAGTAAGGTGTTTTATCAGGTAAGCTAGTTACGTGATAAAGAACTTTTCGTGCAGCTTGTGGTAGAAAGGGTTAAAGCGTAAATCTGCAGGTTAAATAGTATAAACATGGTCATTCTGTAACCAGTCGGCATAGATTGGTTGAATCATATATACTTAACACCGTATACCACTTAAGGACAGATAGGCATTTACTCTAATTAACTGTATAGCTAACTCATTCCACTATTTTGTGACTAATAATTGGAGTTTTCTATTAGCACGTAACGGGAGTATCACACTCTTAACGAGTTCGGAATTTGTTACTGACTAAGCCTTGGTAGGAAATTATGAGCTTACATATCCTAGTCATCATGGTATTTACTTGCGTGTATATTTACCCTGAAAAAGAATGCTATCTAGTTATAGAGTAGATTAACACCTTTTCCACAGCATGAACTGAGTATAGTACTTAATACTAGTAAGCCATTATATTATGGTATACACCTAGTCCATAATACGTGATAGTTAGAGAAATGAATTGCTCTGTGCTAACTGTGTATTTATATCATGATACTAGTAGCTTAATTAAGGCCTTATAAATATATAATAAGTAGTGTGTTTCATCAATAAAAAAGTGGATTAGTAACCAATGCTGGTATTGAGTTTATACCTGGAACTTTTCACGTACTCTTAAGCTTTACGACCCTTAGTACGACGTAGTGGAACAGCTTCTAATTTTTATTTCTAGAGCTGCCATATACCGAGCTTGGCAATTTAAGAACACTCCACTAAAAATCATGATGGATAGAGTTCTATGTATAATAAGAGCTCTGACTCGTTATTATTTTTATTACAAAGGACATGGACAATAGTGCAGGTAACATTACCTTAAGGCGTAGTGGTGTAAATAACCATTATGACTGTATTATTCACGACGTCGACCCTTTTAGCACGAGTACTATATGTGATTCAGTCAATCATGTAACAACTTGTTTCAGTTAATACTCAGTGGATAGGTTCTAATTTCAACCGCGTAGTCAAATCACGCCAGTGCATCATGGATTTACCGTGTATGGAATACTAGTATTTGGTGCCAATAAGCTTATCACTATATGTAATTATTAACGTGATAAGCGGCTTATTTTTTATGTGAATAATGCACCCGGACTAGTAAACTTCAAGCTGAGTATATAACCTTAATACTCTATGACCCTTTTGCTGTTACGGGTAGAGAAAGCTAATGAAACGTCGTCGTACTAGGATAACTACTTAAGTCTGCGTATTCTAACCCTGTTATATTATGACCCTTTTATGTTCTTATATAGCACTGAGTAAGCCTATGCGCATTTACACATAGGTAGTGAGCTCATCACGACCTTTTGATACATACTACCAGGACGCCACACTAAGCCTAACTTGCCCTAGCAGCTTAACAAGGGATATGATATGGCGCTTATTAGCTGGGGTAATATGTCCGTGTTAATATAACTGGCGGAGAAATGTGGATAAGAATAGCGCGTATTTATGTAGACCCTTTAACCATGATACTAGTTATTAGCCTCTGTAAGCACCAGGTATTAAATGTACGTAGCATACTCTCGTATTACGGCGTTATTTATTAATTCTTAGTACGTCATGCTAGTTTACCTTGGTGAAAACATAATTAATCTATTAATAACTCGGTAAATTACTCCTTACCATGCACTCTAGTCCAGCTTTCATGGTATAGTGATAAGCGGCTAAAGAATAAACGCTCTAGCAACAGGTTATATATATAGACCATTAATTATCGCCTGACTAAACATGATACTCAGTTATTAATCTAGCAGACCTATGAATTGGTTTTACTAAGTATATCGAGTACTTAGCCAGTTAACCAGGCTATTTGTAAATCTATAGATTATAACCCGTAGCACTTGAGTTACATCGTACACCCCGAGCGTAATTAGTACTTAAGCTGGTATTCAGAGCTTAACTCTCTAGGATTAGTGTTTAATTCTTTTATTAGTTGTTTACAGTAAGGGTTATACTAGCGGTATATAACCTGCTGAATTAAGCTTACAAAGCTGTATGTGGAACTAGTTAAGGCCTATTACTTAGGTGGCAGTATACCCAGTTTACATAGTACTAAAACCTGTTTACGCGGGCTAGTGATTCATATCTCCGACTTTTCACCAGAGAACAGTGTGTAAATACTTAAGCCCATGTTATAGCGTTGCGTAATCCCATGGGTTAATTACATCATACTCAGCCACTAATTATGAGCAGTGATTAAATTGCGTTTTTACTGATTAAACGGTTCTATCCTCAGAATCATACTATTAATAACTTACCTGGTGGTAATAGTGCGCTATAGGGTTTTCAATGTAATGCGTAATTTAACGGCATGTACTAACCAGGTTCAGCCTGATTGCTCTGCTTTCAGCCTAGCTCATATGCTAGCACATCTGTAAATAGTAAAACTAGCTTTACGCTTGCATCATGGATTTACCGAGTAAGTTTTTTCCATGATACTTTGTAATCAATATTTGTGACTAGGACAGTAATTTACTAATGTGTAATTATGAATCTAATACACAAAGCTGAGAACTAAGCTCGTTAACCACGTGATTGAAATGCGTATTACCAGCTTACATACTATGTTCACGCTATTAATACAGGCTGTATCACCTCTATAACCATACCTCTGCCGTATTTGCTCATGTTATACTATGGGAATAACATTACGTTAATTCGAGTATCCGGATTAAAAGGTGATACGCTTTGTATGCCTTATAATAGTATTTTGCAAATTGTGTGTACTTACGTAATGCAACTATGTTAAATACCCATATAACCTTACTTGAAGTTTACACGATTTAGTATTTAACGCATGCATTAAAAGTCTTAGACTGTTAGTCATGTAATTGCTGCGACCTCTGATTACTAAGCATGATATTACTATGTAATTCACAGCTTAACTAGTAGTACGAGCTGTTATATCCAGGGCATGTCTAACTAGACTGGTGTTCAGCTCTTATAATGAAATGGCCAGAGTATGAGTTAAATAGCGGAGTGATTACAGATTAATAAGTGGTTATACTTCGAGTGCAACATGAGCTGAGACACGTATTAGAGTAAAGTACGTTTGCAGAACTAGAATAAATCCATAAAAATATATTTTAATCATGGTTACCCAGAGTACCATAATATGACCTAGGTCTAGAAAGTCACCAATAAAGTTAATGGTTATGGTGTAATGAATTTGCTTTATTGTTTATGTAATATATTAGAGTAACCTTGAACGCTTATTCCATGACTAGTTATTATGATTCTGCCTTGTTCCAGATAGGTGATCAGAGTAAAAGGCTAGTAATATTAGAGTCATAGGACCATTAATAATGCCAGTATAGCTTATGACGCCTACTAGCCATGATAAATATATTCATTTCAGCCTGGTTTACTAGGGTCAAGTAGTACTTAGCTTGTATTGTTATACTCAGTAATATAATTACAGTGTTAATGGTGAAGTGATTAGTCAATTACTATTTCCTGCCACATTAATGAAAATATTATAGGCTCTTATTAACCAGAAATAAGCTTACTCGGATTAAACAAGGCACAGTAAAGAGCATTACTTTTAACCAGATTAGCTTTCCGGGTAATATAAACGTGCTTCGGTATTAATAATGAAATTACAAGCATAATAACGAGGCATATGAGTAACCCTGACGTCGTAGATATGATTACCTCACGGAGAAATTAATATATGGATTAGAATCAGGCTAATGAAATATAACATGGTCGTAATACAGCTAAGCCTGTAATAAACTATTAATACTACCTTATTAAGGTTTAATGCCTAGCACGGCGTGCACGACTAAGCCTAACATAAACTTATGGATATTATTTACGAGCATAACCTGAATATACTTGTTTGCCTTCGGATACAAGCAAGCTTAAATTACTATAAAGGATTACTACTCTTGTGGTACGCTACATGAACAGTTCATTAACCACTTAGAGTCAACACATCTATGTCACATGATAAATTCATTAGCTATTAACGTTTACTTTATTCCTAATAAAGTTCTATTGCTCTTATAATCTATGAGCGAGGGGCTTACTTATTCCCATTTCTAGTAAAAGACGGCCTTGTTAATGTACCGTACCTTCTTGCCCCGTTCACTCGTGCCTGCCATTCCTGGGGGGTAGTCACTTCGCTCTCTCCTTTAAAAAGCACTTGTGTCCGCCTTTAGGGAATGCACTGTGCTCTTCTCAGTACTTGCTGCTCTATCTCTATCATCTACTTGCCTTCCATTAATATAAAGCCATTCCACTACTACAGCTTCCTGTACTTAATACTGAAACAGAGAAAATAAAGTAGAAGAAATAAAGCCATTACATTAAGCCGAAGGAAGGCTAATGAACCCACTATTAATTGTTCCTCTAACCTTGCACCAAAGCCAAGCGGACCAAGTCGAGAAAGAGGAACGCACAAAGTAAGGAAAGAAAGCAACAAAGCTTGCTGTCTACCAATCTTCCAAGCACTCGAGCAACCACGATACTCAGAAAGGCAATTAAAAGCACGATATCCTCTTTCTTGCCGATGCGCCTCAGGATCGTTCACTTAACAAAAGGAAACACTGGTTACCCAAGCGAATGGAGGCTACAGAATGAGCCCCTACTGACGAACGAAGTTTACTACGCGAGTCTCTGTGGCGAGTGCAGCCTCGCGGAGCTCGCCCCCACAGGTTCTTTTCCACGGCAAGGAGTTTACCCTACTATTATGAAAAGCGCTACTATTATTACGCGACGGGAACTGGCATAGAATTAGCCATTTATTTATAAAAAGGAAAGGCTTGCTTGACCAAAGGTATACTTGCTTGACCGAAGGGAGGGCAAGGGAGGGGCAAGGATAATTAATAGAGTGATAATTAGCCATTTAAATCATAAAGTGCCAATTTATAGAGAGAGATTAGCCTTTTAACTAATAAACGACCCGGAGGGACTTTCCTGAGGTACGAGGGGAAGGACAATTAAGATAGATCTAATTATCCATTTCACTAATAAACATACAATGAATATATATATAATTAGTCATTTCACTCATAAACATCCAATCTACCTAGATCTAATTAGTCATTTACTTATAAAAAGGATAATTAAGATAGATCTAATTAGCCATTTCACTAATAAACGTACAATTTGTAGGGAAGATGTGGGTGGTTCAAAGATGAATTCCCTATGTCTTTATTCTAGGTGAGTTCAAGTGATGTATATATATATGTAATTATGCTAGACTCGGTATGGAAGAAAACTAGATTCGGTATTCGTTGTTTTCCATTCTTTATATATGTATTATGCATTGATTTCTTACCCGACTAAGTGGAGGGGCTAGTAACCTAGTTTGTTTGGTTGAAGTGTTAACTTACAGCCTTTAAGCTTGATTGAATGCCGGGACCGCACATAGAAATGCCAAAGAATGGTCCTAACGCGGAGGATTTTTCAGAAGAGACGGAAGGCAATGACCTCATGATTTCGGGTAGCCGGCCGCCTGTCGCACCATTTGGTAACTGATAAAGGGTCCACCCCAAATTTATAACTCATGGTGACACCACCATTATGAACCTTTTTATACCAGATGTTTCCCTGCGTGCTTTAGGGAGATTTTGTGTGATACATCGTCCAGGGTACCAAAGCTCCTTGTTAAAAGGTCCCACCCAGTTTGGTTTATAAGGTGTGGCAGTGTAAAGCTCCTGAAAAGGTACAGCAGTGGGTTGGTCCCCTTTGCCAGTGGTCCCCTGAAAAAGTAGTGTGTTGGCCGGCCCCAACCATCCTAGTTAATGAACCACAGCACAACATCAAATTGGATAGTAAATATCAACCACTTTGCAGCCACTTTATATTTGCTGATCCTTAGGGTAATTCGTGTGTGACACCGTTGATCAAATATAGATTCACACACACATGTTTTTTCTTTCTTGTAGGGGCTGACGACTGCCGGCTGGAATAGGTTGGGTTGGATAGCCATGTGATGGGTTACTATCCAGCACGGTTCGGAGAGCACTTTACGTCTGCGCTGGTGAATGGAAGCCCCCGGCTCTTCCTACGGAGTAACAATCAACTCTATTTATCATTATGGAAAATTGGTGTATCAAGATGTCAATCTCAGAGATCATTTCGGTTCGATACGTCCACCCTACGAGAAAAACCTTTGGCTTCCGTCTCGGTAGGTGTATTATTCATCATTCTCCTAATTCGTCAAGCCTAATTAGCCCACTTTATGTTTAGTTGATCCTCTTGCGTATGATTCTCAAATTGTTAATCAACGTATTTATTCCCGTACCTTGCTGTGTAAAGTGGATGTGGCACGTTGTGAAGGTGAACGGGTATCGTGGCCTTTTCCTTCGTCTTGGCCAGTCACCCCTCTTATAAGACTCATCAGTTCAGAGAATAAAATCCAATTAGTTTACTCGATCAATGCCTCTCCCGTAAGAAGGGTCAGTTTGTAAGCTTGCGTTATATACGATATTATACAACAATGGGCTCAGCAAGTTCTCAGGTGCACCGGTTCCAAAACATCCAAGCTATATCTTCCCATTGTATTATAAGTAGCCTGGGATTATAGCGGAGCTCCCATGGATTATTTCCCACTGGCTTAGTCCCAGAATGGATCTTTTATCATAGTAGGCCCCAGCCAGGAGTCCCGCGATTTATTTAAGTGTGTCTTTCATGCAGGGAAATGATGGGGGGGGACCTCTATCAGGTCTTTTTTGATGCCGTAGTCTCACCCCGAAAAAGGGTATTGGCAATTGAATCAATTAATATCTTACCTCTAAACGACCCATGCTTGGCCGAGATATTTATGATATTTATTTTTTGTAGGTTTCTTAAAAATAAAAAATTACACTTCGTGGTGTCCAAGTAAAATATCCTCATTGGCACAGGAAAATGGATTTTATTCAATATAAACTATATACCTTTAGAGTGTCTCTCTCTCATAAACGTGTTTTCACCAAGCTTGCTTAGTCCCATGCCTTCTGGAATACCCTATACCCCAGAGCCCACGTCGTAGAGGGAGGTTAGTAATTACAGGGCCAACAGCCAACTTAGCATAAGGGGAGGTTGTTCCACAGATTGATACACAAAAACTACGAACTATAGAGTGTTGTGATTTTGCACCTAGCAGAACAAAGAAGGCTTTTCCGTTTGTTTTTTTAGCTGCGGGATCACAGAGGAGGTTTAGGAAAAGGCGGCAGGTGTGCCGCTTGCCGGGTTCTTCAGCTGCTGGCCGGGAGATGTCCCAAAATAAAGTGTCGTCTGCAAATAAAGGGAACGATAAATAAAAAAAAAGTTCATACTAACCGGGTTCTTGCATCCTTATCTCTTTAGCAATATCTACTGGTCTCTAATTACGCTTTATTTTTATATGAATTACGCTTCTAATGAACGACCCTTCACGAAAGAAAAATGCATCTCTTGCTTGCAGGTAAGGTCCTGAAAGGAAAACCTACTAGTAAACCCAGTCCTGATAAAACCTTCTAATGCGTGCGAAGGAAAAGCAACATAACACTATATCGAAGGTCCCACGTCTATTAAGAACTTATATACTTATTCCTTATGGGGCCCCTCAAATTGCTGCCACTCAGATAAGTTATAACCCTGAGCTACAATTTATAATCAGATTTTTAGACTGCTTGCGCGTGAAAAGGTACAGATCCGTGCGTTTATAGTGAATCGAGGGAATGACAATTTGTACAGGCCCCAATATTGGATTAACTTACCCAGACTGTGTTGTTTTCCTAAATCATGTTGGGTTTTTATTTAGGAACCGGAGAACCACTAAGGCGAGTTAAATTCGATATGGGTTCGGGTTAAATCTCCGAATAATGTATAATTAAATAAACATAAACTTGGTTCATGAGGCACTATTCTAATAATGGGGGAGGCTCCCAATCTATACTGCAGCTACAACGGGGTAATACTACCTCATGATCAAGAAGAATTTGAAACAAGACCAACCTTGCTCTCCCTTTGGTCAAGCAAGTATTCCCTTCCAAGAATAAAATGCAAGGATGAAGCCTCCCAGCAGTCCTCAAGCAAGCCTGAAGCATTATGCGAGCCAGGACCCTGGCGAACCATAAAGATCGGGCAAGCCAGAAGAACCAGAGAAGAGGCAGCCAGAAGCCGCACCGGACAAGCAGCCAGGCTAAAAACACGAGCAGCCCAAAGCGTCAGACGACCCTAACCTAAGGAGGAGCCGCCTCAAGGGAGCCAGAGTAAGCAACAAACGAGTCATAAGTCAGCTCGGAGGAAGAACAAAGCAAAGAATAAGAAGCAAGATTACAACGTAGGGTCAGTAAAAATAGTGGAAGTAATGGTAGATATAAGAATAAAGATATTTATAGAAGTAAGAATAGAAGGATGGAAGCAATGCAGCGTGTCAAAGTCCGCGTCCGGTTAATAAAGTAGATACTAGAGCGCGAGTCCTGTCTTGATGAGAGCTAGAGAGCTGGGGGAGCGGAAAAAAAAGAGACAGGAGCTTTTTCACCACCCTAATTATAAAAAAGGGGGGGGGGGGTAAGTAAGAAGAATAAACAGCCCTCCTTCACCGTCCACGATACAGATATGCTAGAGTCAAGGCCTGAAAAGCTGTTTAATAAGCTATGGTTATAAACATGTGCATTCTCTTCTTCCCCCATTCTGGGTAACTTGTTGCGTTGCACTCATCTTGCACCTGTTGTGAGGAAGTCAATTTGTTTTATTCCCGGCGTCGCTTGGATGATCCTAATATAATGCAATGCATAGCTTTGCTTCCGCTCATCATAAGTTCTTCTTTCTTTATTTTTAAATGACAACATTATTCAACAGAGAGAGGGTTAAGAGAAAGAAAGAGTCTTATTTAACTCGCACTACAGAGAGTATCCCACACTACAGAGAGGCTAAGCACAAAGAGTATAGTATAGGTAGGAGTTATACAGCTTCTGAACTCAAGCTAAGCACTATAGATATAGAGTCGTTCTATTGATAACTTAGACCAACTAGTGGCGCTAGAGTCGTTATAAGAAAGAATCGCGGGTCGGTGCCCTAAAAAATAGAGATTCATGCATGTTATCAGCGAGTTTAGAACTAGATTGCGAGCTATAGCACAAAAAGAGAAAGAACATACACAATTCTACTCAACGGAGATAGAGGCATTACTACTCTACTACTACTATAACCAGCTACTACTCTAAGATAAAACTTAAGAGAAAAGTAAAATTGAAATAGAAAGCTAATTTATTCTCTGGCACAGGCTCCACATTCACTTGCTTTAGTTTCCATCCATACTTCCATCCATAAGGTATAGACTTCCCGAAGGTCCTAAAGGTACTCCTTCCTTCCGGTTGTATACATCCGGACTTAGAGTGAAAGTGGTAAGCCTTCTACTATAAAAACTGCTTTTAGCGGCTTAGTACTAGTATGCCTTTGGACACTTGCTGTAAGTCTTAGATAGAGTAAGAGTTACTCGCTTAGTCCATTAGACTAGGTCTTTACCATGGACACTACTTACTTTATTATTTACCTACTTAAAGTAGGTTTCATAGGAGTAAGTCTTAACCAGTAAGTATTGAACTGGCACTTTATACTTTTAGTAAAAGCCAATACACTTCCGTCCTTAGAAGAGGAAGGTTGTCCACGCCAAAATGTACTACGCCTAGCCTTTAAACTTTTTGTACTTGCCTTTGTATTTAGAGTAAGTTCCATGGAGTTCAAGCTGGACTTCCACCATAGAGTACTTAAGAGACACTCAAAGCACTTAGTCCCATACTTTACTGTTGGTCTTTATTTTTTCCCATGCCCTGAGAGTGAAAGCCATAAAGTGAAACTATATATAGTAGTGTCATAGCTAGAGGAAGAGAGAAAGAGATATAGAGTTTAAAGAGGTATCGCTGTGGTATCTATCTGCACAACCACCTATTCTAGTATATGTGTAAAACACGGCTTACAAGCGATGGAAATAGAGCAGCTTCTGAAGCACATGGACATATTATAAAAGTGGTAATACTAAGTCATACGACTCTATCTTCTATTGAACTGGTTGTGTTGTTTAGCCCAGCTTTACTTTATAGGTTAGGCTGCTCTATGGATCAGCGCGTTGATGCCAACTAGGTTTCGATTAAAAGCGTAGATCCCCCAGCATGGAGGTAGGTTCCACTGTCTTTGTGAGTATGGGTAGGTTGCGTAATACAAGACTGTTTCACTCTGGGTGCAATGTCTGGTTCGATCGGTGTTTCGAGGAGGTCGATCTAAGATTAGGAGGTCGAGATAAATCACAGGTAGATTCTTCAATGTGGGCTTTTTATTGTGGCACTATGGAACGATAGGATGGTACTGAAAGCATTATGCATAACGCGTAATAGAGGATTGGTAACCAGAAAGCAAAGATATTGGGAACTAAGAGCGTATTGGGCCCGTAAGGTTGAAAGGTTGAACAGAAGACATAATGTGTGTTTGATCGTATTGTGGTATAATGCGTATATAAGCCGGTATTTCTTTTTATTTCCTCCTCGTGTCACACCTGCCTGCTCTCTTGTGTTTACCCTATTTTCTCCATCTTTCCATCCATCCCGGTCTCTATCGTGTTATGTTTATCTTGTGCTCTGGGCGAAACGCTGCTCTGTTTGTTCTCTCCACACGTCCTCACGCTCCTTCCTATGTTTATTTATTCTCTCTCTTCAGCTTTAGACTTCACCTAAGCGCATAGAATCAGTGTTCTTTAGTAGTGATAATGGCACCATCTTGTTCTTGATGATCGCTCCACACAAAACTTGGTCCAGATGACATATCAGCCTTGATCCGCTCGATCTATCTTAGAGTCATGATCATTCGTGATGCAAGTTTGTTTCTTATATACGTTATTTCATTATGTCTTGTTTTGTTTCTTTATTTAGATAACCTTTCCACATTGTCCGAATCGAAACTATTCTTGCTTTTCGGGTCGATCTCAGAAAGAGAATGCTCAAATTATATCTGCTGCTAGGACACCTTTATTTATTTAATTCCCCATCTGGATATGTAACCTTTTTGAAAGCAAATTTACCATATAGATAGACTAGATATGATGCTACCTTTATGCACTTAATTTTCCACCTCGATAGGGGTCTTATAGTCTTGCATTGCTTGGTCCAACAGAAGAAACAAGCCTTAAGATAGAGTCCTCGTCCATGCGGAGTCTTCTTAAGCAGCTGAATAGACAGAACTACTATACGAGTATCACTATAATATAGCAGCCTTTAGAGTGCGCCTATACCAGCTTTTATTAATCTTGTTAGTCCCGTCAGGACCCCTATCTATGGACACTTGCTTTAGTGAAAGCCTTAGTATATTTACATTATTTCTTCTGTGTAGGAGCTTCGGATAGGAAGATTTTCATTGGAGAATAAGATTTGTAACCTACTTAGTACCCTTTTTATTTGGCTACCTTTCTTAATGCTTAAGCCTAGACCACCAGCACCAACCCCACCATAAGCCTTAGGCACTATAAAAGACCTCGGGGAGGAGGGGAAAGATAGTGCCTTTCTTTGAGGGAAGATAGAGAGACCCATTCAGGGAGATGGGCCAGATAGAGAGAGTATTCTTGGAATAAAGGAAAGAAAGGGGGCTTTTATTTATTAGTATTCCAGGAGAAGAGAGGAAGAAAAGGGCTTTATTTATTAGTATTCCAGGAGGGGATAGGGCCAGGAGCCTTTAGCCTAAGCAAGCCCACCAAGTCCAACAGAACAAGATAAGCCC
>BSBM01001875.1:0-281939 GCA_027924585.1 Larix kaempferi
GCCCTCGCATGAAGTTGAGGGGACATTTTAGATGCAATCGTGCTTTCACGAAACGTGCTAGGATTTAGTAAAATGAAAAACACGCATGCATTGTTTTGACCTAGGCATGGGCGGTCACAAGCCTTCCATGTCACTTAACACGCAGGATAGGAAATCATATCGCTGTGAGCGTTATGAATTCAATAACACGTGAATGTTATGAATTCAATAACGCATGTGTGTTATAGAAATTCATAACGCGCACGTGTAATGTATCACTATAACGCTCGCATGTTATGTAGCCAAAAACGCACTAGCGTTATGGTAATCTACACAATTTGCATTTTCATCGAAACCTTATTTAATAGTTTCTTCCCAAGAAAATAAATTTCCTTTATTTCCCTAGATCCCTACTTATCTTGAAAGGTTTTGGGCTTCATGTTCTATGGGTTAGGAGGTTAAATAGGGATTTGGTGTTAGGGGCTTAGGGGTTAGAGATGGGTGGTGGTTAGTGGTAGGAAAAGGGGGATTAAGAGAGAGGGGGGTGGGATTAGGAGAGAGAGAGGGGGGGGGGCTAGCTAGGGGTAAGGGGCTAGGAGGGGGTTAGAGAGAGAGACAGAGGGGAGGGGTTAGTAATGGTTGAGAGAGAGAGAGAGAGAGAGAGAGAGGAGAGGGTGTTAGTTGTAGGGAGTGAGAAAGAGAGATGGGAGGTGTTGTTAGAGGTAGGTGGAGGTGTAGGGAAGAGAGAGAGACTGAGAGAGGGGCTTAGTAAGTGCTATGGAGCAGGGTATTTTTTAAGATTTATAAAAGTATACTTAAGTATAGTATTCTAGGCGTTTATTTTGGATTGAAAAAAGCATATATATAGGTTGGTAGGCGAATATTAAATATGAAACCTACAATTTTACTCCTGAAACTAGTGAATTTTGGTGAATATTATGATAAAAAAACATATTTTATGTAAATATAGGGGATATTAGAGACTAAAAATGACCAAAAAGTGAATTTATTTTTTGAAAAAAATGCCCCGAAAATAGTCCAATTGGCAAAATTTCGCCCCCTAAAAATTTCCCTGCTATGGAGAGGAGGGGAGAGAGATAGAGAGGAGGGGGTTTAGGTCTAGGGAGAGTAGGAGAGAGATAGAATGAGTAGGATGGTTAGGGATGGGGGAGATGTTAGGGAGAGGGAGAGGGGGTTTTAGAGAGAGAGAGAGAGGGGGTGTAGAAGTAGGGAAGAGAGAGTGAGAGAGGGGGTTTGTAAGGGTTATGAGGAGGAGGGGATAGAGAGGGAGGGGTTAGGAGTATGGGGAGTAGGAGAGACATTAAGGAGAGGGGAGGTGGTTAGGGGTGGGGTGGGTTAAGGAGTCATAGAGAGATAGAGAGGGAGGAGGGTGTCATGGTGTTATAAGAGAGAGAGGGGTGGGAGATATGGGTTGGTGGAGTACATAAGAGATAGAGAGAGGGGGGGTTAGTAAGGGTTAGGTGTAGGAGGGGAGAGAGTGAGCGAGGGTTAGCAGTGACAGGATTAGGAGAGAGATAGAGAGAGGGCGGTTTAAGAGTGGTCGAGATTAGGGAGAGGGAGAGGAGGGGCTAGAGAGAGAGGGGGGGTGGTGGGTAGGGAGGTGTTTTTAGGGATTTTCAAGTAGAGAGGGGTGGGGGGTTATGAGTAGGTGGAATATGGGATTAAGGGTGTGGTTTATGAGTAGGTGGAAAAGGTTTATTTGTTTCTAGGGTTAAGGGCTTAGGGATTTGATCTTTTTAAGTAATATGGGTTAGACTGTTTAGGGGTTAGGGGTGGACTAGGTATTAGGGATTAGGGGTTGTGGTATTATGGATAAAGTGTCTAGGGGGTTTAGGGGTTAGGGACCTTAGGGGGTTAATTGATTTAGTGCTCTAGGGTTAGCGTGTTAGGGTTTATGAGGTTAGGCATTAATGATGAAGGGGTTAAAGGCTTAAAGGCTTATAAGGGGGTAAATTAGAGCTTAAAGAGACTAATGCACAAGCCCAATCAAGAATGACAAAGCTGAGAGATGAGCGATCAATCTAGAGGGAGAGAGATCAAGAAAACATAGAGCTCTCATGTAAACGTAGAGCGCACAACCATATGTAAGGCACGCTAGCACAAGGGAGGTCGCACATGCAAACATAGTGTAGAGGTAAATAATTATCTTACCTGTATAGGGTAAAATAGAGCTTAGAGGGCTAATGGTTAAAGGGATTACATGTAAACAATTAAAGGATGTAAGGGGTTTAGCAGTTTGGGATTTAGGGGTAAAGGAATTAAGGACTCTAGGCTTAGGGGGTTAGGTTTTAAGAGGTTAGGAATTGAATTCTAAGGTGTTATAGCATTAAAGGATTAGGAAATTAGAGGATAAGGACACCGGTGATGGGAGATAAAGGGTTAATTAAGGGACTAGGGATTTAACGAGTAATACCTTTATAGGTTAAGGGATTTAGGATCAACTATTAATGGGGTAAGGGATTATGTGTTAAGGAATTAGGTGCTTAGGGGTGTAGGGATTGAGGAGGTTTGGGGACTTATGACTTATAGATTTAGGCCTTTAATTTCCCTCCCTTATCATTACTCTCCCCATCTCCTTAAATTTATTTCCCTTGCCCCCCTCTTGTATCTCTCTTATCTCTCTCACCCCCTTTATCTCCATTCAACACTTAAAAACATAAATTTATGAAGTTCATAACGCGCACGTGTTATGTGAATAATAACGCTCGAGCGGTTTGTATATACAAAATGCACACACGTTTCTTCTAACACCAAGCACGCCAACCAAAATATTTGAATTTAAATAGAATGTGCGCACATTCCTGAGAACCTAATAACCCCCTCCTCTCGCGGCCCGTGTGGCCAACCACAGTCCTATGTGGTTGGTTCAGACTTACCAAACTTGTGCTATGGAATTTACGGAACCATAGTTATTTAGGCATTTCCACCATTTTTCTCAATATGTCTGTTTTTTCACCGCTCTCTACAGCATGAAATACATGACCATTATTGATGGAATTTTAGGCATCGATAGCATTTTTAATGCAGATTCCAAATATGTAATTTAAAAAAAATATATTGATTTTTCCTATTTGTTTCTTAATTTTCTTGTGTCATCACTCCTTAAGTAAAACAACATGTTGTTAGTGTTTATTCCTTAACTTTTTTCATTTCACAACCATTTAAAAAAAAATGTATGTTGCACTAGTAGACACCGACCTCTACATGCTATAAAAAAATTCAAGTCAAAATAACCACATTAAGACCTTCAAAGGCTGCACCCACATTTGATGTACCGTTCTCGAGGTTTGATCACTTACATAATTAAAAAAATTAAAAAATTAAACATTTAATTTTGGTAAAATAGTGTTGCGTTGCACTAGTGCTACGGGTTCTATACATGTCTACCATTTTTTTGTAGCTCGAAACCATCATTTGGTCACTCAAAGGTTGCACCCACAAAAGCATATACCTTATCATTTGCCCAAAAAATAAAAAGTGACTGTTAGAAAAGATGAAATTTGACATACTTATGTAAATTATCAATATTTAAAACTTATATTTTCGGAAACGTGACTCAATTTCCTACATTTCATCTTTTTTACTCAATGCAAGATATTTTGTGTAAGTATCTAAAAAAAAAAACAAGTTGAGGGATGCCTACTTTTGCAGTTTTCTATTGCATCTAACGTGCCAAAAGTGACCGTCAATAGCTTGCACATGCCTAATTTTAATTCTAATTGTGATAATTTAATAAATAATATAACAACGAATAAACAATTCAATAGCAATTTAAAATAGGTTGTCTTTATTTTTTTTCTACCATATTTTTGTCTACTATAATTCTTATAATTAAATAAAGGAATTATCTAAACATTATATTTTTTTTGAAAAATAAATAAATTAGACTACTCTTTAAATAAATGATATGAAAGTTCACTATGGGCCCAGTAGCAATGAATCATTGGTTAAGAATCGCAACCCAAGGGCATCTAAGCCGTCAAAGTCACTCAATCTCATCACTCAGGGCCAGTAGCAATGAACCATTGGTTAAGAACCGCAACCTAAGAGTATCTAAGCCGTCAAAGTCACCTATGGATCGCACTCGAGGCCAGTATTAATCAACCATTGGTTAAGAACCGCACAAAGGAGCATCTAAGCCATCAAATTCACCTGGGGATTGCACCCAACGTGAGCTAGACCAACCCTTATGATGGCTGTATTTTTGGGTGTCTCCTCTCACTATCTTACCCTTGACGAGACCCACACCAAGAAAAAAAAAAATCAGATTAATATCTCACTGCCAACTACCTCCACCTTGCTTGATTATCTGCCTTTGCTTGTGATCGTGCACAACCATACCACCTCTACCTTCTTCACTACATCCTGCATCAGTAACACCATTGAAGATGGCAACGTCGATCGATCTTGCATCAATAACACCGTAGACGCAAGCAGTGACAAAGCACTGAGAACACAACATGAGGGGATGCTAAATTCCAAGCACATTCTTCTGCAAAATGTTTTCAAGACCTGGAGTCCAATAGCCCTACTATAACAAATTATTTTTTATGTTTTTTTTTTTACAGTTTACAAATTCATATAATTATCATGCATTTGAATCAATATACAATAGTTGTACACAATAGTTTTGCAAGTAGCATACCTTTTCTTGGATGCATATCTTATGTTCCTCAACCTTTGAATTATTGTACTTTCCAGTCCATAAAATATGAATATAACATGCCCATGAACTCTCCTTCTGTGCAATTTGTGGTATGCCCATTATCATACAAAGACACCAGAATATCACGACTGTAGAGGGCCTAGCTATGGCTGTCTGCAACAAGAACATGAGGATTAGAGAGAATACTCATATATAGATTTTGTGATGAAAAGAAAATATATTGAAATGAAATGCATAAACTGTGAACACTTATAGAGTGGAATTGTATGGTGCATGACTATCCTAGGCATAGATTCATCCTTAATCTCAAATTGACTAGATTTACCCAGATTCAAAATTAATCTCAAATTTATGATAGCTTGGAAACAAATCACACCGTAATTACTTTACCTTGATCTAAGAAAATGGAAAAAGTGGGGTAGAGCATATAAGAGAAAGGATAGAATCAACATCGGAACCCAAACACGGTTGGCCTTGAACCACCACCTGGGCACCATACTCATTTGCTCAGCCTTGAACCCAACTCTGATACTCATCATCCCCTCATCTACTGAACCAGAAATTGACTCTAATCCACTAAGCCCATAAATCCACAGTACTCTATATCCATGGCTATCGTTATATCAATGAAAGCTATATCAAAAAAATAAAATAGATTCAATAAGCAAGACCATAGATCGGTAGAATAATTGTTTTGCTTAACCAGATTTGGATCAAAATGCATCAAATTTGAAAACTTTTCACCGATATTATTGTGTGATCGGAGCCGTGAAAAGGCTGCTTAAATGGAGATATCTCAGAGGCTAGAAATAACATGAAAAGGAGTCCAGCTTCGTTGACGAGTGATTTGAGGAGAACATTCAAGGAGAACATTCAGCCACAAATCTGTACTTTTCCACAACCATAATCACTTCCATGAGGAAAGATCAAAGGAATAATGATGAGAGCACACCACATCAGAGCCACAGGTGTAGATTCATAGTTGGGATGTTGAGATTGGGTCCACAATGACAGACACATCGAGCTCCAATTCTTGGGATGAATCCCCCTGTCCCAATTTTGATATAAACAGATATGCAGGAGGAGAAGTCGTACAACCCTACGAGGAGAACAATTCTACAAGAACGGTTCCCTTTTATCACCAACATTTGATGTTGCACCTGCTTTGCATGATGCAAGTGATTTTAAGCCCCTGAAAGCTCGATGTTGCACCTGCTTTGCATCATGTAAGTAAGTGATGTAAGTGATTTCAAGCCCCATCGTCAAGTGCATTCGCTTCCAACTGTGGAAAACAAACAACTGTAGGATGGTGAAGGGAGTATCAGCATGCACCAAGTGTTTTTAATTATCAGCATATATCCATCTTAAAAGGACTTATCAAGCGTCAAAGAGATCAAATCTTTCGATATGCAAACTCTTCCTTAACATTTACACTCTTCAAATCAAGTGTAAAATGCAATGTTTACGGTTTTAACTAGCAACAACCACATTAATAATATTAATGTGTTCGAATACGCCCATAGGGACACATACTATAGGAAAAAAACATTAATATGAAAAGTATGTGCCCAATTTACACCTATTGTGGTTGTTGCTAGTAACAGGTGGGCGCATACACATATCTTCAAAATATTAATAGAATAATATTGTTTCATGATTTTAAAGAAATACATATTTTAATTATTTGATTAATAATATTGTTTAATTAAACAATGTTTTTATTTTATAATAATTAATTAAACAAAATAATTTAATTGATATTATTGTTATTTAGTTAATAATAATTATTATTATTTAATTATTTAAAAAATATTAATAGATTAATATTTTTTAATGATTTTAATGAAATACATATTTATTAAACAATATTATTAATTAAAAAATACTATTATTTTATAGTAATTAATTAGCAGAATAATTATAAAATAAGTTAATTAGTATTATTGCTATTTAGTCAATAATAAAATTAATTAATATTTTTATTTAGTTAATAATAATACTAATTAATAAAACAATTAATAATATATTAAATAATTATTTCTTATTTAAATATATTAATTAAATATTATTAATTTATTAATATTGGAAATATGTATAACATTATGGTATAAAGTCTTAAATACAATCATTACAATAGGGTTCAACAAGATGATCATGTGACTTACAAGAGTTTGAACTGGGTGGGAAGGGCAACAATATTTCCTCCTAACCACCCAAGATACAATCAATGGACATATTTAGGGAAATATTTTATTAACTATTAATGTTTTTATATAATATTTTTTTAATAAAATAATATTATTTAATTATTCATAATATAATAATATATTATAAAATATATTATTTAATTATTCATAATATAATAATATATTATAAAATATATTATTTAATTATAATATTTTATTATACTTTACTAAATAAAATTAATATAATGATAGTGTATACAAATATTTAAAAATATAATAATTAATTAATTAAGTGTAATTTAATAATTATATAAATAATAATCTCTTTTAAGTATAATTATAATACTTTTGATAATATTGTATTATATTATTCTATTTTTAATTATATTATAATAAGAATATAGTATTTAATTAACATATTAATATTCGATTATAATTTTGTATTATAACATACATAATTATTATTTTAATGGTAGATAGAGATATACACAAATATTATAAAATTAATTAAATAAAATCATTATCCAAAATAATATAAGAAAAAGCAATAATAGTATAAAAATTATATATTGATAAAACAATTATGGATAATAATTAAATATAAAATTAATGTGAATAATAATAAAAAATAAACAATAAAAATAAATTATGTATTTGAAAACATATTATTTAAATATACGAGTATAATTTACTAGTTAAAATTGTTATAAATAATAGAATAAAATTACATGATTGAAATATAAAACCTTTGCAAATTGTGACAATGTGATATAACCTTTGTTGAATGTTGTAATGTGCCAAATACATTGGGGAATCTAACAAATGCAACATTATGTATGAGGTCCACGAAGGGTACATAATCAATGTTGTTGCATTATGACATTCATCAAGAGATGTTTTGATCCCTACTCTTGTATCATCTTGATGAGACATTTAATATTACAATCCAATAAAACCTTTGAGGAACATTACAAAGATGAATGTCACAATGTGAAATAACCACGGAGGAATGTCACAATTGAGCATAGCACTTGGTGAATGACGTAATGTGACAAAACCCTTGCAAAACCTTCGAGAAACATGGAGGAATGTCACATCATGACATTCATGAAGAGATGTTTCGATCCTTTCAATATAGTAATCGAACATAACACTTGAGGAATGTCGCAATGTGACATAACCCTTGCAAAACATTCGAGGAAAATTGAAAGGACGAATTTAAGATTGCGACATAAACATAGAGGAATGTTGCAATCCAACATAAAACTTTATGAACATCAGAGTGCAACAAAACCCTAGCAAAACATTGCAATTCCATATAACCCTTGTTGAACATCATATCATGGAAAATTAATTAAGGAGCTTAGCTAGGATGTGACATAACAATTGACTAATGTCACAATGTGACAAAACCCTTGCAAAACCTTCAAGGAATATTGAAAAGACGAATTTATTAATCTAATTTGTGTGCTTGTATATATATATGGCCGTCTAAATGTTTTAAATCTAATTTGAATAGACATGTTATTTTTTTTAATATTTTTTTTTTTTTATAAAATACACATGGCAACTACATTATGAACACAAAAGAAGTTACACATCCCCTACCATTTTTTATAAAATACATGTATCAACTACACTATAAACACAAAAGAAGTTACACATCCCCTACTGAGTTGTTGAATACACCTTCAAACCTATATTTTATCATTCTTAATTTTGTATAGAGAAAGTTCATTTTCCATTGATTTTGTATATTTGAGTTGAATGATAAAATAAATGTTACATATAACGAGAAGTGCATTTCATAGTCCAAAAAGTTGGATTTGTCCAAATGAAATATTTTGACGTCTATATACACAGAATTTGATTAAGTTGTCAATGGGGTTTTTCTTTTTTCTAGATTGAATATGTTTTTCTTTTTTCTAGATTGAATATGAAAGTGGCCGTAAAGCTTAGGATGAATTCACGCTCATGATAAAGTTCACCAAATGAACAAGGCTGCATGGCAGCGTATACCTGCAGTAGAAGCATTGATTTGCGTTGATTTGTTCATGCATTGAAAGAAAATAATGCAACTAGCATGTATTACCATCAAATGATTACCATGTAAAAATAAAGTAATTCTATTATTTATTGGAGTTTCACCAACCCCAATGCTATTGCAGAATTTGCTTATGAGATATTTATGAAATTATTCAACTACATCAAACCAGACCATAATGTTGAATATCGATCTTAATATCAAAACAAAATAGTGAACCCAAACAAACAAAGTTTGGGAAGATAGTTAAATATACTGAATCAAATACATTCAATGTTTTTTAAATATTGTTTTGATAAGTTATTAATGTACACGGGCTTACTCAAGAACGTCATTATACTGAATCAAATACATTCAATGTTTTTTAAATATTGTTTTGATAAGTTATTAATGTACACGGGCTTACTCAAGAATGCAGTAGGTGACCATTGGTGGACGCGACCGGAAAACAGTAGAGCATCCCAACTATAATAAAAGCATAGAAGATGGGAGGTTGCCACGGGCCCACGAATAACGCACGCAGAGGCAAGGTGGCACAAGGGAAGGAACCCGTGACAGAGTGGCAAATGCAATATGCATTTGGAAAAACTACAGTGGGCATGATCTAGTTGGCACCAAAAAACACGTCACTGCTCGACGGCCATGGCTTGGGATACACGAAACCGATAGCACAAAAGAAACAATCAAAGACACGATATACCCTGCAAATATTCGCATGTCAATTCCCATGCATAACCAGGTAGCTTCCAGTCCTAGCTGCCTTGCCACATGCATATCATGCCATACACAGAGGTTTTCAACCTATGTTCATACGATGTGGACGACATAGGTAAGGAGAAAAATCCTGAACAATATGAATTCTTAGCATTTCAGCGCTAGCCACTTCCCTTGCCCTCCACAGGTCCATTCCATCTCATTTTTCAACTTAATAACTCCGAAATAATGCTAGGCTTATGCATACAAAAGTATTCACTCAACATAATATGTGCAGATGGATGTATGAAGGGTCAACCTTAAGAGATTAGTGTAGGAGCAATCTGATTATCCTTCGTCCAAATTATCCTTGAAACTATGTTATACGTTGTTTTAAATAAAAGTTCTTTTATGTCATCTATCTTCATGTTGACTTAGAATAAAGTTTGCTTTTAACTTTTGTTTGAAACTTCAGAAATAAGCATGGTTGTGAATGTTATTGATTCCCATGCGATAATATTTTGTAGTTATGTTTGTTTTCAGGTTTGTTGTCACGCTAAAAAATCAAATTAGATTTCCACATCATTGTTAAAAGAGCTCCATCGAAATTACATAATCCATGAGTTAGATTGCTACATATTTATGGCAGAGATTATCACACCAAATGCAACCAGATTGCATTAATAATTACAACGAGATACCGAGATAATTTCACTGCAAAAAAAATCATTAGCAAAATGACTGACATGACAACGTAGGCTTTTGGCTGATTTTAAGTTATCAACCATTGTTTTTACCATTTGAAAATTTCCTGCATTAAAATTTTATCTGAATTAATTTGAGCGGGATTAAAATCATTTTATTTTACAAATGCTTTGAAGTTAAGCCATCTTAGCAACACTTATGCTCACAGTTTTTTCTTTATTTACCTATTAACTGTTCATCGTTGCAGGTAATTTGAATGGTGTGAAAACTGAGTTTAATCCACTTTTGGAAGAATTCAAAGATATGGTGAAGCGTTGACTGCGCAAAAGGATTGGATCGAAACGTGCTCTTTTCGTTTTATATTTTTTTTCAGCGGAAAAAAAACCGTACTACTGGTATTCATTGATGAGAATCAAATAGTACAATATCTTAAGTCGATATATAATCAAGACTTATTCACTCGGAGGGCATGATAAATCCTAAAAACAAAGCCGGATTACTAAGAGTAACATAATAATCCATCATATACTTCGAATGTTCATGACAAAGTGTGGAACAGTTCAATACAACAAAAAACAAAAGGATCATAGCATCTACAAACAAGACAAGAAAACCTGATCAGAATCGAGATGAAGATTCTCTTGAAATTCATCCCACCTGATATAGCCTTCAACACCTTCATGTGCATCTTTAGATAATGTATCTGCCTAAGTATTATGCTTCCTATAAATGTGTTTAAAGGAAATATTCTTAAAGAAAAGTATAGCTTCCTTGATTATGTAACACCAATGATGTAGTGTAATCACATTGATATTATATTCTCCAAGAGCCCATTTGATCGTCACCCGAGAATCACCAAAGACATGAGATTTCATGAAAACCAAAATATCTTGAAACTGCAAGAACACACCATAGACCAAGCAGTTCAACCTTGGTGTTTGTGACGTTGCCACAGTTGAGTTTCAGGGTATAATAATGATCCTTATTGATGTAAATTACACCTCCAATAGCACAGTGACCATCAATAACCGACCCATCGAAAAATGCCACAGGTCTATGAAAAGAGCATTGGAAGATTGGTTGCTTTGAAACTCTTTTAATACCAGTGTTTTTTGCAGTAATTTTTAGCAACCGACATAATTCTGCAGATGGTAGAATTAATAGAAGGCCTTTCATCTTCAAAAAGTGCATCATTCCTCGAATGTCATACTTCCCAGGAGACCACAGCTGGTAGAAAAGGAATCTCTTTACAATCTCTAAACCATTGAACTGCACATCCTCTAAACAATCCATCCTGCCATGTTGTATGCAGATCAAGCTGTTGAATGATCGCATTCCAAATAGATCTAGTGAAGTCACATCCAACATAGATATGCTCAGATGTTTCCAAATCCTTCATACATAAAATACAAATGCTAGGCCCAATCTAACCACGCTTGTAAATATTATCCCATGTTTTTAAACACCCCCGAAGGGCTTGCCACATGAAACATTGAATTTTCACAGGGATCTTCCATCTCCAAAGCACCTTATACCACCAATCAGCTGGATATATACAGCAATAATTAATTAATGCCTTGTAAGCTAAATTAGCATTTATCGTACCTATAGCCTTATTGCCAGTCCAAATGAGCTTGTCTCTATCTCTGTTCAATCGACAGCCAGCAGCATTAAGTTTAAAGATATACATATCCCATTCATTCGCTTCTTCATTCTGAAAACCCATTTTCATCGCAAAAATCCACTATGGTTGATTGCTCCCAGGTCTATACCTTTGAATAGTATTCAATGTCTTGTAATTGAAACAGTGAAGAATATGTAAGATCCCTCTGGATAAGGTATAATCTTCTCCCAAACCCATGATAGGGTCAATCCCCACCATAACATCAGCACCATTTCCAACTTGCCAACTGAGATCTTTATCCAACCAATTGTAATTCTTTAAAAAACTAGCCCAAATTTGGGAAGTGCCTCTAATATTTTTCGTTGAGTTCCTAAACCAACCGATGATATCAACTTTAACGTACTTCACTTTCAGAATTTCAGTCCAAAGGGTTGGACCAAACAGTCTCTGCCAGAAGCTTTTTAGTCTTAAGGTACAACTGAATAAAGACAAATTCTTGATTCGTCACCCTCCTTTTTCAATAGGTAAAGCAAGATGTTCCCACTTGGACATAATCAGACTGCCATTTTGTGTGCCCGTCCACAAGAAATTGAAAACAGTTTTCTCAAATTATTTAAAATAAATATTGGAACCTGTAGGAGTGAAAACTAGTAGACTAGAATTCCAGTGAGGACAAATATAATCAGGGTAAACCGGCCTCCAATGGATAATAATATGTATGTCCAATTGTTTATTTTCTGTTCCACACGTTTGATGAGCCACATCTAATCTTGACGTCGATATGATCCGGGATTAAGAAAATAGCCCAAGTATTTGAAACCACCTTCCAAAGGACAGAAATTGTAAGGCAAGATTCCTTTAAATATCTCAATATCAAACCGTGGGATACCAAAGTAATACACCTGTGTCTTTCTTATGTTTATCAGCATCCCCAATGCATTACAGAATTCGTTTAAGATGCATGAGTAATTATGCCATTCTGTGACAGATTTCAACCCAGCCAATAGAACATCATCAACGAAAAGTGTATGTGATATAGATACATCTTGGGAGAAATTAATGCCTTTGATGTTTCCCATCGACTTTGCTTCAGTGATCAGCAGACTAAGTCCCTCAATCATTAATAAAAAGATAAGTGGTGACAGTGGGCAGCCCTGTCTGACCCCTCTAGTAATTTTGAAGAACTCAAATGGAGCACCATTAACTAGTACAACAATTCTTGCAGTGGAGATGCAGGCCATGATCCACCGTATAACCAAAGGAGGTAATCCAATCTGGATGAGTATTGCGCAGAAAAACCCAATCCACCCTATCATACGCTTTTTCCAGATCAATCTTCATTAGCATAGCTTGTAATTTTCTTTCTTTTATAGTATGTAACACTTCCTGAGTGATGCCAATGCCATCCAAAATCTACTTGTCCATAAGGAAACCAAATTGTTCACCCGAGATGCATCTAGATAGTAGGGGTTTTAACCTGATAGATATGATCTTTGATATGATATTATATGCCAAATTGCAGAGTGCAGTTGGTCGAAAATCACCAAAGTTAGAGGGTTTACCAATATTTGGGATCAAGATAAGAAAAGTGGAATTCAGAACACCAGAAATGTATCCTTCTACTCTGGAGAACTCCACCATCTCCAGGATATCATTACCCATCACATCAAAAAATTCTAAAAATAGCTCCACTGTCCAGCCGTCAGAGCCAGGACTTTTGTCTCTGGCAAAGTCCTTCAAAACATCTTCCACTTCTTTCAAATTTACAGCCTGACCCATTTCAACAGCTTCAGGCTCCGTCAAATACACAGGGAATTTCCTCGCAATATTAATTTGAGTGATCAAACTGCCCTGATTCTGATCAGTGTATAAAGAACTAAAGTGATACTTAGCCGCTTCATGAAGCTCCTCCATATCCTTAATGATATTACCATTCCCAACCTCCAATTCCCAAATAGAATTGATATTCTTCCTGTGTGTGGCATAAGAATGAACAAATTTAGTGTTTCGATCACCCAGATCGATCCAAATAGCCCTACTTTTAAGGCGCCATTCCATTTCCTTCTTAATGAGCCATTCTTCTTTCTTTTGTTCCAGAAATTTGATTTTCTCACCTATGTCAGCATTGAAATCTCCATTTATATTCCTACACAATAGGTCTCTAATATGATCTTCAAGAGCTTCAAGTAAATGTTGCTCGGCTTTATGTTTGTCCTTAGTCCATCCCTAAACCTGTGATTTTAACCTTCGGAACTTGATAACAAAGGAATCCATTGGATTTGTATCAATATCAGTACCACAACTGCCCCAAAAGACCTTGCCATCTTACAAAAATCCTTGTCTTTAAGCGAAGAACAGTTAAATTTAAAAGGATATTTTAGCTTATAACCCTCAGCATCAAATTGGAAGTAAACCGGCCAGTGGTCAGAGAATTTATTTTCTCCAATCCATGTTCTATGATGAGTCCACATACTCAGCAAATCTGTTTTAACAAGAAACTTATCCTGCCTTTTATGTACACCTTCACATCCATCCCTACCATTTGTCTAGGTTGGAGCGAGTGTACCTGGTAACACATAAACTAAATCATATTTAGTCATAAAGTTTGTAAAAAAATCTGTCATATGATCTAGCCTTGAATTGGTACCCCAAACTTCACTAGCTAATCTAGTGAAGTTTATGTCACCAACAATTAATAGATTTTCAATGTCCAATAGATTGGAATTAGCCAATGAAGCCCAGAAAGGCCCCCTGTCCTTGTAGGGACCATACAAGTTCAAAACAGTGAGCATCAAGTTAGTAGAAAAACATCTACCTATTACTAGAATACCCCAATGTGTTTTGTATGCCAGAAAATTAAAATATTTTGGGTTCCAACCCGCTAGGAGCCCACCAGACATACCAATAGCACTAGCTGCAGAAAATTCCCAGCCAGGTAATATAGCAGCAAGTTTTTTAATGGCTTTCACATCATCACACATAGTCTCCTCTAAAAGGAGAAGAGAAGGACTAGTAGATTTTAATAGGTGAAGTAAGGCCCTAAGCGGTTTTTCGAAAACACATCTAATGGGGCGGAATCTAGTGCAAAATCAATGTGATCCGCATCAGGTGGCAGGGGTTCCAACCCAATAGTATGTGAAACATGTGACAAAACCCTATCCAAAGCTCGAGCATCTGCCAAATCTGGGGTAGCAGAAGAGGAAACCACGTGGGGTAACACAGTAGAAGTGTCCAATCTGAGCCCAGGAGAAGCACAATGGTTTTGACAATCAAAATAAGACCCACCAATAGCTGATTTCTGTAATGTACCCTCATCCAATGTAGTCATACAATGTTCAGATGTAGGAACAATCGATGAAATTTGCAATGTCGCACAACTCGCAGGAAGTTAAGGGAACATAATGTGAATAGTAATCAGGACCCAACCCTTCTTGAAAGGGCAGTGATGTGTCAAAATTAAACTTAATCAAACCCTCACATAGTTGTTTATCAAGAGAAGATTCCACCTCAGTGTAAAAATCCAATTCCTTTTTAGTGGCTGCTTTGTAAGGAGTAGTAGAGTTAGGTGAGCACGTACCCGAAACAGTGGTAGTCGGAGTGTGCGAGTCACTAGAGAAAACATTCATCACCGGTGAGCTAATAGTCGAGTTACCAGAATGCAGGAGCCGAGGACAACACGCCATGACATGTCCAGTATCTCGGAACCAATAGCAACGGAATGGAATACGAAAATAATCTACTCTCTGAATGAATTTAATGGACCCCCAGATGATCTCCACCTCCGCAGGTAGGCCAAGCCCCAAATCAAATTCCACCATAACTCGAGCAACTTTCCTCTCAATACCATATAGTGAATTTTTGTCAATCCGAGCGAAGGTACTCACTTTGTTAGCCAAACCCACAAGTATATTTTCCGTCTAGAGAGCAATAGGAAGTCCAGGTAACAACATCCTTAAGTGACGACGAGTTTGCTTCTCCTTGGCAGGATCAAAAGCGATGTGCCACCGTTTCAGGATGAGTGAACTAGTTTTAAATGCCCATTTCTTAGCCAATATCATCTCCGCTGAATCATCCCCCGAAAGAATGAACATAATCCATTTACTTGGCAAGAAATTGATTCTAGGAGCAATCCCTAATACAGGATTCCAATGGACATTTGCCCAATCAATGATTTCACCCTTTGAACCAGTAGTGAACTTCAAACGGCCAACAAGTGCACGACCATCCAGCATCGCAACACGATCTAAATTAGTGGTTTCATCAATGTAAAACTGTTCAAGACCAGTGCAGGCCTTGATGGTTTTGAGCTTGCACCGAGCCGAGCCTTTGTCCCCCATATTTTCTTATCAAAACCCTTGAAGGTCTGCTCCTCAACAGAAGGTAGAATAAGGGGGATAGTGCCAATGTGTAAACTTCTTCCTTCAGGACTAGTGCAATCCCCAAAAAGGGACATTGAGGATGCCATAATGTCAGGCTAGGGTACCAATGCCACGTGATCACGAGCACACTAGGAACAAGGAACAAGACAATGCCCAGCAATGACGCAGTATAGAGGACCTACCACTAGAAAGTTAAATGAAGGGGACAGAGAAGTGCACCACTAAAAATAGAAGAGCTACACTCCAAACACATAAAAACCGGGACCGAGTACCACATCCAATGATAAAAAACCTAAAAAAAACCAAAGGGTAACGATCAGGATGAAAAAAAAAAAATAAGGAGCCAGGACAATAAAACTCTAGAATGCAGCAAAAAGAAAAAAACCTTCCCACTTTTTGATAACCTTGGTTGCTACTGAGCCGATCCAAGAAAAACCGGCGGACTCCAAGTTACTGCAACATCTAGAATCTTAAAAAGAAAACACTAATTAGCGAGAAAAATATGAATCCATCACAAATCACAGTAAAAAACCAGCCAAATCTAAACCAAAACATGCAAAACCCTAGCCCCCATGGTACTCCCCCGGTCTCCATCCCGATTTGGGTGGTATCCCTTATTTCAAGTGATTTCTCCAAATGTCTTTCTTTTCTATTAATAATAAAAATAATAATTATTGTACAAAATATTCTCATTAATATTAAGATATTAGCACTAAATCCAAAGCTTAAAAAAACTATTAGTAAATCCATGTGCACACATTATCACACCTCGAATGGGAATATATTTGCACTCGCACGCTCACTAATGCATGGTTCAACAAATGGCCACTTTATCAACCCATTATTGTAACGCAATGAAACAAAGCACACAACTAACATATCATAAAAAATAATATAAAAGTCAGAGTTGTCTTTATTTGTTTTCATGAATGAGCCATGGATAAAATAGGGAGCTTCACTTTGCTACTGATCATGCTCATGCAGGATACAGAGTTTCTCAAAGTCTCTAGATGTTCATCTCATAAAAGAACACACAGGGTAATTGATTTGGCATTGTTATATAATTATACTTTTTAAATAAATAGATGGAAAGAACACACAGGGTAATTGATTTGGCATTGTTATATAATTATACTTTTTAAATAAATAGATGGAAAGGCCTCTCTTTTGTTGAGGATTCATTCGATATATGTACCTTTGTGTGGAGGCATTTGAACTGAGTTTTCCTTTTGTTAATTGATGTAATTATATATTTGTTTTGTTCTCTGTTTGTTTACTACATTGAAAGTAATGCGAAATTTGACATTTGTTTTTGGCTGTAGTGTTGCGGTAAAAGCTGCAAGCTTAGATGGATAAACTATCTCCGTCTAGCTTCAAGCGGGGCAGTTTCAACCTAGAAAAATATGAACTTATTATAATGCTTCATTCTATACTAGGTAACAAGTAAGAAAAGTAGTGATATTGTAAATATGCTATAATTTGAGGTCTAGATAACAACGCGTCCTTGTAAATGATACGATCGTGGCTTAGCATAAAAACGACTGCCACCTTGCATCCTCAGCTAAATTCACCACATGCATCCCAGGATTATGTGTGTACTATATTATGTTTAACAAATGATGAGAAATGAGACAACAACTGTCTTGCATGGAAAGTTGTTAGCTAAGGAAATATGAAAAAGAGAGGTTTGAGGATAAGTAGTTACACTTTACCAATTACACCCGTAAAATCTGCAGGAATATTTGCAGCCATGCCTGAATCTCGTCCTTTATGAATGGTACTACCAGGCTCAGGCATATGCTCAACGAGCACCCAAGTGTAGACAAGAGCAATGCCTGCGTAGACCCTACATCTTCAGGACAATACACCAATGCAATCCAACACAAGAAGATAGGATGACTTAGCTTGCAATGTGCACCATAGGTAGTCCATGGCTGGGCGATGACAAAATTATGCGTGCAGATGCAAAGCCCTAAATAATCATGTTATCAAACCTGTGCAAGTTTTTTTTATATCTGAGTAGGCACAGTGGTCGGAGTGGTCCAATCATGGTATGGTTTTGTTAATTTATGTTACATTTATACCAACACTAAATCGCAGGTCTACATAGAACCCATCAAGCTTTGCACTACAAGCTAAATGATAAATCCAATAATAGTATAGATAATTACGGTCTTACTAATATACCCAAATTGTTTTTGTATTCAGTCCTGAAAATGATTTCTGGTATGAATGATATTATTAACCAGTTAGAGATTTATTATCATTTGTTTTATTCTACAGGGTCGCTTTGACAATATTTGCAGCGGCAAAGACAAAATTGAGATGCCTTAATAGGTATGTAGATCAATAGCTAGCATCTGCTACACATACAAAAATATCATGCATAACGCTATTGAATCAGTTTTTAAATTGGATTTGGTCCAGTGGGTCTGTCATGTGAAGGCTATTGATAATATTTAGTATTCATTGTAGCTATTGTATTTTAAAGAGTCAAAATTTTCAAAATTTGTTTTCTAGACAATTATGTAAGAAAATGCTTAGGTTCAATAAATAATAAATGGTTTGCATAAATATACATGAAGCAGATGCAGATTTTTGAAGATAGTGTCTTACTTGCACACCTGATTCGACTTGAGGAAGAACACCCTGCTAACTCAGTGCCAACAGTAGCAGCAACAACTATTGGTGGACAAAGACAGGGAATATATCAAAGGCATACTCGGTTGCAGTTGCTCAATGCAGGTTCGCTTATTAAGTACCCGCATTAATCTCTAGGTGGTTGTGAAGGCAGTGAGGTACCCGCATTAAGTATGCAGTTCGGCGAGAAGCCTGTCGTCACCAAGCAAACTCATTGGAATGTAGTTCGGCATTAAAATGTTATTAATGGGAAGAAACCCTCTCCACCGTCGCTTAGGCAATAAGACCTAGAAGTCATCAACCAAACAAATGAATTAAAATAATTTGAAAAAAGAAAAAAATTGAGTCTCTAATGGTGGTTGACCTAAGATCGATTACAATATATACCACTCACAGCAAGTATAATAAAACTCCAGCACAGGAATTTCAAATCCCAGTTATAAAACTCCCGCACAGGAATTTCAAATCCCAGTTATAAAAATCCCGCACAGGAATTTCAAATCCCGGTTGCCTGTCAAATGGAAAGGAAATTTGTTGACGGTTTCATATTTTGATTGCCTATCATTTTACGTTTTAACTAAATTTACAGAGTGTTAATATTTTGTATTGAATTTAACTACTTTTTAAAATTGTTATATTAATCATTATCCCAACTGCTAAACTCAATTGATTTGGCTAAGGTATTTAAAAATTTGAAATAAAAAGCTACCAAAATTCCCTCTCGAACAAAAAGTGAGAAACCTATATTCCAAATAGTCATCTCATTCTATCTAACAAACTACCAAATCTATCTATTTCTCATTCTATCTAACAAACTACCTGACTACGACCCTTGAAAATCTATTGTTGATTGATCCTTCTCCTATAAAATAGGCACGAGATACTAGAAATTAATATTAACCTAAAAACAATAAAATAAAATAAAATATACCATGAAGCATTTTAAAATTAAAAACAAATTTATTTTTTTTACCTCCGTACAAAAATCCCTTGATAAGGACTCATTCGATGGCCAAGGAGAAGGGTGGCAGCCCCTGATTCCTAAGTTGGCAAGTAGATTTCGGTTGCTTGAATTCCTTTTAAATTTCACCCTAACCAAAGTTTAGTAAAAATAACAGTAAAACTCAAATTTCTTAACAAACTATGATATTCATGAGTTAAATAGACGTTTCAACTTCCACACTCCGGGTCATCCAACTCTAGAATGCTCTAATAAATTTTACGAAGGAGGTCTTGAAAAAAAAAAAAAAAAAGAGTAGCTGGATTTTTTGAAGGTGAGAGAACCCTAATTAACTTTGTCAAGATTATGATGGTCAATACCAATATCGATAAAGCTTTCTCAATCACAGGTGTGGGGCTACATTCAGAGAGCGAAATTTACATTCAGAGACCAAAAATTTCTCTTAAACCTATAAAATAAGAACAAAACTTACCCAAAAAAAACAAAAACATAGAGGTAGCTACACTCAGAGAGCGAAATTTATTAACATCCTCTTTAAAACTGATAAATGCATAATAAATTTCAACATGCCCTAATCACTAGCAGGATCCTCAAAATACTATAGTTTCTTTAAACATAAGCATAAAACAAGATATAATAAATTTCGAATTAAATCACAGAATAAAAGCCAATTTTTATTGGCAAGTAATAAAATCCAGAATAGGGGGCATAACAAGTGCTAAGGGACAGATGCTATTCCGAACTAGGTAAGCAAGCGGTGCACCAACTACTTTAAATACCTCTTACTAGAACCTAGTAAGCAATCTAAATAACATAGGCCTAAAGCATAGACACTATCCAACAATAAAAAGCCTTCAACACTATGGACAAAGCGATCTGTCTAGTGGGAAATCTGCGTAAAAGCTATTGGAAAGTGAGGAATAGAACTCAAAGCAAATTGCAATTTCAATTGTGGAAAATCACAGTTCGATTGTCAAAAATTTCACCATGTTGACAAAGAGGGGGGTCATTTTTGAGTCCCTGTAAGCACGGTTCAACATACCGTACTCTATAGTAGGAATACGCAGAGGTAGCACCGTAGAAGGAATACGTAGAGGTGAAGACTCCTTAGACAGAGCAGCAAAGGTGAAGGCAAGTGACGACTCATCTGAGGGGACTCTAGGAATCGGCCGATTGCCTCATGCCCTCACCTCCAGCTAAAAATGAACAAGAGAAGCCATTCAGAGTCCAGAGTCCATACTTTCAAGTTTCAAATTTCAGCCTTCCACGATCAATTAATTCACATCACTGTTTACAATGCTCATTAATGTTCATCCTAGCTAATTTCACGGTTCACCATTTATCTGATAATTGATTCCCTACAGCCTACAACTCTACGATGTAACTCTGCATGCTGCGAGTAGGCTGTAGAATTTAATTAAATGCATCATGGATTCATGCATTCAAGTTGTGCCGCCGCCGCGACCAGCTGCAACATCGTTTTGATGTATAGCATTTAATTAGGCATGTGTGAAGGTGGCAGTGGCACCATCGCCCTACTCGCCGAGTCAACCCTTAAAATATAATGCAGCACCTGCCAGGCTGCCACCATCGCCCGAGCTTTGGTTGTTGGCCCATGGGTCGGTGACTCCGTCAAGTAGGTCTCATCCAAGTTTCCAAATTACAACTTTATATATATCATAGGACTATGGATATATATTAAGTATAGGCATTAAAAGTTATGACGGGTAAGCAATGCCGTTGAACGTCATTTGACGGGTTTGAGGCAAATGGTGCCACTTGTCCAGGAATTAAGGCTTTGTTGGATGTATGTTTTTTATTAGTTGACGGTTGTATAATTATGTGCATGGAGAGAGGGGCAGCATTTGCAGGTGTTCATGACCGATCAATTCCATGGTGGGGATTGTCACTTGTCCCTTGACATGCCAATAAATGCAAATGTAAATCTGCCACATCACTTTCTTGTTCCTACACTACTACATCTTCAATTCTTGCTTCCCATAACTTTATTTTTAATTATTCAACAAAAATCTATTACAAGTTTTCAGCAAAACAATTAAAACAAATAAAATACCATAAATAAATGAACAAAAATCTATTGCAAGTTTTCCGTAAAACAAATAAAATACCATAAAGAAATGAAGAAATAATTGTTTACAACATCAACAACTTAATTACCATGGTTGCCATAGATTATCTATACTTCAAGTCTTGGAATGTCAGCAGGTATTGTCGCTACTTGTTCATATTGCCTCATATATTTATGATTTGTTCTTTTGATGGAACCAATGTTGTGATTTAAAAAAAAAAAAATTAATTAATTAAATAAAATTTTATTTTTGAAATTATTTTTAAATATTAAATGTTTTTATCAAATATGAAATTATTATTTTTTTATAAATCTTATTTTTTAAATTATTTTTAAATATTAAATACTTTTATCAACTATGATATTTTTTATAAATCTCTTTGCATATTAACATAGACTATTAACCGTAGACTTACTTACTTAAGTAAACAATTGAAATGGAATGAAATGAGAAATTGAAAACATTATCATGACTTATTAAATTTGATTTGATTTTAAATGCTTTTATCACTTATGATTTTTTTTTTATAAATCTCTTTGCATATTAATGTGGAGTTACTTACTTAAGTAAATACACAATTGAAATTGAATGTTTAACGTAATTTTATAGATTTTATATCTATATATAAAATTTAGAAATTAAAATATTTTATTTAATTAAAATTATTTAATGTAAAACATTATTATTGAAATAATTTTAATAAAAATTATTATTATTATTTTATCATCTTTACATAATTGAAAGTCTTGTTTTATATACATCATATTTTCTGTCTTATTATAGTTTTGATTTCTTCATGTCATCTCCCTCTATTAAAATATATAAACAACATCTAAAATATATAAACAAGATTATTTTATTCATCTTTTTGGTATCATCCAATAAAAAGATTCATCATATAGGAATTAATACTTTGCATATCTTTAAAAAAATCTAACATTCATTTTTTTTCCTTCTTTTACAACATAACAACCACTTATACAAATTCAATCCCACTCCATTCTCAAAAATATCAATCACATATTTAAATGATTTACATGACTTACCTTCTTTTACAATATAATATAACAACAACTCATACAAATACAATCCCCATTCCAATTCCCCAAAATATCAACCACATATTTAAATAATTTACATGACTTGCGTTTTTTATAACATAATATAATAACAACCACTTATACAAATACAACAACCACTCCAATTCCCAAAAACATCAACCACATATTTAAATGATTTACATGACCTTCTCTTTTGTTCATTTGTCCATGTAATTGATCACTATTATGTTTTTCATTTTCATGCCTATTGCATGGTGATAAAGGACATCCATATAAGCATTTATTGTTCTGAAAAGATCTCTCATCGAATGTACTAAACTGTGTACCATTTGGAATTTCCCCACATAAATTATTAAATGAAACGTCCATAACCTCCAACCCATATAGTTGATTGAGATTTTGAGGAATCGATCCACTCATATTGTTTTTTGCCAAGTCCAACTGCTCCAAAGTATATATCTGACTGAGAGATATAGGTATTTGTCCTTCTAATTGGTTTCCAGATAAATTTAGCAACAGTAGCTTACTTAAGCTTCCCAAGCTTTCAGGTATTTCTCCTGTAAGATTATTGCTTGACAAGTCAAATAGTGTGTTTGCCACCACCAAATAACTAATACTATACTCATAGTTTTTCATTTCAATTTTCAGATTGACATATAGTGTATGACGATTGAACCATGAACGATCTACCCATGAAGGTATATTGACTGCAAATCCATAGAGGCTACTAAGGTTTGATGGTATTCTTCCACTGAATTTATTGTTGGATAAATCTAACACCTGCAACTTTGTTAGATTTGTAATCCATTGAGGAATACCACCCTTGAGATTGTTATAACCAACACTTAAAACCCTCAAATCCTCAAAATTTGAGTGATAATATGAAAGCTCTCCATTCAATCTATTATTCCTTAAATCAAAGACTTGAAGTCGGGTGCAATTGACCAAAGATATGGGAAGAGTGCCAAAAAAATTATTAGAATGAGCAGATAGAACTTCCATAAAAACTGGAAAGCCTCTATCCAAATCTCCACTAAGTAAGTTGTCAGACACAGTAATCGTCTTTAAGGCACTGCAATTATGCAAGGTTCTGGGTATTATACCTGATAGTAAGTTGTTTCTCAAATTCAAATATGTTATGTTCACACATTCACAAATATTCCGAGGAATCTCTCCTTCTAGGTTGTTGTCTGATAGATCTAATACCTCAAGTTCACTTAATCTTGTAATCCATTTAGGTATGCTACCCACGAGAGCATTTGAATCAAGAAATAGGTGAGTCAACTGACTCAAATTGGCAATGGCTTGAGGGATGGTACCCCTAATATTATTTGAATTAAGATGTAGGCGGGTCAACTCACTCAAATTGGTAATGGCTTGAGGTATGTTACCTGTGAGGTTATTTCCACCAAGATCTAAGACCTTTAAAGACAGCTGAAATATACTCATGGGCACCGAGCCATGAATTATGTTCCCTCCCAAATCCAACACCACAAGATTGCTGCAATTTCCTATTTCAGGAGGGATAGAACCTGAAATACTCCCCCAAGTATTACTTGAACTTGAACTGTAAAAACTTGAACGTGTCTGATAAATAGACAACCATTTAAGCTCTCTCAAGTAACCCAAATGATGTGGTATACTGCCTGACAATAGGTTGCTCCCCAAGAACACAGACTTGAGAGAAGAGCAGTTACCCAAAGATGAAGGAATAGCGTTCTCCAGTTTATTATATTGTAGATCAAGGTGCTCCAGTTTCTGCAGCAAGCCTAATTCAACTGGAATAGAACCAGAGAACTTATTTGCGCCGAGTTTAAGCTTTGCCAACTCTTTAAGCTGCCCAAACTCCCGTGGAATTCTTCCAGTAAAAGAGTTATTAGAAAGAACAAAATTGTGCAGGAATGAGAGGTTACCGAGAGATGCCGAAAGTGTACCTTCCAGTCCAAAATCAGGAAGCAAAATGGCAACCACTCTTTTAGTGGGTTGTCTGCACGGCATACCATTCCAAGGGCAACCATTCTCTGAGTCCTGATTGGCACAAGTGATACCAGCCCACGAACATACATTCTGCGAGTTCTCGGCCTTCCAGCTTGAGAGAAGTTGAGATGGATCATAGGTGATTGCGCTCTTCAAGGCCAAAAGGGCCTCCACTTCCGTTTTATCGTAGTCGTCCATGTATGGTGAACCTTCATCACCGTCCTCCAGCATATCTCGTCCACTCAAAACAAAATCTTGAGACTCAGGATGAGGTTGGGCAGAAGTTAACCCACCGGCCATTTGGTCATAGACACCATCATCGTATAAGCCATGTTCCCTCGGAGTTTGTGAGGATGGCTTCCAGCTTGAATAACTAGCAGTTGGTGTAGCTTCAGAGATAAGGAAGCACACTGCAAGCATAAGAAGAATAACAGCTTTATGATCCATTTTTCTCTTTGGGAGATTCCAACTTGCTTGAAAACTTGTGAGTTGTGTTCCTACCATGCGCATATACATATATTTATATAACGCCAGGCGCGTTCTCTCGTAAAGACATCGACGGGAATCGGCGTATTGACCAGTACACAAAGCCGTGAAGAAGTGCCGTATTGACCCAGGATATGGCTAATTTTAGCGAACAACAATTCAAACAGTGATATAGCTAATTTTAGCGAACAACAATTCAAACAGTGATAAGTATCCTGCCAGCATTGCCATTTTCCGTTTTCTTTGCTGGATGCCCCGGTCAGCACGGCCTACACGATCTACATATATAAATATGATTTTAAACGTATACATTTTTGGTTATAAAATATGTTAAAATTAATTAGTTAGTTAATTAATAAGATATAGTTAATTAATTAATAAGATATTATAACGAGAGCTAAAATAAAGTATATGTAGTTATCGTGTTTATAACCGAAGCTAAAAAGCAAAAAGCAAAGCATGGTTTGGACTTTCTTTTTGGGTAACAATCACGAATTCAAAAAGCAAAGCATGGTTTAGACTTTCTTTTGGGTTACAATCACGATTAACATAATTGGAACGAATTTTAGTGGAAGGTAGAAAGAAAAAGAATTAGAGTTTCCTATCAATTAATTATTGTTATTAATATGTTTTAAATGAAGAATTACAATTTTATTTTGTTTAAATATTGTATAATTTATTAGTATCTGGGCTATTGTTATGAATTTTAGTATATTATTATAGCATTGAAAGCATTAGTAGGGATATCTTACTAAGGTTCACGTAGAAATTCACTTTTTAGCAATATTTTTTCTTCATGATTTGAGGATGTTCCCATTTTTATAATTGACGAATAATTTTTTTTTAAAATAAAATATAATTATGTCAACATCCGCGTTGGGTCAAGGTTTATTAAATGATTTAGGGTATGAAAATGCCACGAAACTTGAGGTATATGAGCATATTTAAAAGCTATCGGGAATGCCTTAGAATTAACAACAACATCACCATAATCTAAGGTATAGGCACTAGGATCTCAGTTCATGCTTTCTTAACATCTTGAAACAATCAACAATAAGCCTCATTTTGGTAGCTTGGCACGTGGCACATGGTTTTTGGGTAGTTTTTTGGGTTAGCATATGGTATTGGATGGTGGTATGGGGTGTGACTATACACATTCCATATTACTTGGAGGTAGCACCAACTTCAAGGAATTATTTGAAGGTTTGGAGGAACCACACGTATGGCATCCATGTGGACTCTTTCATGGATCTTAGTCGATGTATTATTGATATAGTCCCTATTGGACTCAGTTGCATCTCCAAGAACTATCCTAGATATGGGATTTGAGGGTGAAACTCCCCATATGGATGAGTTCAAGGCATATTTATTGCATCAAACCTTCAATCCCAAATATTATCTTTTTTTTAAGCCATCTTGGAACCGATTTTTCCCATCAAAAGCAAGACCCATGGAAGGGATTTTTTTACACAGCCTCTAAACCTTTTGAGAAGGCACATCGAGCTCCAAGAAGTCGAAGCCCACTTTTTGTCTCTACTAGGGCGACCTTGTCAAAATTTGTGCATTGGTCAAGGCTAGAAAGGTTGCATTGAGGGCTTGTGGGTACCTCCCGCCTTTCTGTAATCCTCAACAACTTCCCACGCCTCTCTACTTATGATACGCCAATTATTGGAATAATTATGAAGTTAATTCAATGTATCGAAGAGATTTCCTAGAATCCATATCTTTGATGGCATTTGAACAAGGTGCCCTACCTGCAGGGGATACTTTCTTTGTACTTGATGTATTAGAGTGGAGCATGTAGTGTTTTTTATATGGTTTTTCATTGGAGGATATCCATCCTCCTAGATTTAGGATTTTTAGTGGAATTTATGATTATTTTATTATAAAGGTAGTGGAGCACCTTTCCTATAAAAGGAGAAGCTCATACTCACTTCATTTTCATGTTTTGGATGAGGGGAAATCCCCCTAAAGATTAAGAATTGGATCCTTTTGGTGTTTGTGTGAGTTGTTGTAGTGAAATCATGAGGAATTCACTAAATTCTTGTGTAATGGATGGAGATATCTAATTATGCAAGTTTATTGGTGATGATGCAATTAAGTTTTCTTGGTTATATTTATGAAAGGTTGAAAGGATTGTTTGGTGTATGTTGTTGTTTTTTCTTGGTAAGATGTTTTTTACTACCTATGATGAATATTAAGGAGACTAAAATACATTTGGCATACAATTCATAAGGAAAAACATGACAATTCAAACAATTCAAACACACTGAATGAAAACTAAAATACAATTCATAAGGAAAAAATGTCACCATACCTCAAGGATTGCTCCTTACTTGCGATGTAGAAGATCTTTTGATGTGTCCACTAGATGTAAGAAGAATTCAAGTGTGTCCAATTGGCATGAGAATTCAATCCAAAGATCCAAATAGAGTCCAACAAGAGTGTGTATTCAATTCAAATTGCCAAATAAACTACAAGAGGTGTGTGAATTCAATCCAAAATGTAAAAGACTGTAGAGTTGTGATTGCAGGAAATATAGATCATGGGAATTGAATGAAAAAAATATAGGAGAAGAGCTCGAGGAATTTGGAAATTGTCATGTCCAGTAGGGGCGCGCACGCTGTAGCATCATGTACACACTATTAATGCATGCGTGCCATTGTATAATGTTGCTTTGTTCGATGGGTAATGTTTAATGCATTTATTTCCCAATAAATCCCTATTTATCCATTGGTTCCTAGAGCCCCTCTCCCCTAAAGGCCTTTAAAACCTTAATTAAACCATAATCCCCAAGTGCTTAGGTGCTTAGGGTTTTTTGGCTTTAGGGATTGTGGATTAGTGGGTTTAGGTGTTTGGGGTTAAATAGGATTTAGGGGTTATGGATTAAGCACTTAGAGGTGAAGGGCCTTGAGACCTATACCTAGTGTGTGGTATTTACCTATACCCACTATCCCCACACATAGACCAATGATACCCTTGGGAGATCATGTGTGGTGGTTTGAGGTGTCTTGTTTGGTCCTGGATGCCAAGAAGATTCCTTTAGTGGCTATGTCTTGGGTTTCCTCCCTTCCCTATGTCGAGGCCCTGAGACCCATACTCATTGCTCAAAACCTCATAAAGAAACGGACATCCTTTCTTAGAGGCCAAGGATGCACTTGGAAAGTCATGTGTGATGTTGCATCATTCATGGTCCTAGACACCTCCTACTGGCATCATTGAAAACCTCCCAATGGCATCATTGAAAACCTCCTAGTGGCACCAATATATATGGTGGTTCAAGGAATCATTCGAGGACCTAGAGTCCTATAGTGGTCTTTATAAGAGACTAATGCCCAAGCTTCCTTTACCAACTATGGTTAACACCCTCACGCCCATACCTAGTGCTCACAAACTCATAATGGTACCCATATCCACCCTCAAAGTTCAAAGATACACTCAAGATATGATGTGTGGTTGTTCTTGGAGACATTCTTAGACCTAGATGCCTAGAAGCTTCTTTTAGGGCCTAAGGCCTAGGTTTCTACCCTCTACCATGTCTATGTTGCCATGACCCAATCATAGTACTAAAGACCTTCTAATAGAGCCCATATCCCCTCTAAGAGGCCATAGATCCCTCCAAATGCTTGAACACCCATATTGGTATTGAAAACCTTATAGTGGCACCAATATACACAGTTCAAGTCCATGGATACCTTGGAAAGGTCCTTTGTGGTGGTTCAACGTGTCGTTCATGGATTTAGATGCTTTAATGCTTCCTTTGGGACCTAAGGCCCAAGTTTACTCCCTTGACCATGTTTAAAACCCCAATATCATGCATACCATGCATACCTAGGAGTCATGCGAACACTGATGCACAATTTGCAATTGTAAGTTGCATGCAATCAATATTCAATAAGTCGAAGACACTATATTAGTTGCGGCATGAACAATAGCAAATAGAGTTGCAAAGTTAGCTTTATTCTTCTCATTTGCACCAAGAAGAAGTCCAGTGAACTAGATTAAAGCCACACAAGTAAAGGCTACACGTAGGCATGTCGAATAAACCATGGTGTACCCGATGAATTTTTTTTCTTTCTTATAAGCATTATGAGTAAAAGAACAAGCTGAATTCTATAAGCATGTATAGCACCTATAGTGATCATAGCTCCATGCAATGTATGGAAACAAGAAACAACCATGTGCAAAGATTTAAAAATTTATAATGCACTCCATTAATTGCACTAAAGGAATGCAGAAGGGACAACCATTTTTTTTTTTTTTTTATAGAAGCTTTTAACATGGTATGGAATATGCCTATGAGGTTTGCGCATTCACAATTTTTTTTTATTATAACAAGGTAAATTTGCTCGTCTTGTTTCATATCTCTAAATGCATATGTATGCAAGGTTGGTAGCAAGTTCTTTGCCTTTAGATGTACTCAATGTGTGAAGAACCTGCAATAGGTAATTGATAAAATGCACAATATTTGAGATCATAGAATACTTTTATTGATCACATGCCACTTCGAGGGGGAAACTTCCTTTGAGCAAGCTCAATACAAAATAACTTCACGGTGGCTTCATAGGCCTCAACACACACTTATATACTAATTCTAGGCGCCAATACTATGGGTCAAAACCATGGGCCAATACAAACGATGGATCAACAATACTACGGGTGACTTACAAAACATATGCGCCAAACAACAATAACACAAACTATGGATCAACAATTACTATGGGACGACTTACAAAGCATATGCATCCAACAATAATATACTAACAAAGTAAAGACATGGGTTCCTAACATCCCCTCCTCCTTAGAAAAAGCTTTGTCCTCAAAGCTTTAGATGTGGAATTTGTTGTTGAATTTGAAGGAGTGGTTCCCATGTAGAATCCTCGGGTTGCATGCCGTGCCATTGAATTAAGACCTCTGTGATAGAGCGAGAGCGAAGCTGACAAGTGCGCTTATTGAGGACGGCCTCCGGCTCCAAAAGGATGGATCCTTCATTATCCAGTTCGGGTAAAATAGTTTGTCCTCTGATGTTGGTGCCAATAACTTTCTTCAGACAAGAGACATGAAATACTGGATGAATGCGGGAAGAAGGAGGAAGTTCCAATTTATAAGAAATGAACCCAATCTTCTGAAGAATCCGATATGGCCCATAGAAATTTGGAGCGAGATTATGACGCCCTTTGAGTTTCAGGGAGGATTGCTTGTACGAATGGAGACGAAGAAAAACCATATCACCTGCTTGAAAAGTGCGCTCAGAATGGTGTTGATCGATTTGTTGCTTCATGCGATTTCTTACCATGTGAAGATTGTCCCGCAAAATGCAAAGAATCTGATCGCGGTTGCGAAGGACTGTGTCAACTGCCTGAACTGGTGAACTGTTGGGGGTGTATGGAAGAAGAACTGGCGGTGCCTGACCATAGAATGCTTCATATGGGGTCATTTTAGAGACAGTGTGGTAAGAGGTATTGTACCACCATTCAACGAGAGGGAGCCACTTTTCCCACTGATGTTGTTGTTCAGAGGTGAAGCAATGAAGATAAGTTTCCAAGCATTTATTGATAATTTCAGTCTGACCATTTGTTTGTGGGTGATACCCTGAACTCATCTTCAGTTTGGTGCTAGTGTGGCAAAATAGTTCTGCCCAAAAATGACTGGTGAAAGTCGCATCACGATCCGAGATAATGGAAGAAGGGATGCCGTGAAGACAAAAGATCTAGTCCAGAAAAATTTGAGCGACTGAGGAGGCTGTATAGGGATGGTTGAGAGCACAAAAATGACTATATTTGGAGAGGCGATCAACCACAACCAAAATCACTGTCTTCCCTCCAGAATTAGGGAGCCCTTCAATGAAATCCATAGAAATATCTGTCCAAATCCGTGTAGGTATGGGCAAGGGTTCGAGCAATCCCAGAAGGAGTGTCGTTTCACCCTTATAGCGCTGGCAGGTATCACATTCAGCTACCATCTGTTGAATTTTCCTTTTCATGCCCTGCCAAAAGAAGTTACACCGTGCCCACTCATACGTTTTGAGGAACCCAAAGTGCCCTGCCGATAGAGAAGCATGGAGTTCATAGAAAACAACCTGTTGAATATCTGTGCTCTGGGGAAGCACTAGACGACCCTTGTATCTCAGGGAAGCACCATCCCAAGAGTAATGTGGTACAACAGAAGGGTTGTTGGCCAAGCGTTGGATTATTTGAGATAATGAAGAGTCATTGACATAGTCTTGTTGAACAAATTGCAACCAATTTGGAACAGGCATAGAAATAGCTGAAAGAGAACCTTGGTCATCAAATGTGCAAGAAAGAGCATCTGCCACAATATTGTCCTTACCCTTCTTGTAAGTGATCTCATAGTCATAACCCATGAGTTTTCTAACCCATTTATGTTGTGCTGGGGACGATACACGTTGTTCCAGGAAATATTTCAGACTCTGGTGATCAGTCTTGATGCATAAATGATTCCCTAATAGGTATGGGTGCCACTTCTGTACTGCATGCAAAATAGACATAATTTCCTTCTCATATGTAGAGGGAGATAAATTCTTACTTGAAAGGGCTTTGCTGGTGAACGCAATGGGGCGTTCATCTTGAAAGAGAATAGCACCAAGTCCATTGCCGCAAGAATCACTCTCAATAGTGAAGGGCTTGGAAAAATCAGGCATAGCTAGAATAGGTGTAGTACACATAGCTTGTTTCAGTTTGTCAAATGCACACTCAGTAGCATGTGTCCACGTAAAAGCATCCTTTTTCAATACAGCAGTTAATGGAGCTCCAATCTTCCCATAATCCTTGACAAACTTGCGGCAGTAGCCAGTCAACCCCAAAAAACCACGAAGGCTCTTAAGTGTCTGAGGACGCGGCCAATTGTTCATGGCAATGATTTTGGCAGGATCTACGCGAACCCCTTCTGCTAAGATAATGTGCCTGAGATACCCGACTTCCTGCTGTCCAAAAACACATTTAGACTGTTTGGCGTGGAGATGATGGTCAGAGAAAAGTTTCATTACAAGATCTAGATGCTGGAGATTTTCATCCTAGGTTTTGTTGTCGATGAGGATATCATCAAAGAATACTAGAATTAATTTCCGCAAGTAGGGCCGGAATATTTTATTCATCAAGGCCTGGAATGTGGAAGGAGCATTAGTGAGGCCAAAGGGCATGACCAAAAAATCATAGTGGCCATCATGTGTGCGGAAAGCTTTTTTAGGGATATCATCCTCATGAACCCGATTTTGATGATAGCCAGAACGAAGATCCAACTAGGAGAAAAATTGAGCACCATGAAGCTCATCAAGAAGCTCATCAACAACATGAAATGGAAACTTATCCTTGATAGTGAGGTGATTAAGTGCTCGGAATTCAATGCAAAGGTGCCATGACCCATCTTTTTGTGGACGAGAAGAACTGGTGAAGAAAAAGAACTAGTGCTTGGGCGAATAATACCTTGCTTCAGTAAGTCCCAAACGAGCATTTCAATCTCTGTTTTTTGGTGAAATGTGTAGCGATAGGGCCTGATGTTGGGAGGAACACTTCTAGGAAGGAGATGAATATGATGGTCCTCTGGCCTTGAAGGTGGCAATCCCACTAGTTCAGCAAAGACACCGGTATATCGATCCAGAATTTGTCGTAGATCCAAAGGAGTAGTGGAGACCACTGATGGTTTCATCTGAATGGAATGGATATAAGCAATGACACCATGTGAATTCTTCTTAAGGAGTTTTTCCATGCGATGTGAGTTGATGATGTTGAGAGACCCTGGTTGTAAGCCTGTCAATGTGTGGTTTTGTCCATTAGGGGAAAACTGCATCCAAAGTTCGGAAAAATCCCATAAAATGGGGCCAAGTGTGAGTAGCCATTGAGCGCCCAAAACCACATCACATCCACCTAAGGTCAAGGAAAACATGTCAGAGCGTAGGTTATAATCTCCCATAGAGATACGCACATTACGACACTTCCCTTTGCAAGGTAAGGTGCCCCCATTAACAACCATGCCTTCAAAATTAGAGCAATGATGGATAAAACAATCAGCCTGTTTGGCAATCCGAGGGTAAATGAAATTATGAGTGCTGCCAGAATCAATGACTATTGTAAGAGGAAGCTTCTTGAAGTAAACCCTGACTCGCATGGTTTGGGGGGTGGTGATTCCAGCTAAAGCATGGAGAGATATCTTTGGCTGGTTGTCCTGAGACGGAGGGTCAATAGGCGGCTCCGAAATGTCGACCTGAGTATCCATTGTATCTGGAGCTTCTTCACCAATTTCAGAGGTGGGCGGAGAATCCATATCCAAGAGATAGAGCTTTTGCTGAACACATCTATGTCCCCGAGTGAATTTCTCATCACAATTATAACAAAGCCATTTTTCCCTGCGTGCTTGCATCTCAGTTTCAGACAAATGCTTGATAGAAGTTGGTCGAGGAGCTGGCAGGACGGGAGGTCGTTGAGAACCCATATTTCGGAAGGGAGCAAAAGTGGGTTTGGAGCACTGTTGGGTTGTTATCTTGTCTTCTGCCAACTTAGCCAACCCTAGGGCTTCTATCATTGTGTTGGGACTGAAAATTTTGACCTCAGAGCGGATTGTATCCTTGAGACCAATGATAAAACAACTCCGGTAGAAGTCATCAGGCAATCCTTCAGTGTGGTTGGCTAGTTTCTCAAATTCGGTTTGTTACTCTCTCACAGTGCCAATTTGGCGAAGTTTAGTGAGGGCTCCTGTGAAGTCATCAAAAGCATTGGGACCAAATCATTGCAAAAGGAGCTGGCAAAAATCTGTCCATTTTGTCTCTTCCTGAGCCTTGATGCACCAACGGTACCATTGAAGAGCTTCCTGTTCCAAATGAAAGGATGCAAGTGGAACTTTGTTGACATCAAAAGTATTATGCAGACTAAAATACTATTTGGCACAATAGATCCATCCAGTCGGATCAGTACCATTGAAGCGAGGAAAATCAAGCTTTGGACCACGGAAATTGATGGAAGAAGAGAACTTATTGTCTGACGAAGACTCGGATTGTCGTTTGTTGTTCATGGCTGAATGCTCAAGATGGAGGCCGAGAAATTTTTCATCCAGATCCTGAAGTTTGGCTTGGATGGTTGCAAGTGCTTCTTCCATGGTTTTTGCTCCTACGCAGGTGACAACCATAACCAGGAGTTTTTTTTTTTTTGAGTGGGTAGAAAAACAAAAACAGAAACTGTTTCAGTAAGGGAAAATCTGGATTTGAGAAAAAATCTGAAGGGTAATTTGGGTTTGACTAGGTTTTGGACACTGTCGAATGGACAAGGAAGCAGAAAAGGAGGATTTCAGAAGCGGGGTGAAAGAATGGGAAAATTTGGAAGAGAGGGACAAAGAAGTAGAATTAGGAAAGGAACTCTGTGGAAAAATTTGAAGGTGATTGGGTGAAATCCGAAGAAGTTATGTCAAACCCTAAAAATAGACAAATGTGAGATTGTGGGCTTTGGGAAGTGGAATTTGGGATAAGGTCTTTAGTAATTAAATATGAAGAATGGGATTACAGGGGTTCCAGGAAAGTTTCAAGGGAAATAGAGTGAAAACAAGGGAGATATGGCAAAAAAACTGAATTTTGTACTCGTTTTTTTTTTTTAACAGAATAGATCTATTGCGGTGCAGAAGGGATCGGAAACAGATGGATCTGCAACAACACGGAAGGGATCAGCAACAGAAGGATCTGAAACGGCGTTGAAGGGATCGGCAACAGATAGATCTGAAACGGCGTGAAAGTGATCGGCAATAGTGCTGGACAGAGGAAATCTGTGATTTATCAGCTGAAAATAGATATGGACCCCGTATGCTCAGCTTCCTAATGGTTCAGGGGATTCACTCAGCCACCAATGCTGTCTGACGGCTTGGGTATTGGGGCAGTACCCCTCACTCCACGGCTCAGGTAAAACTAATAACTGCTTTGGCACAAACGACAGCTCTTGGTTTACCTCACGAGTGGGAACTAGTCAATTAGGTAGGGGTCATTGCCCTTTCGCTGGTAGGTCCTCTCAATGGGCCAGCTACTTCGAGGTTCCTGTGGTACTCCTCACAACGAGTTTTAGGGCTTATGCCCAAGTACTTCCCACAGTTAAGCGGATAGGGATTATTTCCAGATCCGAACCTGCAACAGATGCGAAAAAAAATTGGCAGAAATTTCACCCAACGAGCCCAAGAAAGTGCTTTGATACCAGATGTGAAGAACCTGCAATTGTTAATTGATAAAATGCACAATATTTGAGATCACAAAATACTTTTTTTAATCACAGACCACTTCGAGGGGGCAACCTCCTTTGAGCAAACTCAATAAAAAATAACTTCACGGTGGCTTCATAGGCCTCAACACACACTTATATACTAATTCTAGGCACCAATACTATGGGTCAAAACCATGGGCCAATACAAACGATGGATCAACAATACTACGGGCGACTTACAAAGAATATGCACCAAACAACAATAACACAAACTATGGATCAACAATTACTACGGGATGACTTACAAAGCATATGCGTCCAACAACAATATACTAACAAAGTAAAGACATGGGTTCCTAACACAATGTTATTTGGGAACGCCTAGTCTAGGAAAAGAAGTTCTATTTGCTAAAGTAGGAGCTTATAGCGCCAATAGCATAGCTTGAACAATAGTTCCAATTTCATGACAAAGCTAGTTAGACATTGGTTTAAGAAGGAGGAATATAAAAGAATATCTATTTACAATTTTTATTTTTGTTTTTTTCCTATCTTATCCATATTTGAATGTAGGCATTGATCTAAGCATGCAAAATAGAGCTTCATGGGCAGCACCTATATTCTGTTATATATTGTTGATGATTACTAACTCTAGAAAGAGGAACGAAAAAACAAAAGGAAAATCAACACCATGGATATTGTCTCGGGTAGCAGCTAAGAAAAACATGGTTCGTTGTGTATGAAAGAAAAGGCGCGATTTATTTGGCTCCTTTTATTTCAACAAAAATCAAGACCAATACATCCTATAAAATTCATTCGTTCAAATAAAGGTGTGTGAGACAGCTTAACTTTGGAGGCCATATAAATGGTTGCGTACATCAATAATTTTGTATGGATTAGAACTAGCACCTCCTTTTTTTGGGATTAGTTAGTGGTAAAAAGATTAGCATCAATCATGGGTTAAGGATGTCTTAATGAGTATATGTAAGAGCAATAAGAATATGAATTTATCTTTTGTTTTTTCCTAACTATTAAATATACTTTTCAAATTATTATATAGGTAAAAAAAATATTATTATATGTTTGATTTCTATTTTTAATACACTATATTTATTTAAATAATATGTATATATTAGAATATAAAATATAAATATTTTTTACAAATTTTGTTAGTGTCTAGCCCAACAACTATTAGATTTTCTACTCATATATCAAATGGAACCTCTTAACCTTTTGGACCTCCACCTCCCATATATCCTTACTAAGGGAAGGCTTGGAATGGAAATCATGTCCTATGAAACATAAAGAGTTGGTAACTTGGATTCATGATAAAACATTTCTCTCAATCCAATTAAGAATTGGGAAATGCCTATGTTTATAGCATTGAGTTTTGGTTCACTAAATGTTAGAGTCCAAGGGAAGATGGAATGATCAAAGAATTCTATAGTATTATCCTTTGAAGAATTCTATTCCAAAATAGTAAGGAAGGAGTCATCGACCAAAGATCCATTAACAAGTTTTCCATGATTAAATTTGAAAGAGGAAATACTTTAAGAAGGCCCTGCAAATTTTGTTATAAATAAGATAGCTTGATGATTCAACAATGCAACAAAAAAAAAAGAGTACGGACAAGGGGACAACCCATTCAAAAAGAACTAAATAATCCAAATCCTTTTAATTTTCATTTGTTTATGGGTACGCATGCAAAATCTCTGACATAAAGGTTTTATGTTGCACTATCAAGGAATGAAAGGTTAGTGGTCATAGGATTATTCAAAATATATTCCAATGAGGAGTGAAAGTAGACCTAATGATTGGGTTCATTTAAAGGCCTTCTATACTACAATAGAATTATCTAGCATGAAATGTCCCAAATGATATGTTTTGGGAATAATGTGATTGATGTGTGACACCAACGTGCTAGCTAAAAACTTATAGAAGGAATTTACCAACGTGACAGGCATCCAACCCATAATGAGCTTTGGATTCCCTATTTTTGGAATGAACTTGATAATCCTAATTAATAGGATCTCTTATGTTTTGATTCTTGGTAACCTCTTTTTATACTTTTAAAATGTGAGGACTAATAAACTCCCAAATGAATTTTCTTTAAATCCCATAGGAACCCCTCCACTTTAAGCTCCCTTTTATATACCACATATCAAAAGGGTTTCATCAATTCATAGAAATCCAAATATTGGTAAGACACTTTCCTATGTTTCTTATGAGAGCAATTCAAGACTAGTATGTCCAAACACCTTTTACCAATCCGTGGTCTTGAATCCACTCCTAAGATTGGAAAGACAAGTTTATAATAATTGGAAAACTCATTTCCAAACTCTTCATGGCCTACCATTGATAGTTTCAAGCTGCTATGCATTGGAAAACATTACAAGACAAATTAACTATGTCCAAAACAAGACAGTTCAACTATATACACACCTTTTTCCAATTTATAGTCCTCCTAAGTCCACTCTTGTGATTGCAAACAAATTTTATCATGATTGAAAATCTCACTTTCAAACTCTATCCTCATTCCTCTTCTGTCATTGTTCCCATTATCTTATTTCTTCCTATTTCTTCTACTTGTTATCATTGTTTCATTTATATGTTCCATCCAGTTCCTTCTATTTATTAACTTTGTCTCTATCTTCATAACTTTTCCCCTCTTCCCTATCTACTCTTATTACCCTCTATTGATCTCTTCATAATTCAATTAAACTTTAATCATTAATTAATCCTTCCTTTCTCTAATACTTTTGTTTAATTTATTCTCAACCATTTCAACTTACTTTATTATAATTATTATCCTTACCAGATTCTTGTTTCTTTATTTTATTGTTATTTCATCACCATTTTATTCTCCTTACACATATTTTTTATTATTTATCCTCGCATATCCTACCTTTCTCATCTATAATTTATAAATTCAAGGGTCATGTATCTCAATTTCTATGGATCTCACTTTCATATTTTTAGCCTTCATATGAGCTTTGATTAACATTTAATAATAAATGAGGTGTCCAATCAAGATGTAGAAATACTAAAACTATAAATATAAAATTGTTCACAATATATCAATTTGTAAATCACTCTAAAATTATAAAATTTCATTTTAATAAATTTTTTATATCAAAATATTTGCATATTTTAATAGAGAATAGATATATAAATTTACAATACAAAACCTGTGTTTTACCTAAACAATTTTCTTAAAAAAATTATAATCTTTTTAAATTTAGCAATGAAATTCTGACATATATTTAAAGGAAATATTCAACTTACTTATATGGTTTATATTTATGAAACTTGAGTTTATTTTATTCAAAATAATAATATGAAACAAAATACACTTTACTTTTAAAAAGTACAAAATATTTATAAAACAAATGACACTAAAAACAAACAATCATTCATAAAATGATCTACCCGATTTGTAAATTAAAAAATTACAGAATTCCCTGTGTAAATAATTTTATTTTATTCAAAATAATAATAGTACATAATAAAAATATATTTTATTAAAAAATAATACAAAATATTTATAATATAAAGTTATTAGAAATCATTTTTTTTAATTAACTAAGAATCATTAAATTTAAACTTAAGTAAGGATTATCACAACAAATACCCCCAACTATCCTACCCAATTTAAACCTAAACTCTATTGATGAAAAACAAAACTCCCAACTATCCTACCCAATCTAAACCTAAACTCTATTGATGAAAAACAAAAAAAAATTGATTATTTATGCTTTACCCTTGCAAATAAAAATAATAATGAAGTTTCCTCCAAAATAATAATGATTATTTATGCTTTACACGAACGAGCTTTTATAGAGGTAAAAAAAATAGATCTCCGTGACTTGGATTTCCGTCAACACGGCCATTTAGATGAGTTGGATTTCCGTGACTTTCATGACCTAGATCTCCCAGTCAACACGGCCATTTAGATGAGTTGGATTTCCGTGACTTCCATGACCTAGATGTCCCAGTCAACACGGCCATTTAGATGAGTTGGATTTCCGTGACTTCCATGACCTAGATGTCCCAGTCAACACGGCCATTTAGATGAGTTGGATTTCCGTGACTTCCATGACCTAGATCTCCCAGTCAACACGGCCATTTAGATTAGTTGGATTTCCGTGACTTCCATGACCTAGATCTCCCAGTCAACACGGCCATTTAGATTAGCTGGATTTCCGTGACTTCCATGACCTAGATCTCCCAGTCAACACGGCCATTTAGATGAGTTGGATTTCCGTGACTTCCATGACCTAGATCTCCCAGTCAACACGGCCATTTAGATTAGCTGGATTTCCGTGACTTCCATGACCTAGATCTCCCAGTCAACACGGCCATTTAGATTAGCTGGATTTCCGTGACTTTCCTCACCTCTATACGGCAAACACCAAGTTTCCCTTTAGTAGTTGGATTTCCGCGACTTTTCTCACCTGTGTACCCCACTCTACGTAATACGTCCATTTCTCTTTCTCTATCTATGTAGACTTCCCTGTATTTCTGCGACTTTTATCACCGCTGTACTCCACTCAACATCATACGTCCATTTCTCTTTATTTAATTTTGTAGACTTTTCTCTATTTCTGTGACTTTTCTCACCATAATACGTCCATTTCTCTTTATTTAATTTTGTAGACTTTTCTCTATTTCTTTGACTTTTCTCACCACTGTACCCCACTCTACATAATACGTCCATTTCTCTTTCTTTAACTTTGTAGACTTCTGTATTTCTGTAGACTTTTCTCACGTGTGTATCCCATTCTACATAATACGTCCTGACTCCTTTTCTCTTTCTTTAAATTTTAGTCTTTTCTGTGTTTCTGATACTTTTCTCACCACTGTACGGTGTACCCCACTCTTCACAACATCTACGCAGCCTTTTCCCCGTCAACATGGAAAGTTTAGCCAACTCAGTTATTGGCATCTTGCAAAGACGACCGGGGTCAATACGCCCACCTTCTTTACCTTTATGTCGCGCTCAAGAAGGCGATTTCTTCTCCTCTTCTGATCCAACGACGACCGGGGTCAATACGGCAATTTCTTCTCTCTGTTATTTCCTTGCCTTTTCTGAAAGAACTTTATCGATCGATCTGCTGATTTTTTACTCAACTGAACGGCTGAGAGTTGTTGCTATTAACAGTGGGTTAACTTCTGCTGAACCTCATTCCGATTGTCATGATTTTCTTTTCAATGGACGTGATATGCTAGAGGACGTTGATCAAGTCCCATCATCCATCGACGCGGCTCACAATGAAAGGGACCTGGACGCTCTTCTGTCCTTCAGAAAGGCCATTACATACGATCCAGCTGATTTTTTACTCAACTGGACGGCTGAGAACAGCGATGAGCTATGCGCGTGGGAAGGTATCGTCTGCAGACAGCACACGGAAAGAGTTGTTGCTATTAACCTTCGTGAGTTAAATTTGGAAGGTAAGCTCTCTCCATCTCTTGGCAACCTGTCTTTACTTCGCATTTTGGATCTCTCTGGTAACCATCTTCAGGGAGGAATTCCACCAACGTTTGGACAGCTTAAAGCGTTGGGAACACTTAGGCTCGATAATAATATCTTGTCAGATTCTATTCCAGTCCAAATATACACGTTTGAACTAATTAAATATTCAATTATTCGAAAAAAATTAAAATATACACGTGTGAACTAATTAAATATTTAGAATTAAAAATTAAAATTACAATTCTTTATATTTAATATTAAAATGTTTCTATAACATAAAAATATACGCTATATTCCCCAGTATTGATGATGAGAAGTATATAAATTCAAAATAAAATTATCTCAATTGATATTTTGTTGTAAACATTTCAACTAATCATTTTTCTTATTAATTTAAATTTAAATTACTTTTAAACATTTAACTTAATCATTTTTTTTATTAAGTTAAATTTAAATTACTTTTATAATGTGTTGTTTGTAGACGTGTTTTATGTAATTTAAATATTAAGTTGTTTGTAAATTACTTTTAAGTTAATAGACGTGTTTTATGTAATTATGCTTATAATTCTTATTTATTTTTATTTTTATATACGCATGCAAAAGTAATTATGTTGTCTTCCCTTACCAACGAAACTCTATTATTAGTCCCTACCGACCTGACGAGCAGTAGGGACTATAGAAATCACTTTGTGCGATTGTATTAGTTCCGGCACGTTTCCCAACATGTTTTATCCAAATTTTTTTACATGATATTCCTTCTTGGCCAATCAGTTAATCGCGAGCCTTATTTGGCCTTTTTTCTATGCATATCCTACTTTACGGTGCTGCTCCTGCCAAATATATCTCTGGTGACATTTTGCATTCACGGCCTGACAAATCTGACAGTTCTGACTGACATCGTTGCTGACACCTCTTGCCATTGCCTACCACATAGTGTGCGCCATGCATACCATCTGCGTGTGGTCACGGTCTCCATCTATGTGTGCCATGCAAAGCCTATAGCGTATTTCATATCTAGAGATCATCCATGGCACTGCTATATTGTTGCGAATGACCCTGCCCTTGTCATTAAAACTGAATTTAAGTGGTTTGAAGGTTGCAAGCTTTCTACAGTCAATATAACAATCCTCGCCATACATATTACATTCTCCATGCCTGTGCATATTTTAATCCAATTCACCATCAACATTATTAACTATACTATTCACCTTGTTAACTATACCATCAACATTATTAAATTTGTTATTCCTATTCACCTTGTTAACTATACTATTTTAATCCAATTCACCATCAACATTATCATTCATTTTTCTATAGCTTTATAATCCCAGGCTCCTTGTGTTGACTCTGGTGGGGAGAAAATAAGATATTAAGCCACTTAATTCAGTGACCAAATTCATGACCATATTTGATAACAAAAATATTCATAAACATGGATAACACATTTTTTAACCCATATCGGGATGTGCTTTATCCTCCACTACCTTGGCATGCCATGAGTAACACCTTTTATAAAAAAAATTGAATTTGTGTGGAAGGCATGGAAAGAAAGCAAGATTAATACTTGCAACCCATATAAGTTCATTTTGATATAAGGGCATTACTTCAATGGTAAAGATACTAGTACTATTGTTATCATAATTTTTTTTTTAACCAGCATAGTAAAATTATATTATAGTAAAAAAAAGAGTTACAATCTCATGAGAGTCAGTAGAGTAAGAATTATGAGGCTTCTCATGGAACCAAGAGTACAAAACAGAGTCTCTGTGGACATATCCAGTGACATAGACCTTATGACAGCCGATTAGTAAAGACAGAAACAGAATTAGACCAAGGATGTAGACTAGCATATGAAGAAGGATCATTAACAGAAGAAAACAGAACATAAAAGCTAACCGCCAAAACCAAAAGAATAGTGCTCACACAGAGCCACATTAGGTATTGGCATATGCATTCTGAGAGCCATGATTCTCCTCAGGGATAGCACAGGATCCAAAGAAGTCATCATCCCACTGCTGAGACGGGAGCTTGATAGGAAGAGGCTCGTCTTTGCGAGGAGGAACGACATCATCCTCAGCTTTTCGGACACGCTTGTAGTGCAGAACATTAATGGTTGAGGGGATTGGGAAGGAAGTCCCCAGGGGAGGAGCCCCCTGAACCACTGTCGCCGTCGCCGCAGGAGAGCTTGGGCCAGAATTGGGTTCATGAGCAGGGGATAAGCCATCCAAAGCCGCAATATCCATCGAGTCATGTAGGGAACTACCAGTAGCATGGGCATCTGCTGCTGCGACAATGCCCTCAGTGTGAATGGTTAAATATTCCGTCGAACCAACAAAAGGACCAGTAGGATTGTAAATAGAAGGAGGGGTTGGGAGTGGAAACAGAGAATACCTACGGCCAGTCAGGATGCTCTCTAGAGCTACAAGCACCTCGTCCAGATGTGCCATATTGGCCCTGGTATCCATAATGGCCACCCTGGCCATGTTCCAATTGGTGAGCATCTTTTCCACCAGGGTGTCGAGCATATTCTTCAAGAGCCAATAGTAGTTTACTTGGGTTGCTTGGCTACCAAAAGCCAGAATTTCGACCACACTGCGCGACTCCCAGTCATCAACCAGACGACACACAGGGATGAAGATGTTGTCCTTGCAGCCAATGTTTGCAGATTTTTCCTTCTCGGCAGCGGACGCGAATTTACCAGTGCCATGGCCAGAGCCTTGCTTGGACGTGCCTCAATTGCGAGTCATGGTTGAATTAGTAGCAGGAGCAGGACTCTCAGCAAGAGCAGAACTCTCAGTAGTGGAGACAGACAGGGAGTAACAAATGCAAGTAATGATAATAGGGGCTCAGATGGGGAGCCTCATATCTAAGAACGCTCAACCGAAAGGAGCAGACTTCACACAGGAGAGATTAATGGCAGATGTGAACCAGATGGGAGGGAGGGACGTAAAAAACAGTGTCGGCATAAATGCCAACCACTGAGCCATGTGGGTTATAAAACCAACGCGTGTGTAGAGGCCAGGTGGACAGGGGTCGTGTCTAGCATTAAAGGAAGGGTCTGGGGGGAGTGTATCCTAGGGCCCGTGGCAAGGTCGAGGACCCACACTACCAGGTGGGAAGATAGTGCTCCCTTCCATGTCTCTTGCCGTCGTTGTGTCACCCGCATCTGGGGGGGAGAGATCCTTGTTGGCTTGTGTAGTGCAGAAATGTATAAGCTGATTTGATGAGTTACAGGGGCATCCCTTCCAGAGAGTGAGGTTACATGCAACACCTTCATTAGCTAGTCTGTCCGCTAAGGAGTTTGATTTGCGTTTCACATGGTGGAAGGTGGTGTTCCTGTGATTACTCATGGCATCAGCCAACTTTTGGATTTTGCTCTCTAGTATCCAGTTGGAAGAGAGTTTGGAAATTTGAGAACCATTTTGAATCTTAGAGGCCAGGCTGAGAATGAGCTGAGAGTCACCTTCTGCAATGAGAGGATGGAGATTGAAGTCATTGGAAATTATGATGCCATGCAGGAGACCCTCTAGCTCTGCTGCATTGTTGTTGTCATTCCCAATGTTTCCATAGTAGATTTTGACGATTTGACACTCGTGGTCACGGAAGACACCCCCAAAACCTGCTATGTCAAGATTAACTTTTGAGGCACCATCAAAATTGATCTTGTAGAGACCGGGGGGGGACTAGTGGGCCGGGTTGGAAATGTGAGGGCGGGAGTGCGTCAAGATAGAGGGGAGAGTCGGTTGCATGAAGTTGCAATTATGAAGGATTCTCAGCTCCAGATCAGTGGCAGGGAGATCAGAGGTGTGCCAAGGAGAGACAAAAAGGGTCTCTTGAAGGTTGTTTTTTAGCGTGTCCCATATTTTGTCAAGGGGGTTGCACTTACCTTCAAAAAATTTGTATTTTCTTTCCTTCCAGATGTTCCAAACTAGGAGGCCTAGAGTGAGATCTCAAAGTCTATTAAGTTGAGCGCTTTGAAAAGTATCAGAATCCCAGTGGTGAAAGGTGATAATGACATCTCCTCTGACTTTGTTGGATCTTCATAAAATTTCTGCCACTTTGTCCCATAGTATGGTGGCTAAACCACAAAAGTCAAGCAAATTGTCCATGTTTTCAACATTGTGATTGCACATGACACATATGGAGGGGCCAATGAATCCTTTTTCTGCAAGTTGTCCCAGGTGAGAATGCTCCTGTGCGCCAGCAGCTAGAGGAAGGTTGAGACTTTTGGCCAAAAAGAGGGGTTCCAAATATTCTTCCAGAGGGGAAAGAGTGTGATTGCATCACTTTGATCCAAGATGGAATAGGCTTCTTTGACTGTGAAAGATCCCTTAGGAAGGTTCCCCCAACGAATGATCTCAATGCTGAGAGAGATACTAATTTTTCTAGTTTGGAGATCCATCCAAACCGTCTCGAAATCTTCTGCAGGAATTCCTGGTTTCTAGAGTTTGGGATTCTTCCAAGTTATAAACGAGGAGGTGTCGGTAGGTCCAAGATATCACTAACAATAGAGTTGGAAGTGATCTTCCAGATAGCTGGGTTTTCTCTGTAGATGGGGATACTACTAAGTTTGGGCATTTGTTGCCACAAATATTGCTAGAAGAGTGCAAGGGAGCCATCTTTGATTTCCCAAACACTGTGTTGTTGTATGAGGGCCCTATGAGATTTAGCTGCTCGCCAAATGAGAGAGCCAGGGGGGTCAAAGTCATAACTAATGTGTTGGGAGGGGTCCCATTGAGGAGCGTATTTTCTGTTCCATAATTGCACCCAGGGTGAATCATGCTTAGAAATCCACCTCCACCATATTTTCTCTGAGAGTGCCTCGTTGTTGATTTCAGGGTCTCTTATGCCAAGGCCTCCTTCGCGCTTGGCGAGGAAGACTGTATGCCACTTAACCAAGGCCCACCTATTGTTCTATTCACTTTTAACCCAGAGGAAGGACCATTGAATCTTGCGGAGAGATTTGAGGACCCACTTGGGCACTGCAAGGACATAAAAAAGGTAAAGGGGCATGGAATGGAGAACAGATTTGAGGAGGGTGAGGCGACATGGTAGATTAAGATAGCAGAAAGTCCAGGAAGAAATCCGGGATTCAATATTATCAAGGAGCTCTTTCCAAGAGGAATGCTTGATGGCTGAGTCGAAGAGGGGAGTACCGAGGTATTTAGTGGGTAAAGAGGAAGTGGCAAATCTAAGAATGTGAGCTATGTTGTGCTTAGAGACAACATCTATGTTGAAGAAGAAGATTTGAAATTTGTCAAGGTTGATGGAGGTGCTAGAGGCATCAGAAAAAACCTTGAGGATCTTTTGAAAGGATAGAGATTCATGTACAGAGGGGTGGCCAAACAGGCGATTGTCATCCACAAATTATTACTAAGCAATGGGAGCTCCTCCATGAAGAGAGAGACCACGAAAAGAACCGGAGGCTACTGCAACTTGAATCATTCTGCCTAGGCCTTCTGCCATGAGGAAGAGAAATAGAGAAAGGGGATCACCTTGACGGATGCCACGGGAAGGGGTGAAGGTGGGAGAAGGAGAGTGGTTGACAAGGATGGAAAAAAAGGCAAGGATGATGCCATCCAAAATCTGTCTTCCTTCCACATAGCTAGTTTGCTCAGGGGAGATGAGCAAGGGTAAGAGTGGTTTGAGATGATTGGCCACTACTTTTGAAATTATTTTATAGATGACATTGTAGAGGGAGATCGGCCAAAAATTACCAGGATGGGAGGCTTCAGTCTCTTTAGGAATTAGGGAGAGATGTGTAGCATTAAGAGTTGGTAGCACCCATTGTTTTTGCCTAGACTCTTCAACAACCCCCTAGACTTCAAGTTTGAGCATATCCCAGCAGTGGTGAAAGAAGTTGGTGGTAAAGCCATCTGGCCCCGACGCTTTATCATCAGCCAATTGTTTGACTGATGTTTCCACTTCCTAAAGTAAGATGGGTTGCATCAAGGAGGTGTTGTGCTCTTTGTTGATGATAGTAGGGATGTGGTCCGTGACCTGAGCAATGGCAACATTTCTAGAGCCGGATGGTTCTGTGAGGAGGTCTTGAAAGAACCTTTTGAGCTCCTATTCAATGTTATCCTGCTCCTCCAGGACATCACTAGAGTCCGCTTTGAGCTTGTTAATGCAATTATGCATTTTTTGCTGAAGGGTGGAGCGATGGAAGAAGGAGGTGTTGCGATCTCCCTCTTTGAGCCAAGAGACTCTCGATCTTTGCTTCCACAGAGTTTCTTCTTGGAGATAGTGCTAATTGAGCTTTTCTAGGAGATATTTTTCTTTTGTTTTGAGTTCCTAGGAAAGGCCATCATTCATGATGTTGTGTTGGAGTGTGTTGAGCTCTTCTTCGATTCAATTCTTTTCTTTGAAGATATTGCCAAAGGTAGTATGGTTCCAATTCCTGAGGTTGGCATGAAAGAGCTTGAGTTTCCGCCAGAGGATGGCCATTTTTTTTTAATTTTCCTTCAACCCGCATCTCTGCCCACTAGGCGCTGATCGTATCTGAGAAGTCACGATGGGAAAACCAAAATTTCTCAAACCTAAAAGGCCTGTGAAAGTGGGAACCAAGACTTTTCCACGTTAAGTCATGGGCCAATGATTCGAACCAGTTGCAGGTAAAACAGAGGAAGTGAGGATTCCATCAGCTAGAGTGAGGTTTTTGGAGATCAAGAATCTGTCAAGGCGCTTGGAAATTTGGTGAGCACCACCTCTTCTGTTGTTCCAAGTGAAGAAGCCAGAGGTGGGTTGTAAATCTACAAGATGATTGTCAGCAATGAAGGATTTGAAGAGAATATCCTCAGGAGACAAAGAGCGAAGACCTCCTTTTTTTTCTTCAAGGGAAGTAATCATGGTGAAGTCTCCCTCAAAGATGAGGGGGGATCCCGAGTGGAGAGAAGCAAACCAGCTGAGAAAGTGGAGAATATGGGCTTTGAGATTGGGGGTTTGAGGACTATAGACATTGAGGAGGTGACCATGATGGATGGTTCCAAGGATGTGGAAGGAGGCGGAGATGGCATGGGGGGTGGCAGCATAATTATCCAGGGTTAAGACATTAGGGTTCCAGGCTATGGCGATTCCTCCGGCAACTCTAGTGCCATCGATGGAAAAAATTTCAGAGCCTCTCTAGAGCTTAGACATGATGAGGCTGAGGGTTTTAGAAGAGCACTTAGTTTCTTGGAGAAAGAGAACAGAGGGAGACTCTGCAAGGATTTTTCTCTTTAACATGCGGCGTTTGGAGAGACAATTGATTCCTCTGAGATTCCATGATATGATCTTCATTGAGAGGCGGGTTAAGTGAGGGGAAGAATTCGGTTAACTGGGCATATTGCCCTGATTCCACCAGCCAAGTGCCGAGTAGGTTGATTATTTGCAGATCCAATTTTCTTCCTCTTTTCTTTAGTTCCCTTAAGAGTTTTTGTCTATATTTTTGGGGGAGGTTGTGGATCCCAAGCTTTTCATGGGCTTTGAATTTGGAAAGGGATTCTTTGAGTAGCTGGATCTGGCTGGGCGGTATGGATCCAAAGGATTTTCTCATCCAGGCATCTTCTAGACCCAAAAGATCAAGATCTCCTAGGTCTAGTTTTGTCATTTCTTCATCCATGGTGATATCCGGGGAGGGTTCCACATGTTGCTTGAGGGGGGGATTTGTAAGGATAGAGGAAGTACCTTGTGTCTTTGCATGTGGATTGGATTTACCTAGAGAGGTAGTGCCTTCCATATTTAGGGGCTGATCAGGGTTCTTAGGCATGTTTGGACGAGCTTTCTCGACCACCGATTTTTTTTTTTAGATATGTTTTAGAGTTTGTAATATGCTCTGTCAAGACGTTAAAGATGTTGCTGGTGGAGGGGTTTTCCATTTTGTTCTTCCCCAGGGTGTATTTGCGGTTGTGATGCTTGATTCTTCTAGATATTTGGAAACCATCAGCGTCTGTAGCATCCTTTTTGGTGTCTCCTCGCTGGTGCTTATTTAGAGGGCAGTCACGGAAGAGGTTCCCATGTTCATGGCATTTACGACATCTGAAAGGTATGTGCTCGTAATCTAGAGGTTGGATCCATTTGGAATCTTCAAGGGAGAGACTGATTGCATCTGGAAGGGCTTTTGCAATGTGCATGTAGACACAGATCTAGGCATACGAGGTGTACTTTTGAAGCTTTGTTTCATATGTGGATCTGACATAGGATCCTAGGGCGCTTTCGATATAATTCAGGGTTTCTTCATCCCAGTATTCCTGAGGGAGGGAATACATTCTGATCCGGACCAGCGCCCAAGTGAAATCCTCTTTTTTCAAGGCAGAATTTCTCAATCCAATTCTTCATGTACAGGCTTTCTGAATTGAAGAAGTAGGGGCCTTCATTTTCCACTCTCGCTTTGTCTTCCAAATGGTGGAAGATTGGTAAAGAAACCCTTGGAGCCAAGTTAAAGATCATAATGGGCCTTTGGCTTCCATTTCATGGCGATCGAGCTTCGGAGGGCTTGTTCGGTGGGCCAGATGCCCATAAACTTGCAGATGAGGGCATGATCTTTCAAATATTGAGACTTGGCATTGATCATTTCTGGGGGAAGCATCAAACAGGGACAAGCGACTAAACGAGCTATGCATGTGCTAGTTCCAGGCATGCCTTCAGCAGACAGAATAGCCTGAGAGGGAATGGCAGTTGATTGGGGCAGTTTTGCACCAGGAATCAGGATATCTTTTGAACCTATTCACAGAGAGGAAGTATGACCTATCGAACGTGGTGAGATAGGGGAAGTCAGAGCCGTATTATGGGAGGGGATTTCACCCCCCGCCGTGCAGAATTCATAGACATCACTTAGGGTAGGGGTCCTTGGAGAACCAGGGGGAGTACAAGACAGGAAGGACAGAAAGCAAGAATAGCCAGAAACCCTAGGCGGATGTCACCCAACCACAGGGCCGAGGTCAGCAAACATCATTCCAGAGGTAGCAATATCGGGTTGTAATGGATTGAAGTCTCCCTCTATTCCTTCAACTTGATCATACCCTTTGCACTGTTATCATAACTTTGTTAATGCAAGTGATATTTTTAATTAAATGAACATGCATTAATTATCTTTTTTTATCTATAAAATTATAATAAAATGAATCAAGTGTTATGTGGAGAAAGTGTAAGACAACAAATCCAACATTAGGCATTAACATTCTAGAAATTAGGTTTTGGTTGTAATGTTACTATACTAAACAAGAGATGCATGTGGCAATTCCCATGACAGATCATGAAAATATAGTTTGCAAATGGACCATTGTAGGTCGTGAGGTGAGGGGTGGCTCTCTTTTCATAGTCGAGAGTAATTCGAAGAGATAAGAGTTCATGCAGGAGAAGAGAATCATTATGAGCAAAAGAGATGAGCATATGGTAGAGGCCATTGGAAGTCATGATGGATTCGCAACTAGCAAAACAAAAACCTAACACCATCAATCCAAAAATAGCGTTCAGAATCCACCAGAAAGGGGTCATAATGCTACAGGGAGACGTTCACAACAAAGAAAATGACAGAGATGTATAGGCCATTGGAGTAGATAAGGAGCCATGATGAGCACCAACACACCCACTGGAAATGTTATGTGCATAGTGAACAATTTACTGGAAAATGAGAACTGCCAAGAAACCATGCGAGGATGCATGCATAGTTTGAATGCCAAGAAATTATGCGGGGATGTGTTTTCCACAGACCCAAAAACAATGACGAGATTCATTGTGTCTTAAATCCGACATGTAATAATTCCATATGGCACATGTCATTGCTAAAACAACAAGAGTCACATATTGGCAATGTCCCTACGAGAGGATTTAGAAAACATTGCTAGCTGTATTTTCAATTTGGGGCAGTGGGAAGAATCAGTTGACAAGGATTGATTGCACTTGTTGCTAAGGATTATAAATGGAAAAGAAGACAATTGTATTACACAAATAACATGTGTTATTACATCCCCTATCAAAAGGTTCTATGTTTTTCTTGTTTACTAAAAACAAATTGCAGTACAACTATGCCATAATTTTTTTTATTAATGGAACTAGTATCATTTTGTACATATGCCACAAGGGTTGTTTTGCAAAGAGTTGTTGTATGTCAAGAAATGTAGTTGTCCATAGAGAATCCTTGCCTCAAGTATATCTTCTAACCTTTTATTTGTGGAAGCAAATAGCAAGAATGAGCTTTAGACCAAATAGAACTATAGTGTGAAAGCAAGAAAGGATATTGCGTAGAAGAGAAATTGTTTACCATAGGTTGACAACATGTGAGCAACATTTTTGTTACTTAGGAGACATGTTATCTTCAACAAACAACTTTTCATCATTGCAACAATAGCTAAAAAAGAGGAAAAATGCATACAAATAAGACATAGTGTATTTGTAGAAAAAAAGGTATGTCACATCTTCCTGTGGAGAAAAATGTTGGAATTTTTTTCAAAATGTCATAAATCAATGTCTTCTACAACAATAGGTCTTTCATATCTAAACAAACTATAAAATTGAACCCAAGGCTTTGTAGGGCAAGTAGCCAAAAACAACTTGCAATCACAAAACACAACACAATAATATTAGAATCCAATACATTATAATAGGATATTTAGACACTTAGGAGTTAGTTAAGATCAACTTGTGTAATATATCCGTTAGGGATAGTGTGTTTCTTTAGTATGCATTAGTATGCATTTGTAAATACTTAATCCGATGGTCACGATATGTTTCCGACATAGAGTGATCCGACGGCTCAACTTCGCTTAGATCAAACCTAACCTTGATCCATGGCTTAACACCCGATTGGTCCATGATCTCTATTTAAAGAGCATGGAGGGTCATTGTTTAGTTGATCGATTATGAGAAGCTCATTTGTAACTTTCTTTCTTTGCATAATAAATTGTCCCGTAGAAGCTATTTGGCCGGGGCCGTGGAGTGTTTCCCTCAAGAGGGTTTAAACCACGTCAAAACATCGATGTGTTGATCTGTGATCTGTTTGTGTGAAGTGGTTTCTCTTGGTGTTCGGTCCTTTGGTAGTACCCTGTGTACCCGAACATGGTATCAGAGCTTTTATGAAGTGCCGCTTCCGGTTATGATCTAGATCTTGAACTGCTATTGCCGAAACTCGAAAGGGTTTCTAGTTCTGGTATTTCTGTGCATTTTTGGGCTGTGGGAGGTGTTCCATTGCGTCCGAAGCATCGTTTCCCTTGGGAAATAGTTTCTGTTTGATCGAAAACGGTTTCCGGTTTCTCCAGAAACACATATTTCATCAGATCTGAAGGTATAATGTTATAGTGACGCATTTTTTTTTTTAATTTATTTAAAAGAAAAAAAATCTCATATTTCATCTTTTTTTTCTGTTAGATTTTTTTTGGGTTCGGATTGTTGCTTTCCTGTCTGCGTATGCTCTTTTCCGTGCACCTTGAGCGATCTCGGCAAATCAGAAACAGAAAGGGAAAGGATTTTTCTCGGCTGCGTATGCTCTTTGCCGTGCACCTTGCGCGATCTTGGCAAATCAGAAACAGAGAGAAAACGTAGACCTTCTAGGAAAGCTAACAAGATCTAACTCCACAAGTGTGGAAATTTTTTTTTTTGTTTCGATTTGTGGTGTATTTTGCAGGAAAAGGACAAGCATGCAAACCGAGCAAGAAGAGTAAAAAAAAAAAAAAAAAAAAAACCCCTTCCTCATTCCTATATTTTACATACCTTTTAATCTAGCTCACTTGGTTCAAAGTTGCTTTATTCCTTAATAGGTCTTGAGTTCAAGTCTTAGGAAGTTACTTTTAAAAGAAAAAGTGCATGCAATTTATATTTTCAAGTTATTCTATTGTAAAAGTGCATCTCACTTAAATAATAAAAAATAAAAATACAAGTGAGTCACTCAAGTTTTTTTTATTGTTGCACTATTTAAAAGTAATATTATTGTAAAAGTGAAATCACTTATTTTACAAAAGTGGTTCACTTAAAGCAACTTTCTTGTAAAGTGATTGTCAAAAGGTTCATCTTGGGAAGAGGGGGGTTCTTTTTTTTTTTATGGACATTCTCTAGCTGCCACGTCACTATTGGGGACATCTTCAACAGTTTCTTTGTTCAAGCATAACTTCATCATACAAAGTTAGTTTTCAGTGCCGTTTTTTTTGAAACCGCCTATTTTTTCGAGCTCTTCACATCCAGACTATTGGTTTCTGCTTTTACAGCTATTAATTTATAAATATGGCCGCCCATTGTGATATTCTACTTAACAGTTCCAACTATTTCTCATGGAAATCTCGTATGGAGGATGTTCTACGAAGTAGGGGACTTTTCAGAATTACCATAGGGAAAGAAAAAGAACCCACTGATGATGATAAGAAAATAAAATGGGCAAATAGATGTGATGAAGCTCGTGGATTGATTGGGATGTTAATCTCTACTGATTTGCGATTCCACATATCTGGAATTGATGAACCTAATGCTGTTTGGGACAAGTTGGAATCTGTGTTTGGTAAACACAATGAAATTCAAGGTCACCAACTCGAAAATGAGTTGATTTCTTTAAATCCAAGTGACTTTTCATGCATTCAGGATTATTTATCTAAGTACAAAACTCTTAAACTCTTATGTGCAGAATGTAAGATTGAGAGGGAAGACAAACAGTGCATTTATCATATTCTTTCCAAACTTGGACCTGCATATTCTGTTTTTGTATCTACATTTTACTCTATGAAAGCATAATTGAATGCGGCTAGCTATTAAGAGCCTAGTCTTGAATCCTTTTGTGATTCCTTGATTAGAGAACAAGATAAACTCATTCATCTTGGAATAATCAACAATGCAGATACATCTGGGAAAGCCTTATTGTCCCAACAGAAAGAAAAGTCCAAGCCTCCCACGAAACAAAATTTTCGCAATAATAAGTCAAACAAGGGTCCCAAACCCTCTCAGTCAGCTCCTTCTTTAAAAAATGACAAAGGATCCAATCCAAAATGCAAGAAGATTGAGCGTCATTGCAACTATTGCGGGAAAGATAATCATGATGAATCTAAGTGTTTCAAGAAGATAGCAGCCTTGGAAGCAGCAATGAAGAAGCACCACATCAGCCTAGATTCGCCTTTAGAATCTACCTCTCATGGACATGCACTTTGTGCTTCTGGTTATTCTTATAATGCATCTTATTCTTCTACTTCAAATGAATGGCTCATTGATTCTGGAGCATCTTATCATATGGCTAACGATCAAGCCATCTTTTCTACTATGCATGAATGTAACACCAAACAAATATTTGTTGGTGATGATAGATCTCTAAGTGTTGTAGGCGCTGGAACAGTTCCAGTAGATAATGGTCATTTTAGTGATGTACTATGTATTCCAAAAATTTCCTGCAATTTGTTATCAGTCTATCAGATCACTCATTCTGGTGAAGGTAAAACTGTGACCTTTACACCTCACCAAGTTGTAATCAAGGATTTTAAAGATCTTCAACAGGTCCTAGCTACCGGAATTGCTGATGATATTACCAGGTTGTACAAGTTTAACAACTTTGGGTCATCACCTTTCCCTTCAGTTTTTGTTGCTCATAGTGATAACTTGAGCAAACTTTGGCATGAGTGATTTGGTCACTTAAATTATCGCTCATTGAAACAACTATGTAAAGAAAATATGGTGACAGGTCTTCTGATGGTATCTTGCAGAGATGGTGTTTTCTCCGGTTGTGTACTCGGAAAACATCATCGGGACAGTTTTGACAAACGTCCCTCTTGGCACGCCTCGGTTCCCTTGGAGCTTGTGCATAGTGACTTGTGTGGTCCTCTTCCATCTGCTTCCTTTTTTGGTTTCAAATACTTCTTAACTTTCATTGATGATTACACCAAACGCACTTGGGTTTATTTCCTAAAACTTAAGAGCGAAGTATTTAACATGTTCTTGGCCTACAAGGCCCTTGTTGAAAAACAATCTGGTCATCAAATTATTAAGTTAAGATCTGACAATGGAGGAGAATATGTTAACAAAGAGTTCACTACTTTCTGCACTGAACAAGGCATCCAACAATAGCACACTGTTCCATATACACCACAACAAAATGGTGTAGCTGAGCGGAAGAACCGCACTTTAAAAGAAATGGCTAATTGTATGATCCAATCTAAGGGACTAAGTCTTCAATTTTGGGCTGAAGCCATTAATTGTGCAAATTACATAGTTAATCGCACCCCCACTAAAGCATTACAAGGTTTAACACCGGAAGAAGCATGGAGTAAAACTAAACCTGATGTAAGTCACTTCCGTGTGTTTGGTAGTGAAGCATGGGCTCACATTTCGGATGAAAAACGGAAAGCATTGCAGCCTAAAAGTGAAAAGTGCATATTTGTTGGATATTCTGAAGATGTAAAAGGTTATAGACTTCTTCAACCACATTCTCATGATATAATCATTAGAAGAGATGTTAAATTTGATGAAAATATCTTGGCCTGCGAGCCTAACTCGGTGATTGTGCCATCTTTGGCCTGCGAGCCTGATTTGGCATTTGTGCCTTCTTCTTCTTCTTCCAACTTCCTTGATAGGTTTCCAACTACAGTTTCTAATGATGACAGTGAGGATGAAAATCCACCTTCTCCTGCTCATGTTCCTCCAGTTGCACCATCACAAGTGCTTCCTCGATGGGTCCATTCAACATGTGAAGCAACTGGTGATCTTGCCGGTGATCCTAGAGATCAACGTCGAACACGTTCTCAGTTTCAACGAGCCTCTTCTCTTTTGGCTCAAGTTTCCGAGAATCATGATCCAGAAACTTTTGCAGAAGCTTCAGGGAATCCAGATTGGGATGCAGCCATGGATGAAGAATATCGTTCCTTAATGGCGAACGATACTTGGGATCTTGTACCTCTTCCAAAATGAAGAAAACTTGTCAGATGTAAATGGGTCTACATAACTAAGTATGCATCAGATGGAAGTGTTGAAAGAATTAAGGCAAGGTTAGTTGCCAAAGGTTTTTCCCAAGTTGAAGGGATTGACTACAATGAAACTTTTGCTCCCGTCGCAAAAATGAACTCCATCCGCCTTGTTCTTTCCCTTGCAGCCTTACACAACTGGGAAGTCCATCAAATGGATGTCAAGTCTGCCTTCTTACATGGTGATTTACAAGAGGAAATTTACATGGAACAACCTCCTGGCTATGTTCAGAATAACTCTAGCCTTGTCTGCCGCCTTAAGAAATCCTTATATGGCCTTAAGCAAGCTCCTCGAGATTGGTATGCCAAAATGGATAACTTTCTCCTTGACATTGGTTTTTCTAGATGCCATTCTGACCCCAACGTCTATACCAAGAAAGTAGGAAACCATCTCATCATACTTGTTCTATATGTTGATGACCTTATTCTTACTGGTAGTGACCCTAAGCTTATAACCCATGTGAAATCCACTCTTAAACAAAATTTTGAAATGTCAGACTTAGGACATTTGCATTATTTTCTTGGTCTCCAAGTCCTACAAACCAAAGAAGGAATCTTTCTTTCTCTCAATACGCCCACCTTCTTTACCTTTATGTCGCGCTCAAGAAGGCGATTTCTTCTCCTCTTCTGATCCAACGACGACCGGGGTCAATACGGCCACTTTCTTTAGCTTTATGTCCCGCTCAGTAAGGCAATTTCTTCTCTCTGTTATTTCCTTGCCTTTTCTGAAAGAACTTTATAGATCGATCTGCTGATTTTTTACTCAACTGAACGGCTGAGAGTTGTTGCTATTAACAGTGGGTTAACTTCTGCTGAACCTCATTCTGATTGTCATGATTTTCTTTTCAATGGACGTGATATGCTAGAGGACGTTGATCAAGTCCCATCATCCATGGACGCGGCTCACAATGAAAGGGACCTGGACGCTCTTCTGTCCTTCAGAAAGGCCATTAAATACGATCCAGCAGATTTTTTACTCAACTGGACGGCTGAGAACAGCGATGAGCTATGCGCGTGGGAAGGTATCGTCTGCAGACAGCACACGGAAAGAGTTGTTGCTATTAACCTTCGTGAGTTGTTGCTATTAACTTTCGTGAGTTAAATTTGGAAGGTAAGCTCTCTCCATCTCTTGGCAACCTGTCTTTACTTCGCATTTTGGATCTCTCTGGTAACCATCTTCAGGGAGGAATTCCACCAACGTTTGGACAGCTTAAAGCGTTGGGAACACTTAGGCTCGATAATAATATCTTGTCAGATTCTATTCCAGTCCAAATATACACGTTTGAACTAATTAAATATTCAATTATTCGAAAAAAATTAAAATATACACGTGTGAACTAATTAAATATTTAGAATTAAAAATTAAAATTACAATTCTTTATATTTAATATTAAAATGTTTCTATAACATAAAAATATATGCTATATTCCCCAGTATTGATGATGAGAAGTATATAAATTCAAAATAAAATTATCTCAATTGATATTTTGTTGTAAACATTTCAACTAATCATTTTTTTTATTAATTTAAATTTAAATTACTTTTAAACATTTAACTTAATCATTTTTTTTATTAAGTTAAATTTAAATTACTTTTAAGTTAATAGACGTGTTTTATGTAATTATGCTTATAATTCTTATTTATTTTTATTTTTATATACGCATGCAAAAGTAATTATGTTGTCTTCCCTTACCAACGAAACTCTATTATTAGTCCCTACCGACCTGACGAGCAGTAGGGACTATAGAAATCACTTTGTGCGATTGTATTAGTTCCGGCACGTTTCCCAACATGTTTTATCCAAATTTTTTTACATGATATTCCTTCTTGGCCAATCAGTTAATCGCGAGCCTTATTTGGCCTTTTTTCTATGCATATCCTACTTTACGGTGCTGCTCCTGCCAAATATATCTCTGGTGACATTTTGCATTCACGGCCTGACAAATCTGACAGTTCTGGCTGACATCGTTGCTGACACCTCTTGCCATTGCCTACCACATAGTGTGCGCCATGCATACCATCTGCATGTGGTCACGGTCTCCATCTATGTGTGCCATGCAAAGCCTATAGCGTATTTCATATCTAGAGATCATCCATGGCACTGCTATATTGTTGCGAATGACCCTGCCCTTGCCATTAAAACTGAATTTAAGTGGTTTGAAGGTTGCAAGATTTCTACAGTCAATATAACAATCCTCGGCATACAGATTACATTCTCCATGCCTATGCATATTTATCGTGTAAGATTGCAGGCCTTTGAGACAAACTAGATATCTATTCCTGCAAAAATATGTTGAAATAAATGTTGGACTTCAGATCTCTAGAATTCTTACCATGTATTAGAGCTTGCGGCATAATGTTGCACACGGTTCCCACGCCTTTCTCTGAATCGCCTACGAGAACTTGAAGCATTTTCTGATTAGACAAACTTTCATCAAACATATTCTCTGTCAAGGAATCGAGGTTAACATTGAAGTTTCCCCTCATGTGGTAGACTTTACTAAGTGAAGATATCTTCTATGTAAGAAATCTAGGTTAACATTCAGGATGCCCTTCATGCAGCCTGCTTAGCTGAGTGAAGATGTCTTCTGTGTTAAGGCATCAAGGTAAGGCTGCTCCTCACTGTACTGCCATGAGATCTTCTTTTGAATTGGGAGGAGATGGAGATGAAGGAAGAATAGAAATTCTCTGAATCTTGTACTTCGGAGCAATTTCGAAGCAGCTGCTTCAAACACTTAATAAGATCGATTTGAATTTGATAGTTGTGGCCATGTTGCTTGCTCTGGATGACCCATGAATACACACAGGCATTAACCTCTATGCCTTCCTCGATAATCCCCAGTATATATTTTTCCTTGACCCTCAATTCTTTACTTTTTAACTGCTTTCCTCAGTAGATAGCATCAGAGAGCACTTGAATTAACGCCCTCAACACAGTCCAACTCATCCCCATCCTGGTTACTACACCTACTCTTCAAAATTGGCTCTAGCTCAAGGATTTCATGGATGGAGACATCCTTGAACTAATTGAATTCATCAAATTTCCCATTTCCTTTCGAAATAGGTTATTGCAGTTGTCATTTTTTAAATCAACCTTAATATAAATTCTATTCAGATATGATATTTCAGCATTGTCAAAGGTAATGCACATTGTAAGTTAAAATGAGCAAACTCAGTCCAGGGGGATGAGAGGCAATGACCTTACATAGATATCACTTTTGGATGATTGCATATACATGCGAGGAGGTCTAGAATCAGACCCTAATCATTTTCTGCATTGATTTGTTCATACTTATTAATTAGGTTTCATTGGTTTATTCAAGAACTCTACAGTGGATGCATGATTCGACTGGTTGATTCAGATTCTGGTGGAGCCACATTTCTCTACGCTTGATATGCTTGCTCAGCTTTTGTGCATGGGTTCAACATGGTTGTGTTGCTTAGTGTAAGTTGATTTTGTGCATGGCTTTAATGTGGCTTTGACCAATGGACTTGCCACATGAATTAGATTCGTGGAAGGGGACAAGTTTAAAGGTTTCTCTTCATCTGATTGACGGTTATGTCGGAGAGGGTAAGCCTTTCAACATTCTGGTGGCAATAGAAAATAAATAATCTCACATCAATTTTTTTAACTTTGAAACCATCACTCATCAACCCTAAAAAAAAAGATACCAGTTCATAATATAAATGAAAATGAACAAACTAAAATAAAAATCGTACTGGGAAAAAAATGATAAAAGGGAATTGAAATAAATTTATAATAGATCATTTTGTTTCATGGTTCCTTTGGGACAAGTTATTTCTAGCAGATATTTATATAAATACTCCAAGTTAAAGATTCTTGTTTCATTAAAAAACTTTGATTCTACCATTACAATAAACTGATATTCATTCTGAATTTTGTTGACTACGCAAGTTTTGAAATGTTAAGAGATTGTTGAGTCCAAGGACTATGTTTATCCACGTGTTCTCTATGCACAAGAGAAGCATGCCACCAAACTGTAAAGGAAGCGACATCGATGCCAACAAAAGAAACAGTTTGAACCACAAAAAAAGCAAGCTATCTAAATATCCCATAAATAGTTTTCCAAATAGATATTGTAGAGATCGTCGAAGATCACTAAGATACTCCATCAAGCCACACTTCAAAGATCACTAAGATATGTTTCACTATGGTGGACTATTGAGCTTACTTTCCTAATTGATTCACTTGCAACTCTTTGGGACTTTTATGCTCAATAGAGGCAACGCTAAAAGCAAACCACAAGACTAAAGACTGCTATGCTCAATATAGGCAACACTAAAAGCAAACCACAAGACTATGCACACCCACTGACTTGACCTAAAATTGCCTTGGGAACTTGTAGCTTCAATGCATCCTGGAGCTCCTCTACAAGAGGGGCAGCGTTAGGAAACACAATCCGAATGGAAGACGGATCGTATCTTTTCATGAAGGCATTCTTGGTAATGGCAAGAACAATTGGAGGCAATAGAGCCAACTAGGGCTCAACTTTTGTAGATGAGCTTCAAATTTTTTCTAAATCTTTGTACAAATTTAATAACCATAGCCTTTAGGCAGGGACTAGCAGTTTTACTGCTATTTATATTGTTATCTCATGCATTCATTCATTTGTTTGGTAACCACTCATGTCCTCTTCAAGGTGAGATATTCATTCAGTTTTGTTGATGTATTACTGAATGCATAGTATTAAACAAGCCAAACCAGTTTTGGTGCATGACAACATATTTGTATTCTTGACCAGACCATCTTTATTGACATATTTCGTAATTCATAACTAAATATGAAGACTTTCACTGATATGTTAATGTAACTTTAATAAATAGATCTCAAACCCATTTTTATATAGGAAAAATGAATGGCAAAAAACCTTCACCCAACCAAAAAAGCATAAAAAATATTGTTTGTGTGCACTTATTAACTCCGTCAATATAACAAATTTGTTATTCCTATTCACCTTGTTAACTATACTATTTTAATCCAATTCACCATCAACATTATCATTCATTTTTCTATAGCTTTATAATCCCAGGCTCCTTGTGTTGACTCTGGTGGGGAGAAAATAAGATATTAAGCCACTTAATTCAGTGACCAAATTCATGACCATATTTGATAACAAAAATATTCATAAACATGGATAACACATTTTTTAACCCATATCGGGATGTGCTTTATCCTCCACTACCTTGGCATGCCATGAGTAACACCTTTTATAAAAAAATTTGAATTTGTGTGGAAGGCATGGAAAGAAAGCAAGATTAATACTTGCAACCCATATAAGTTCATTTTGATATAAGGGCATTACTTCAATGGTAAAGATACTAGTACTATTGTTATCATAATTTTTTTTTTTAACCAGCATAGTAAAATTATATTATAGTACAAAAAAGAGTTACAATCTCATGAGAGTCAGTAGAGTAAGAATTATGAGGCTTCTCATGGAACCAAGAGTACAAAACAGAGTCTCTGTGGACATATCCAGTGACATAGACCTTATGACAGCCGATTAGTAAAGACAGAAACAGAATTAGACCAAGGATGTAGACTAGCATATGAAGAAGGATCATTAACAGAAGAAAACAGAACATAAAAGCTAACCGCCAAAACCAGAAGAATAGTGCTCACACAGAGCCACATTAGGTATTGGCATATGCATTCTGAGAGCCATGATTCTCCTCAGGGATAGCGCAGGATCCAAAGAAGTCATCATCCCACTGCTGAGACGGGAGCTTGATAGGAAGAGGCTCGTCTTTGCGAGGAGGAACGACATCATCCTCAGCTTTTCGGACACGCTTGTAGTGCAGAACATTAATGGTTGAGGGGATTGGGAAGGAAGTCCCCAGGGGAGGAGCCCCCTGAACCACTGTCGCCGTCGCCGCAGGAGAGCTTGGGCCAGAATTGGGTTCGTGAGCAGGGGATAAGCCATCCAAAGCCGCAATATCCATCGAGTCATGTAGGGAACTACCAGTAGCATGGGCATCTGCTGCTGCGACAATGCCCTCAGTGTGAATGGTTAAATATTCCGTCGAACCAACAAAAGGACCAGTAGGATTGTAAATAGAAGGAGGGGTTGGGAGTGGAAACAGAGAATACCTACGGCCAGTCAGGATGCTCTCTAGAGCTACAAGCACCTCTTCCAGATGTGCCATATTGGCCCTTGTATCCATAATGGCCACCCTGGCCATGTTCCAATTGGTGAGCATCTTTTCCACCAGGGTGTCGAGCATATTCTTCAAGAGCCAATAGTAGTTTACTTGGGTTGCTTGGCTACCAAAAGCCAGAATTTCGACCACACTGCGCGACTCCCAGTCATCAACCAGACGACACACAGGGATGAAGATGTTGTCCTTGCAGCCAATGTTTGCAGATTTTTCCTTCTCGGCAGCGGACGCGAATTTACCAGTGCCATGGCCAGAGCCTTGCTTGGACGTGCCTCAATTGCGAGTCATGGCTGAATTAGTAGCAGGAGCAGGACTCTCAGCAAGAGCAGAACTCTCAGTAGTGGAGACAGACAGGGAGTAACAAATGCAAGTAATGATAATAGGGGCTCAGATGGGGAGCCTCATATCTAAGAACGCTCAACCGAAAGGAGCAGACTTCACACATGAGAGATTAATGGCAGAGGTGAACCAGATGGGAGGGAGGGACGTAAAAAACAGTGTCGGCATAAATGCCAACCACTGAGCCATGTGGGTTATAAAACCAACGCGTGTGTAGAGGCCAGGTGGACAGGGGTCGTGTCTAGCATTAAAGGAAGGGTCTGGGGGGAGTGTATCCTAGGGCCCGTGGCAAGGTCGAGTACCCACACTACCAGGTGGGAAGATAGTTCTCCCTTCCATGTCTCTTGCCGTCGTTGTGTCACCCGCATCTGGGGGGGAGAGATCCTTGTTGGCTTGTGTAGTGCATAAATGTATAAGCTGATTTGATGAGTTACAGGGGCATCCCTTCCAGAGAGTGAGGTTACATGCAACACCTTCATTAGCTATTCTGTCCGCTAAGGAGTTTGATTTGCATTTCACATGGTGGAAGGTGGTGTTCCTGTGATTACTCATGGCATCAGCCAACTTTTGGATTTTGCTCTCTAGTCTCCAGTTGGAAGAGAGTTTGGAAATTTGAGAACCATTTTGAATCTTAGAGGCCAGGCTGAGAATGAGCTGAGAGTCACCTTCTGCAATGAGAGGATGGAGATTGAAGTCATTGGAAATTATGATGCCATGCAGGAGACCCTCTAGCTCTGCTGCATTGTTGTTGTCATTCCCAATGTTTCGATAGTAGATTTTGACGATTTGACCCTCGTGGTCACGGAAGACACCCCCAAAACCTGCTATGTCAGGATTAACTTTTGAGGCACCATCAAAATTGATCTTGTAGAGACCGGGGGGGGACTAGTGGGCCGGGCTGGAAATGTGAGGGCGGGAGTGCGTCAAGATAGAGGGGAGAGTCGGTTGCATGAAGTTGCAATTATGAAGGATTCTCAGCTCCAGATCAGTGGCAGGGAGATCAGAGGTGTGCCAAGGAGAGACAAAAAGGGTCTCTTGAAGGTTGTTTTTTAGCGTGTCCCATATTTTGTCAAGGGGGTTGCACTTACCTTCAAAAAATTTGTATTTTCTTTCCTTCCAGATGTTCCAAACTAGGAGGCCTAGAGTGAGATCTCAAAGTCTATTAAGTTGAGCGCTTTGAAAAGTATCAGAATCCCAGTGGTGAAAGGTGATAATGACATCTCCTCTGACTTTGTTGGATCTTCATAAAATTTCTGCCACTTTGTCCCATAGTATGGTGGCTAAACCACAAAAGTCAAGCAAATTGTCCATGTTTTCAACATTGTGATTGCACATGACACATATGGAGGGGCCAATGAATCCTTTTTCTGCAAGTTGTCCCAGGTGAGAATGCTCCTGTGCGCCAGCAGCTAGAGGAAGGTTGAGACTTTTGGCCAAAAAGAGGGGTTCCAAATATTCTTCCAGAGGGGAAAGAGTGTGATTGCATCACTTTGATCCAAGATGGAATAGGCTTCTTTGACTGTGAAAGATCCCTTAGGAAGGTTCCCCCAACGAATGATCTCAATGCTGAGAGAGATACTAATTTTTCTAGTTTGGAGATCCATCCAAACCGTCTCGAAATCTTCTGCAGGAATTCCTGGTTTCTAGAGTTTGGGATTCTTCCAAGTTATAAACGAGGAGGTGTCGGTAGGTCCAAGATATCACTAACAACAGAGTTGGAAGTGATCTTCCAGATAGCTGGGTTTTCTCTGTAGATGGGGATACTACTAAGTTTGGGCATTTGTTGCCACAAATATTGCTAGAAGAGTGCAAGGGAGCCATCTTTGATTTCCCAAAAACTGTGTTGTTGTATGAGGGCCCTATGAGACTTAGCTGCTCGCCAAATGAGAGAGCCAGGGGGGTCAAAGTCATAACTAATGTGTTGGGAGGGGTCCCATTGAGGAGCGTATTTTCTGTTCCATAATTGCACCCAGGGTGAATCATGCTTAGAAATCCACCTCCACCATATTTTCTCTGAGAGTGCCTCGTTGTTGATTTCAGGGTCTCTTATGCCAAGGCCTCCTTCGTGCTTGGCGAGGCAGACTGTATGCCACTTAACCAAGGCCCACCTATTGTTCTATTCACTTTTAACCCAGAGGAAGGACCATTGAATCTTGCGGAGAGATTTGAGGACCCACTTGGGAACTGCAAGGACATAAAAAAGGTAAAGGGGCATGGAATGGAGAACAGATTTGAGGAGGGTGAGGCGACATGGTAGATTAAGATAGCAGAAAGTCCAGGAAGAAATCCGGGATTCAATATTATCAAGGAGCTCTTTCCAAGAGGAATGCTTGATGGCTAAGTCGAAGAGGGGAGTACCGAGGTATTTAGTGGGTAAAGAGGAAGTGGAAAATCTAAGAATGTGAGCTATGTTGTGCTTAGAGACAACATCTATGTTGAAGAAGAAGATTTGAGATTTGTCAAGGTTGATGGAGGTGCTAGAGGCATCAGAAAAAACCTTGAGGATCTTTTGAAAGGATAGAGATTCATGTACAGAGGGGTGGCCAAACAGGCGATTGTCATCCACAAATTATTGCTAAGCAATGGGAGCTCCTCCATGAAGAGAGAGACCACGAAAAGAACCGGAGGCTACTGCAACTTGAATCATTCTGCCTAGGCCTTCTGCCATGAGGAAGAGAAATAGAGAAAGGGGATCACCTTGACGGATGCCACGGGAAGGGGTGAAGGTGGGAGAAGGAGAGTGGTTGACAAGGATGGAAAAAAAGGCAAGGATGATGCCATCCAAAATCTGTCTTCCTTCCACATAGCTAGTTTGCTCAGGGGAGATGAGCAAGGGTAAGAGTGGTTTGAGATGATTGGCCACTACTTTTGAAATTATTTTATAGATGACATTGTAGAGGGAGATCGGCCAAAAATTACCAGGATGGGAGGCTTCAGTCTCTTTAGGAATTAGGGAGAGATGTGTAGCATTAAGAGTTGGTAGCACCCATTGTTTTTGCCTAGACTCTTCAACAACCCCCTAGACTTCAAGTTTGAGCATATCCCAGTAGTGGTGAAAGAAGTTGGTGGTAAAGCCATCTGGCCCCGACGCTTTATCATCAGCCAATTGTTTGACTGATGTTTCCACTTCCTGAAGTAAGATGGGTTGCATCAAGGAGGTGTTGTGCTCTTTGTTGATGATAGTAGGGATGTGGTCCGTGACCTGAGCAATGGCAGCATTTCTAGAGCCGGATGGTTCTGTGAGGAGGTCTTGAAAGAACCTTTTGAGCTCCTATTCAATGTTATCTTGCTCCTCCAGGACATCACTAGAGTCCGCTTTGAGCTTGTTAATGCAATTATGCATTTTTTGCTGAAGGGTGGAGCGATGGAAGAAGGAGGTGTTGTGATCTCCCTCTTTGAGCCAAGAGACTCTCGATCTTTGCTTCCACAGAGTTTCTTCTTGGAGATAGTGCTAATTGAGCTTTTCTAGGAGATATTTTTCTTTTGTTTTGAGTTCCTAGGAAAGGCCATCATTCATGATGTTGTGTTGGAGTGTGTTGAGCTCTTCTTCGATTCAATTCTTTTCTTTGAAGATATTGCCAAAGGTAGTATGGTTCCAATTCCTGAGGTTGGCATGAAAGAGCTTGAGTTTCCGCTAGAGGATGGCCATTTTTTTTTAATTTTCCTTCAACCCGCATCTCTGCCCACTAGGCGCTGATCGTATCTGAGAAGTCACGATGGGAAAACCAAAATTTCTCAAACCTAAAAGGCCTGTGAAAGTGGGAACCAAGACTTTGCCACGTTAAGTCATGGGCCAATGATTCGAACCAGCTGCAGGTAAAACAGAGGAAGTGAGGATTCCATCAGCTAGAGTGAGGTTTTTGGAGATCAAGAATCTATCAAGGCGCTTGGAAATTTGGTGAGCACCACCTCTTCTGTTGTTCCAAGTGAAGAAGCCAGAGGTGGGTTGTAAATCTACAAGATGATTGTCAGCAATGAAGGATTTGAAGAGAATATCGTCAGGAGACAAAGAGCGAAGACCTCCTTTTTTTTCTTCAAGGGAAGTAATCATGGTGAAGTCTCCCTCAAAGATGAGGGGGGATCCCGAGTGGAGAGAAGCAAACCAGCTGAGAAAGTGGAGAATATGGGCTTTGAGATTGGGGGTTTGAGGACTATAGACATTGAGGAGGTGACCATGATGGATGGTTCCAAGGATGTGGAAGGAGGCGGAGATGGCATGGGGGGTGGCAGCATAATTATCCAGGGTTAAGACATTAGGGTTCCAGGCTATGGCGATTCCTCCGGAAACTTTAGTGCCATCGATGGAAAAAATTTCATAGCCTCTCTAGAGCTTAGACATGATGAGGATGAGGGTTTTAGAAGAGCACTTAGTTTCTTGGAGAAAGAGAACAGAGGGAGACTCTGCAAGGATTTTTCTCTTTAACATGCGGCGTTTGGAGAGACAATTGATTCCTCTGAGATTCCATGATATGATCTTCATTGAGAGGCGGGTTAAGTGAGGGGAAGAATTCGGTTAACTGGGCATATTGCCCTGATTCCACCAGCCAAGTGCCGAGTAGGTTGATTATTTGCAGATCCAATTTTCTTCCTCTTTTCTTTAGTTCCCTTAAGAGTTTTTGTCTATATTTTTGGGGGAGGTTGTGGATCCCAAGCTTTTCATGGAGTTTGAATTTGGAAAGGGATTCTTTGAGTAGCTGGATCTGGCTGGGCGGTATGGATCCAAAGGATTTTCTCATCCAGGCATCTTCTAGACCCAAAAGATCAAGATCTCCTAGGTCTAGTTTTGTCATTTCTTCATCCATGGTGATATCCGGGGAGGGTTCCACATGTTGCTTGAGGGGGGGATTTGTAAGGATAGAGGAAGTACCTTGTGTCTTTGCATGTGGATTGGATTTACCTAGAGCGGTAGTGCCTTCCATATTTAGGGGCTGATCAGGGTTCTTAGGCATGTCTAGACGAGCTTTCTCGACCACCGATTTTTTTTTATAGATATGTTTTAGAGTTTGTAATATGCTCTGTCAAGACGTTAAAGATGTTGCTGGTGGAGGGGTCTGCCATTTTGTTCTTCCCCAGGGTGTATTTGCGGTTGTGATGCTTGATTCTTCTAGATATTTGGAAACCATCAGCGTCTGTAGCATCCTTTTTGGTGTCTCCTCGCTGGTGCTTATTTAGAGGGCAGTCACGGAAGAGGTTCCCATGTTCATGGCATTTACGACATCTGAAAGGTATGTGCTCGTAATCTAGAGGTTGGATCCATTTGGAATCTTCAAGGGAGAGACTGATTGCATCTGGAAGGGCTTTTGCAATGTGCATGTAGACACAGATTTAGGCATACGAGGTGTACTTTTGAAGCTTTGTTTCATCTGTGGATCTGACATAGGATCCTAGGGCGCTTTCGATATAATTCAGGGTTTCTTCATCCCAGTATTCCTGAGGGAGGGAATACATTCTGATCCGGACCAGCGCCCAAGTGAAATCCTCTTTTTTCAAGGCAGAATTTCTCAATCCAATTCTTCATGTACAGGCTTTCTGAATTGAAGAAGTAGGGGCCTTCATTTTCCACTCTCGCTTTGTCTTCCAAATGGTGGAAGATTGGTAAAGAAACCCTTGGAGCCAAGTTAAAGATCATAGTGGGCCTTTGGCTTCCATTTCATGGCGATCGAGCTTCGGAGGGCTTGTTCGGTGGGCCAGATGCCCATAAACTTGCAGATGAGGGCATGATCTTTCAGATATTGAGACTTGGCATTGATCATTTCTGGGGGAAGCATCAAACAGGGACAAGCGACTAAACGAGCTATGCATGTGCTAGTTCCAGGCATGCCTTCAGCAGACAGAATAGCCTGAGAGGGAATGGCAGTTGATTGGGGCAGTTTTGCACCAGGAATCAGGATATCTTTTGAACCTATTCACATAGAGGAAGTATGACCTGTCGAACGTGGTGAGATAGGGGAAGTCAGAGCCGTATTATGGGAGGGGATTTCACCCCCCGCCGTGCAGAAGTCATAGACATCACTTAGGGTAGGGGTCCTTGGAGAAGCAGGGGGAGTACAAGACAGGAAGGACAGAAAGCAAGAATAGCCAGAAACCCTAGGCGGATGTCACCCAACCACAGGGCCGAGGTCAGCAAACATCATTCCAGAGGTAGCAATATCGGGTTGTAATGGATTGAAGTCTCCCTCTATTCCTTCAACTTGATCATACCCTTTGCACTATTATCATAACTTTGTTAATGCAAGTGATATTTTTAATTAAATGAACATGCATTAATTATCTTTTTTTTATCTATAAAATTATAATAAAATGAATCAAGTGTTATGTGGAGAAAGTGTAAGACAACAAATCCAACATGAGGCATTAACATTCTAGAAATTAGGTTTTGGTTGTAATGTTACTATACTAAACAAGAGCTGCATGTGGCAATTCCCATGACAGATCATGAAAATATAGTTTGCAAATGGACCATTGTAGGTCGTGAGGTGAGGGGTGGCTCTCTTTTCATAGTCGAGAGTAATTCGAAGAGATAAGAGTTCTTGCAGGAGAAGAGAATCATTATGAGCAAAAGAGATGAGCATATGGTAGAGGCCATTGGAAGTCATGATGGATTCGCAACTAGCAAAACAAAAACCTAACGCCATCAATCCAAAAATAGCGTTCAGAATCCACCAGAAAGGGGTCATAATGCTACAGGGAGACGTTCACAACAAAGAAAATGACAGAGATGTATAGGCCATTGGAGTAGATAAGGAGCCATGATGAGCACCAACACACCCACTGGAAATGTTATGTGCATAGTGAACAATTTACTGGAAAATGAGAACTGCCAAGAAACCATGCGAGGATGCATGCATAGTTTGAATGCCAAGAAATTATGCGGGGATGTGTTTTCCACAGACCCAAAAACAATGACGAGATTCATTGCGTCTTAAATCCGACATGTAATAATTCCATATGGCACATGTCATTGCTAAAACAACAAGAGTCACATATTGGCAATGTACCTACGAGAGGATTTAGAAAACATTGCTAGCTGTATTTTCAATTTGGGGCAGTGGGAAGAATCAGTTGACAAGGATTGATTGCACTTGCTGCTAAGGATTATAAATGGAAAAGAAGACAATTGTATTACACAAATAACATGTGTTATTACATCCCCTATCAAAAGGTTCTATGTTTTTCTTGTTTACTAAAAACAAATTGCAGTACAACTATGCCATAATTTTTTTTATTAATGGAACTAGTATCATTTTGTACATATGCCACAAGGGTTGTTTTGCAAAGAGTTGTTGTATGTCAATAAATGTAGTTGTCCATAGAGAATCCTTGCCTCAAGTATATCTTCTAACCTTTTATTTGTGGAAGCAAATAGCAAGAATGAGCTTTAGACCAAATAGAACTATAGTGTGAAAGCAAGAAAGGATATTGCGTAGAAGAGAAATTGTTTACCATAGGTTGACAACATGTGAGCAACATTTTTGTTACTTGGGAGACATGTTATCTTCAACAAACAACTTTTCATCATTGCAACAATAGCTAAAAAAGAGGAAAAATGCATACAAATAAGACATAGTGTATTTGTAGAAAAAAAGGTATGTCACATCTTCCTGTGGAGAAAAATGTTGGAATTTTTTTCAAAATGTCATAAATCAATGTCTTCTACAACAATAGGTCTTTCATATCTAAACAAACTATAAAATTGAACCCAAGGCTTTGTAGGGCAAGTAGCCAAAAACAACTTGCAATCACAAAACACAACACAATAATATTAGAATCCAATACATTATAATAGGATATTTAGACACTTAGGAGTTAGTTAAGATCAACTTGTGTAATATATCCGTTAGGGATAGTATGTTTCTTTAGTATGCATTAGTATGCATTTGTAAATACTTAATCCGATGGTCACGATATGTTTCCGACATAGAGTGATCCGACGGCTCAACTTCGCTTAGATCAAACCTAACCTTGATCCATGGCTTAACACCCGATTGGTCCATGATCTCTATTTAAAGAGCATGGAGGGTCATTGTTTAGTTGATCGATTATGAGAAGCTCATTTGTAACTTTCTTTCTTTGCATAATAAATTGTCCCGTAGAAGCTATTTGGCCGGGGCCGTGGAGTGTTTCCCTCAAGAGGGTTTAAACCACGTCAAAACATCGATGTGTTGATCTGTGATCTGTTTGTGTGAAGTGGTTGCTCTTGGTGTTCGGTCCTTTGGTAGTACCCTGTGTACCCGAACATGGTATCAGAGCTTTTATGAAGTGCCGCTTCCGGTTATGATCTAGATCTTGAACTGCTATTGCCGAAACTCGAAAGGGTTTCTAGTTCTGGTATTTCTGTGCATTTTTGGGCTGTGGGAGGTGTTCCATTGCGTCCGAAGCATCGTTTCCATTGGAAAATAGTTTCCGTTTGATAGAAAACAGTTTCCGGTTGCTCCAGAAACACATATTTCATCAGATCTGAAGGTATAATGTTATAGTGACGCATTTTTTTATTTCATTTTTTAAAAGAAAAAAAATCTCATATTTCATCTTTTTTTTCTGTTAGATTTTTTTTGGGTTCGGATTGTTGCTTTCCTGTCTGCGTATGCTCTTTTCCGTGCACCTTGAGCGATCTCGGCAAATCAGAAACAGAAAGGGAAAGGATTTTTCTCGGCTGCGTATGCTCTTTGCCGTGCACCTTGCACGATCTCGGCAAATCAGAAACAGAGAGAAAACGCAGACCTTCCAGGAAAGCTAACAAGATCTAACTCCACAAGTTTGGAAATTTTTTTTGTTTGTTTCGATTTGTGGTGTATTTTGCAGGAAAAGGACAAGCACGCAAACCGAGCAAGAAGAGTAAAAAAAAAAAAAAAACCCCCTTCCTCATTCCTATATTTTACATACCTTTTAATCTAGCTCACTTGGTTCAAAGTTCCTTTATTCCTTAATAGGTCTTGAGTTCAAGTCTTAGGAAGTTACTTTTAAAAGAAAAAGTGCATGCAATTTATATTTTCAAGTTATTCTATTGTAAAAGTGCATCTCACTTAAATAATAAAAAATAAAAATACAAGTGAGTCACTCAAGTTTTTTTTATTGTTGCACTATTTAAAAGTAATATTATTGTAAAAGTGAAATCACTTATTTTACAAAAGTGGTTCACTTAAAGCAACTTTCTTGTAAAGTGATTGTCAAAATGTTCATCTTGGGAAGAGGGGGGTTCTTTTTTTTTTTATGGACATTCTCTAGCTGCCACGTCACTATTGGGGACATCTTCAACAGTTTCTTTGTTCAAGCATAACTTCATCATACAAAGTCAGTTTTCAGTGCCGTTTTTTTTGAAACCGCCTATTTTTTCGAGCTCTTCACATCCAGACTATTGGTTTCTGCTTTTACAGCCATTAATTTATAAATATGATCGCCCATTGTGATATTCTACTTAACAGTTCCAACTATTTCTCATGGAAATCTCGTATGGAGGATGTTCTACGAAGTAGGGGACTTTTCAGAATTACCATAGGGAAAGAAAAAGAACCCACTGATGATGATAAGAAAATAAAATGGGCAAATAGATGTGATGAAGCTCGTGGATTGATTGGGATGTTAATCTCTACTGATTTGCGATTCCACATATCTGGAATTGATGAACCTAATGCTGCTTGGGACAAGTTGGAATCTGTGTTTGGTAAACACAATGAAATTCAAGGTCACCAACTCGAAAATGAGTTGATTTATTTAAATCCAAGTGGCCTTTCATGCATTCAGGATTATTTATCTAAGTACAAAACTCTTAAACTCTTATGTGCAGAATGTAAGATTGAGAGGGAAGACAAACAGTGCATTTATCATATTCTTTCCAAACTTGGACCTGCATATTCTGTTTTTGTATCTACATTTTACTCTATGAAAGCATCATTGAATGCGGCTAGCTATTAAGAGCCTAGTCTTGAATCCTTTTGTGATTCCTTGATTAGAGAACAAGATAAACTCATTCATCTTGGAATAATCAACAATGCAGATACATCTGGGAAAGCCTTATTGTCCCAACAGAAAGAAAAGTCCAAGCCTCCCACGAAACAAAATTTTCTCAATAATAAGTCAAACAAGGGTCCCAAACCCTCTCAGTCAGCTCCTTCTTTAAAAAATGACAAAGGATCCAATCCAAAATGCAAGAAGATTGAGCGTCATTGCAACTATTGCGGGAAAGATAATCATGATGAATCTAAGTGTTTCAAGAAGATAGCAGCCTTGGAAGCAGTAATGAAGAAGCACCACATCATCCTAGATTCGCCTTTAGAATCTACCTCTCATGGACATGCACTTTGTGCTTCTGGTTATTCTTATAATGCATCTTCTTCTTCTACTTCAAATGAATGGCTCATTGATTCTGGAGCATCTTATCATATGGATAAGGATCAAGCCATCTTTTCTACTATGCATGAATGTAACACCAAACAAATATTTGTTGGTGATGATAGATCTCTAAGTGTTGTAGGAGCTGGAACAGTTCCAGTAGATAATGGTCATTTTAGTGATGTACTATGTATTCCAAAAATTTCCTGCAATTTGTTATTAGTCTATCAAATCACTCATTCTGGTGAAGGTAAAACTGTGACCTTTACACCTCACCAAGTTGTAATCAAGGATTTTAAATATCCTCAACAGGTCCTAGCTACCGGAATTGCTGATGATATTACCAGGTTGTACAAGTTTAACAACTTTGGGTCATCACCTTTCCCTTCAGTTTTTGTTGCTCATAGTGATAACTTGAGCAAACTTTGGCATGAGTGATTTGGTCACTTAAATTATCGCTCATTGAAACAACTATGTAAAGAAAATATGGTGACAGGTCTTCTGATGGTATCTTGCAGAGATGGTGTTTTCTCCGGTTGTGTACTCGAAAAACATCATCGGGACAGTTTTGACAAACGTCCCTCTTGGCACGCCTCGGTTCCCTTGGAGCTTGTGCATAGTGACTTGTGTGGTCCTCTTCCATCTGCTTCCTTTTTTGGTTTCAAATACTTCTTAACTTTCATTGATGATTACACCAAACGCACTTGGGTTTATTTCCTAAAACTTAAGAGCGAAGTATTTAACATGTTCTTGGCCTACAAGGCCCTTGTTGAAAAACAATCTGGTCATCAAATTATTAAGTTAAGATCTGACAATGGAGGAGAATATGTTAACAAAGAGTTCACTACCTTCTGCACTGAACAAGGCATCCAACAATAGCACACTGTTCCATATACACCACAACAAAATGGTGTAGCTGAGCGGAAGAACCGCACTTTAAAAGAAATGGCTAATTGTATGATCCAATCTAAGGGACTAAGTCTTCAATTTTGGGCTGAAGCCATTAATTGTGCAAATTACATAGTTAATCGCACCCCCACTAAAGCATTACAAGGTTTAACACCGGAAGAAGCATGGAGTAAAACTAAACCTGATGTAAGTCACTTCCGTGTGTTTGGTAGTGAAGCATGGGCTCACATTTCGGATGAAAAACGGAAAGCATTGCAGCCTAAAAGTGAAAAGTGCATATTTGTTGGATATTCTGAAGATGTAAAAGGTTATAGACTTCTTCAACCACATTCTCATGATATAATCATTAGAAGAGATGTTAAATTTGATGAAAATATCTTGGCCTGCGAGCCTAACTCGGTGATTGTGCCATCTTTGGCCTGCGAGCCTGATTTGGCGTTTGTGCCTTCTTCTTCTTCTTCCAACTTCCTTGATAGGTTTCCAACTACAGTTTCTGATGATGACAGTGAGGATGAAAATCCACCTTCTCCTACTCATGTTCCTCCAGTTGCACCATCACAAGTGCTTCCTCGATGGGTCCGTTCAACATGTGAAGCAACTGGTGATCTTGCTGGTGATCCTAGAGATCAACGTCGAACACGTTCTCAGTTTCAACGAGCCTCTTCTCTTTTGGCTCAAGTTTCCGAGAATCATGATCCAGAAAATTTTGCAGAAGCTTCAGGGAATCCAGATTGGGATGCAGCCATGGATGAAGAATATCGTTCCTTAATGGCGAACGATACTTGGGATCTTGTACCTCTTCCAAAATGAAGAAAACTTGTCAGATGTAAATGGGTCTACATAACTAAGTATGCATCAGATGGAAGTGTTGAAAGAATTAAGGCAAGGTTAGTTGCCAAAGGTTTTTCCCAAGTTGAAGGGATTGACTACAATGAAACTTTTGCTCCCGTCGCAAAAATGAACTCCATCCGCCTTGTTCTTTCCCTTGCAGCCTTACACAACTGGGAAGTCCATCAAATGGATGTCAAGTCTGCCTTCTTACATGGTGATTTACAAGAGGAAATTTACATGGAACAACCTCCTGGCTATGTTCAGAATAACTCTAGCCTTGTCTGCCGCCTTAAGAAATCCTTATATGGCCTTAAGCAAGCTCCTCGAGATTGGTATGCCAAAATGGATAACTTTCTCCTTGACACTGGTTTTTCTAGATGCCATTCTGACCCCAACGTCTATACCAAGAAAGTAGGAAACCATCTCATCATACTTGTTCTATATGTTGATGACCTTATTCTTACTGGTAGTGACCCTAAGCTTATAACCCATGTGAAATCCACTCTTAAACAAAATTTTGAAATGTCAGACTTAGGACATTTGCATTATTTTCTTGGTCTCCAAGTCCTACAAACCAAAGAAGGAGTCTTTCTTTCTCAGTCTAAGTATGATTGTGACCTTCTTCGTCGCTTTCACATGGAAGATTGTACACCATCCCCTTCTCCCTTCCAGTCTGGAGTCAAACTTTCTGCCACATGTACTTCACCTGAAGTCGATGCCACCTTATATCGTCAGCTTGTTGGTAGTCTCTTATACTTGACTCATTCCCGTCCTAACCTTTCCTTTGCCGTTGGTCGTGTTGCCCGTTATATGCAGACACCACATGAAAGTCACTGGAAAGCAGCTAAAAGAATACTTCGATATATTTGAGGTACAGTTCAGTTTGGGATTCATTACAGTACAGGGGGGAAACCTTTGTTGGTTGGTTTCACTGATTCAGATTGGGCCGACGATCCTGATGATCGAAATTCTACTGCAGGTTATGTTTTCAGTATGGGATCTGGACCTATTACTTGGGCTTGTAAGAAACAACAAGCTCTTGCTCTTTCTTCAGCAGAGGAAGAATATCGAGCAGTAGTTAGTGCCAGTCAGGAAGCTTTATGGCTTCGACAGATCCTTTCATAGTTTGGATTCGAGCAGCAGCAACCTACTCCACTTTGGTGCGACAATCAAAGTGCCATCAAGCTTGCCAAAGATCCAGTTCTACATCAACGCAGCAAACACATTGAGCTACATATGCACTTCATCAGAAATCTTGTTCATGATCGTGTTCTTGAAGTGCTCTTTTGCCCTACAGATGACCAAGTTGCAGACATCTTCACCAAGTCTCTTACAAAAGAAAAGTTTTCTAAACTTCGATCTATGTTAGGAGTTCAGGAACTTGTCATTAAGGGGGGATAGGCTCTAATGCCTCCTTCCTTCTCCTAATAGTGTCACCTTTGTAAATCCTTCAATCCTATCCCAAGTTGTTCTTAAGGGGGGATGTTAGGATATTTAGACACTTAGGAGTTAGTTAAGATCAACTTGTGTAATATATCCGTTAGGGATAGTGTGTTTCATTAGTATGCATTAGTATGCATTTGTAAATACTTAATCCGACGGTCACGATATGCTTTCGACATAGAGTGATCCGACGGCTCAACTTCTCTTAGATCAAACCTAACCTTGATCCATGGATTAACACCCGATTGGTCCATGATCTCTATTTAAAGAGCATGGAGGGTCATTGTTTAGTTGATCAATTATGAGAAGCTCATTTGTAACTTTCTTTCTTTGCATAATAAATTGTCCCGTAGAAGCTATTTGGCCGGGGCCATGGAGTGTTTCCCTCAAGAGGGTTTAAACCACGTCAAAACATCGGTGTGTTGATCTGTGATCTGTTTGTGTGAAGTGGTTGCTCTTGGTGTTCGGTCCTTTGGTAGTACCCTGTGTACCCGAACATTCTACAACAATAGGTCTTTCATATCTAAACAAACTATAAAATTGAACCCAAGGCTTTGTAGGACAAGTAGCCAAAAACAACTTGCAATCACAAAACACAACACAATAATATTAGAATCCAATACATTATAATTCCATATGCATAGGCCATGTGTAGTGAGACAATACAGAGAAAACGCCATATTTCTAAAATAGAAAATGAATATCCTAATATGAAGAATCGATTGGTGGAAGCCATTTACACTAAATGAAGAATGGATACCTCATATGTGGCTGGGGAACATAAATACTCTCACTCTCCCTCCCTTGGATTTCAAAACATTTCATACGTCATTAAATGAACATAATGATTAGTACATTCAAAGATAGAATAGAGTGTACCACATTAATAGACATACCATAGAATTTGTTGGCAATTTTGTCCTAAATCTTTCCCTGACAACACTGATGTTACCATGTGGCCATGTTACTTTTCCCCAAATGTAGCTATAATTAGTTCCTTTCTTCTTGGTTTTTGTCTTGTAAATATGAGCCATATTTTTGCTAACATGCCAATCCACTTCCTTTGGTGTATTGACACCTTCAATTTGGATCATAGAAGTGTTTGGGTATTGATTTTATTTTGACCCGCTCAAATGGGAAAAAAAGAAATAAAATTAATGATAAAAAGTAGAAATAACAGTCAACAGGACTCAAGAGAACCTCCATATAAATCAGAGACCTGACAAAATTATAGAATTAGTTAATACTCGAGCTCAACAAACAATTTTGTAACAAGACATCTTAGAAAGGGTTTCATCTCCATACCTTGTGTAGCGCAAGATGATACCTCAAACATACAACCTAAATATATATATACACAAAGGCAAATTAATAATTTTCAAGAAAATCATGTTTTTTATTGAATGAAATATTTTGTTAACACGCTTAATTCTATATCACATTTCTGACGAACAAGGAAATATAACCAATAAATCCAAATATCTGCAGAGGATCATGCCGCTCTTGAGCTATTATACTCAAACTTATAGACCTCCCATAGATTAAAAAAGCACACTGTTTACTATTGGGAAATAAGTATTGTAAATTAATGAACCATATGATCCTAAAATTTGAATTTTGATTTTTATTCTACATGACGCTTTTCTGGATCACAATTATAGCGAAGAAAAAAACTACCCAGTTCACCATTCTTCTCATCTCCAATGCTAAAATAGATACAAAAAAGAAGGAAAAACTGAGACATAGAAAGATAGTCAGTTAAGAGTATAATAAACCTTCGATTAAGTGTGAGACAAATATCACACTACATTGGATTTTATCAAGAAATAAGATAGTCAGTTAAGAGCATACTAAACCCTCTAGCTCATTTGATCACAATTTAATCTAATAAGTATGCTGTTAAAAAATGTCAGTTATTAAGGAAAAGAAAAAACTATATGTCTTAAGAGTAAATCAGAAAGATAGGGAACAACGATCCATAAAAAATTCAGAAATGACTAACCATGCAATAAAGACAAAGTAGGACATGAGTATCACATCTAATTGTTGATTTGGTCAAATTGCTAGGAATACATCACATACCAGGTAGTGTTTCCATGGAAATTATAAAGCAAAGAAATGATATAGTAAACCCTATAATTTATCAAACAAATTCCTAACTTTATACAACATCTCTCAAACCAACTATGTCAACTGAATGAGCAGTCCCATGTACGTATTTCAGTTTCAACATTCTCTATCTTACTAATAGATCGAGTAGCTAAATCATAAAAAAATCTAACAAATATACTTAATACAATATATATTAGCTTTGTTATACATGGATACTCCAGACACCCAAATATCCATTAACAATAGTGAGCTTCATGAAGTACATTATGTATATGTGGAATCATAAATTAATATAAACAACATATCGCTTAAAAAATGAAAATGGAATACCTATGTTTTTAAATCCTCATTTAACCATTGCTCCAAAATAAGTCCTAGTGTGTAAATTTAATGAAGAACATGGACTAAATCACTATAAAAAATTAAGGAAATGACTGCATGAAATGTTAAAAACCAGTTAAAATCCTTACCTTTTTATAGGTCAAATTATTCTAGCAGATCGACCTCTGAATCTGTTGTTCGCATATTGATTTGGGAGAGTACAAAACCTTCCAATAAAAACCCAATATTACTATTTCAACACCATAGGATCTTGCATTATGCGACATCACTTAGTATTGTAGAAGAAAAAGTATAGTCAAATGAAGACTACAAATTGAGTCCCTGAGCTCGAAGCTTCAACTCCAAAATAAGATAAAGTTTCTACGAACCCATAACAACATCATTTTACTTATTAGTGGAGGTAATCCCGAGTGGAAACGAAGAACCAAGCCTCTGTTAAATCCATTTAATGGCATAAGAAAAGAAGGTCGACATCTAACAAAATCTCGAGGAGGTTATAACCCAAGAGAATGAGCTCCACGAACTTCTGAGTTGAAAGCCATTCACCGAACCATTGAAAATAGAAGCCTGGGTTTTGAAGATGAGAGATTCACAACTCACAACCTTTGTACAGGAAACCATCATCTTTTGAAAGGCCAACCCCTATTACTAATCCTTAAACATTCCGCATATTCTCTATGCATTGAAGTGAACCTCTCTCAAAGGCAAGAACCTAATGAAGAACTGTCTTCTCCATGATCTAGAAAGAGTCCCTCACCACAATACTAAATTGCAGGCGAGTTAAAACCCTCTTAAGGAATCCAACCCAACTCAAAAAAGGAATAACAATGAGTTGTGAAGCATTTTTTAAACCAAATGAATAGTCTAGAACTGAAACCAAAAGCCGAGATGTGTTGAGTAAAAGTGGTACAACTACTCATTTAAAAGGGTTGTACATGTATGCCAACAATTAATTTGTAACAATGGATGGCTCCAGAAGATTACAAGACCAAGCACAATGCACAACGCCGACTACACAAGAAATGAGATTTCGAAAGTACCCAACATAAATGCTCAACCACTGTGCTCTAAATGCCCCTGACACCGGCCTAAGATTGGTGTCAATCGGTTTGACCGCTTGAAATTTCGAGACAATATATTGAGCTCCAGCCTTGTCAAACTTTGTAATATGTAAAAATCATATTTGCACAGACCAAGTAATACATGGAAAATGGTTCCATGATGTCACAGACATAAACAAGTGAAATAGCTGCGAAGCAGCTAGTCCCTACTAGAAAATTAAAATTATGTTTATAGTTGAGATGTAATTTGTGTGCTTATAAAAAAAGAGGTGAAAATGAAAAACACTTTCTCATCATTAATCTCAAATATGTTAAACTAAAATTTATCTTATTAGACATTATTAACTTTCCTCGTCCTTATTAAAAATAATTTCTTCAAAATTATAAATAAATTTATATTTTTAAATTTCAACAAATTAATTATACTCTTAGGTGTTTATATCTTAGAATTTGGGGTGGACTAGCACCTATGCGTTTCCTAGATTGCAAGAGGATGAGACAAGTGTATTGTCCATATTGATTTTATGGTTTCCAAATTTGAAATGAACAATTATATAAAATAAAAAATAACTGATAGTTTATGCATGGATAATTGGTAGTTAATGGATGGATAACTCGTAGATGGTGCATGGATGCAAACAACCTGTTTAACTATAAAAAAACGAGAACAAGTAACTATTGAGCCTAGAATTGGCCCTTCTTAATCATCTTCAACCAACTTTCCTGCCCCTGTCTTACACCATTTATTATGCCAATTAGACCTGTTGTCCTCACTTTATTTCCCAAAATACCAAGGTATGATTAATTATTGTTTTATCTTATTAATGCTTATGATTGTGATAATTAAAAGCTGTGCATCTCTCAATTGTGCTAACATGTTATGATTTATGAAGGTAGTTGAGGTAAATGGACTGCAGGAAGATCGGGGCTGAACAAGTCAGAAGGGATGTTCGTTGCTTGTAGAGGGATCCTTGGGGCTCGAATCATCAATCAAGACACCGCTGTGACAGGGCAGCTGTAACAGAATTCGTTATCTTAAGTATGTTGCTGCTCGAGTCTAGTTGTGAGCTGGAAGGACCGCCACTCTTGGGTCAATTAATAACTTTCTCATATTTGGATGTTTCTGTTCTGCCACGCATTGTAACAGCTAGTTATTTAGGGCTCCTGAAGATCAGAGATCTTCATGGCTTCCCGATCATAGGATTAGATGTTACGATTTGTATGTATAAATATGGGGAGTTGGCTCGACCCAGGGGTTGAATAGCAGACAATTAATTTATTGTATTAGCAGCTGAGCAAAACTGTGTATTCATTCTTCTGTTAATATAAGGGGTTACTTCTGAGCTAAGAAGTTGTGTTGTTTAGCCAGCGTCTCTGTGTGAAGGCTGGGCCCGTCTTCCACAGAGATTGCTAAGTTAAAATAGGATTTTGAATTTATCATTGTGTGATGCTTTGTTCTTTCCTTTTGTACGCAGCAACAATATTTATTGTGTGGATTTTTCAGTAAAAGATTATATTTCTGTGAGATTGGTGAATGGTGTAGAATAACAGTCGACTGAGTGAGGTTTGCTTTATGCATTTCAATTGCTGTTATACATAGCCGTGTTCATCTTACAGCTAAGTTGTGATCCCATGAGCTCTTACAATTTATCTTTCCTGTTGTTTGTTGCTTGATCTCCATTCTGCAATTCAATTTCTTAGAATAGTTGACTCAATCTTTGACAATTGGATTTCTAGATTAATGTTCAGTTTATGTTTTATGATTTCCAGATTGATTAGATCAGACAAGTGATTGTTCTAGAATACGAATGAGATTTCTTTTCTTCAATTGTTGATTAGATCTGATACCATTTCTTATTGATGCATGATAGAGAGGAATTGAAGTATAGCAGTTAGAAGGCAATTGGGATTGCATAGACTTTTGGGGATGAACATGGATGATAGAAGATAAAAGTATTCACTTCTAATGGTTTGGTGTTTGAGCATATATTGTGCACTTATCCTTTGAAATAAAAAGACTTTCTCGGGTTGACAATAAATTTCATATGCTCTGTGTGTATTGGTAACAATTTATCTACATATAGAGTACCTGACATTTTGGCGCCGTTGCTGGGGAAGGATAAAAATTAAACACTATTCATTAGTTGCATCTGATAATTGCTTTTAGTCAGTCTCTTCTTTGTTGAAATGATCTGCTTCGCATGAATACGAGGAGGGTAAAACGCGATCACCTCCCAACCCCCAAAACCCCACAAAATACTAACAGCGCAGGTGGTTCGGGTCGTGGTCGAGGCCCACCGTTGGGTAGAAGAACATTCATCGACGATCTTGTTGACAGAACTGATTCAACTACCAGGACTCGTCAATGGGAGACTCCTATCAGAAGAAGCCCTGCTGATCCTGGAGCATTAGCATCAGGATCCACAGTGGAAAACACAGGAGCAGCCGTGATTCCCGCATATACCCCTGCTAAAGAAAGTACAGCTGATTCAGCTGTTCCAACTGAAGAATACGCAGCTGTTACAACTGAAGAATACGTAGCTGCTACAACTAAAGATTATACAGCTGCTACAACTGAAGAATACGCAGCTGTTACAACTGAGGTAAAGAACGCAGGAACGAACGAAGAAGAGGACACAGAAGAAAAGATGAATAACAGACATGAGAACGAAGAGGAAGAAGCAGTGGTAGAATACCATCATGAGAATGACTCCTTGCCAGAAGGAACCATGGCTACAATACAATTTCCAATACAACAGCTAGAAGGGACAACTCCTATGAAGAACATCTCACCATCGGTGTTGCCTCGCTTCCATGGCAGGGCGGCAGAATATCCAGACGAATTCCTTTTTGCATTCGATATCCTCTGTCGCAGCTATGATTATGTCACAGATGCTCAAAAGCTGAAACTTTTTCCTTCCACCCTGAAGTACAATGCATTACGATGGTTCATGAGCCTTGGGGGAGGAACTGTTGCTAATTGGAATAATATGAAGCAAGTGTTCCTGGAAAAATATCAAGAATATTGCAACACCAGGGACAAAAGAGAGGAATTATTCAAGATGGTGCAGAAGGAGGATGAAAGTCTGGAGGATTTTGTAGAAAGGTTGCTGTACAATGTGCAAAGAGTTGGGCAGACGAACATGGGGCTGGACGTACTCAAGATAATCTTGCTTAGAGGGATCAGGGATGATTGTTTAGACATGTTAAATCTGTTAGGAAAGGGAGATATCTCCAAAGAACCCTTTGAGACGATTGTGGAATTATGTAAGAGATACTCCAGGGGATCTTCCAGGAATAATAAGCGAGATAAACGAGATAAGCTGGAACGTGATGTCTTCGACAGAACTTAGAAGTCATCCAATGGAGGAGCTACACGTGTAGAGATAGGCAATCTCCTTGAAAATTTTAAAACAGAAATGATGAGCTCCATCTCTTCGGAGATTGATGTCCTGAAGGCCAAACAGAAATAGGCAATGGAGGATCTCACACTAGGTGTGTTTTGTCCCCGATGTAGAAAGAATCATCCACTGAAGGAATGCCCTCTTGACAAAATACAAGTATGTCAGCTGTGTGAGCTGAACCATGATATGAAGGAATGTCCTACACTTCCTCAAGTGAAGGCTGTCCTGCAGGCATCAACTCCAGAAGTAGAATCAGCTTATTTCATTGTGCAGAAGAAACCTTGGCAGCCTTGAAATCAAGGTATGCCTCCGGACTCGTTTCCATTTTTGAATAATATGAACAATTGGAGTAATAATATGCAAAATGTGAATACACAATTCCCTTCAAATTATGCTTAGTGGAATCCTTCTCAAACTGCAATGCAAAACTATAACTCATGGAGTCCTTGGACACAGCCGCCACATCAACCTATGTCATGGTCTCCTGGATGGAGGAACTTCCCTCTTGGGAACCAGTTTACTCAACCACCTCCACCTCAATAGTCACCATATTCTCCACCATACCCTCAATTTCCTCAATTTCCTCAATATCCTCAATACCCACCTCAGCAATCGCAGCTGCAGCTGCAGAATAATCTTGTTCCTAATATACCATTACGGCCTCAGCTGCCTACCCAACCTAATCCTAACCCGAATAATAAAACAGTCCATCAATTGGAAACTGTCAATATGCCGGCCTACTCTCTCTCCCCTGTACCTTGTAATGATATTCATTTACGATCTGAGAAGATAATAGAACCTGTAATTACAGAAGATATTCTACCTTCTGTGCATGAAAAAGGAGAGAGTTCACAGCATTCATCCGATCCAGTTCCTATCATTGAAGGTGCTGAGCATCCCTTAGATGGGACGGCTGAAACATTAAATGAGAAATCAGATAATACATAGCCTACCCAGCTGGTAAGGCAACCAGCATACCCTGAGAGACTAATGCTACCAAAAATAGGGGGGCAACCTCAGTTCAACCTCCTAGGAGAGTTGAAGAATCTTTATGTTAAAATTCCCCTTCTGCAAGCCCTTCAAGATGTGCCTATTTATGCTAAAACAGTTCGGTATCTGTGCACTAAGAAACTAGGGAGGAAACCTAGAGATCCGCCCACTGTTCATGTCATAGGGAATTTATCTGCTTTAATAACAGGAAAAACCCCCGTGACCAAGTATGACGACCCTGGAAATCCTACTGTCACTGTACATATAGGACAAACGCAGATACCCAACGTGCTAGTTGACTTAGGAGCAGCGATCAATGTCATAACAATTGAGACTGTGAGGAAGCTTGGGCTCACTAATTTTAGGCCGACCCCTACCATTTTAGAATTAGAAAACAAATCCACCATTAGACCCGAAGGAATTCTGGACGACCTCGTCATCTCAGTAGATTCATGCGAATACCCTGCTGACTTTTTTATATTGCAACCAAAATCACAGCTGGGGGGACATCCATTGATCCTGGGGAGGCCTTGGTTGGCCACATCTGATGCTTGCATCAGCTGTCGATCTGGGTCCATGACTATATCTAATGGTATGGAAACCAAAAACCTCACCCTGTATCCTCTAGCACGGCCGAGTCTAGAAGTTGAAACTTCCCTTTGGATAGAACAGGAAGAGGAGGAGGATGTTCAGCCACTATTAACAATAGGGAAGGCTTTAACTTTTAAAAACGAAACAGAAGACGATGCCATCAGTAATTTCATTAGTGAACCTGCTTCAGTGGATAAAGAAGTCTATCAAATCCTGAACATTACCCTTGGTAAGGAAGAACAAGAAAATCTTACGGAGGAAACATTGGTTGGTGATACAAACATAATCCCAGTTTTGAAAAATTCAAAAAGCATTCCTATTGAGGTAGAGCCTGGAAGAACTTTGAACATCAACCTTGGTCTCTCCTCAGAAGAACAGATGCGCCTAATCAGTCTCTTGAAGGAACGTAAGGGGGCATTCGCCTGGGAGTATACAGACATGAAAGGTATCCCTTCTAATCTGTGCACTCATCATATTTACATTAAAAATGACTCCCGGCCTGTGTGTCAACCACAACGACGCATGAACCCCAATATGAGGGATATAGTGAAGGAGGAAATCCAGAAACTTTTGGAAGCAGGATTTATCTACCCTATTTCAGATAGTGAGTGGGTTTCCCCACTCGTAATTGTGCCCAAGAAAAATGGTAAATGGAGGGTCTGTGTTGATTATAGGGAGCTGAACAAAGCTACACAAAAGGATCATTTCCCTCTGCCCTTTATTGACCAAGTACTTGATACCCTATCAGGGAAAAAGTTTTTCTCCTTCTTGGATGGGTTTAGCGGGTACAACCAAATTCAGATTTCTCCTGAGGACTAAGATTAGACCACCTTCACTTGCCCCTGGGGAACGTTTTCCTACAGGGTGCTTCCCTTTGGTTTATGTAATGCACCAGCAACGTTCCAAAGAGCGGTAATTGGCATATTTTGAATTAGTTAATGATAGCATGGAAGTATTTATGGATGATTTTACTCCCTATGGAAAGGACTTTGAGGAAGCACTGGAAAATTTAAAGAAGGTTTTAATTCACTGTGAACAGTCTCGCCTTTCATTAAGCACTGAAAAATGCCATATGATGATGAGTGAGGGAGTGGTATTAGGACATTTCATCTCTACCGATGGCATTCAGGTGGATCCTTCAAAAATTAAGGTGATAAAAAATATACCTACTCCTTCAACGCAGAAAGAAGTGCGAAGTTTTCTGGGACATGCTGGATATTACAGGAGGTTTATAGAAAACTTCTCCAAACTTGCTTCCCCTTTGTTTTCATTGTTAATGAAGGACGCACAGTTTGTGTGGAGTGAAGCATGCCAGACAACATTTGATAAGCTTAAAGAGAAGCTGTCCACAGCCCCTATTCTAAGGGGACCTAATTGGACCATACCTTTCCACATTTCTTCAGATGCTTCTAATACTGCCATTGGAGCAGTATTAGGACAGCAGGATGGTCAAGTACCTTATGCCATCTATTATGTTAGTAAAAACTTAGCCCCTGCTGAACTTAATTATACTGTTACTGAAAAAGAATTCCTTGCTATTGTTTATTCTATTAATAAGTTTCGGCATTACATTACTGGGTATCCTACATTTGTGCACACTGACCACTCTGCCATTAAGTATTTGATGAACAAACCTGTCACTAATGCCAGAGTAACCAGGTGGCTTTTATTATTACAGGAATTTGATATTACCATTATAGATAAACCTGGAAAAGAAAATGTTGTTGCCGATTTTTTATCACGATTTACTAACAGTGATGACAGTTCGCCTGTTGAGGATTCTTTCCCAGATGAACATCTATTCGCACTCTCAGCTCATTCACCCTGGTATGTAGACGTTGCTAATTATTTGGCTGCAGGAAAGCTTCCACCACATATGTCTAAACGAGAGAAAAGAAAAATTATCCAGCAAAGTGCCAGGTATTGTTGGCTCAATGGTCATCTCTTTTACACAGGACCCGATCTTGAGATTAGAAGATGTGTAAGGGAAGATGAGATCTTTCATATACTGAAGGCCTGTCATGATGAACCTTGTGGAGGACACTTTGCAGACAGAAGAACAGGGCATGAAGCGTTGTGGATGGGCTACTATTGGCCGTGTTGATGTATATGTAACTTCGGAATGTATTTCATCTATGTTGTATGTACTCCTATAGAGATGGTTTTATTCCTCTATACGGAAGTGTCGTCATTTATATTGTAAGTGTCGTAACTTATACTTGATGGGTTATTAGACCACCTTGTTGGGGTCGGCCCTGTATAAGTCATTGGGGTCGAAGGGTTATTAGACCACCCTATTGGGGGTTGGCCATGTGGGTCAAAGGGTTATTAGACCACCCTATTGGGGGTCATCCCAGTCAGCATTATGTTATGTGGTTAAGTTCGAGCCTACACGAGTTAGGTAAAAAGGCAAGTCAAGTCAAGTATAAATAGAGTGCGGGAGGCACTCTATTTGTTCACTCACTTCTCACTCATGCACTCAAGGAGGAGTGGTGCACTTATGGAGGAGGAGGATCTGCTGCTAGGTTGTGTCTATCTCTTATGGTTGGTTGTATCATTGCTCTATCTATCTCTGAGGAAGTTATTGGGGTTTTTCACCTTTATGGTTTTCCCCAAGTAAATCTTTGTGTCTCTTGTGTGCTTGCATTATTGTCTCCATGATTGATATGCTGTACATGTTGTTCTCTCAGTTAAGATCCTAGATCAGATTGAAGTAAATTCTGAAAATCTAACATGGTATCAGAGCTAGCCTGAAAGAAGGCATGATATGGCATGTATGACACTTGTTGCACTTACGATGCTAGGGCTTGATATAGTAAAAAACAGTCGTCGTAGCACTTTCGCTATAAATCCGTTTTGGCGAAGTTTTCGGATCTGAAATTATTACAGGACGAAGATTAAATCTCCAGGTACCTTGTGTCCAAAGGACAACCTCTAATTCGTTATACTTTGTGATTTATGATCTGTGCAATATAGGGTTTCTTCCTCTTCCAGATCTGAGTCAAAATCAGGTGACCTTGGGAAAAAGGTCATAACTTGAACTAGGAAGCTCCAAATGAAATTTCGTAAAAATTTACAGGTAGTACACAGACTGTACTATCTCAAAATAATTTTACAGAGGCCGAAGATGAACCAGTGACACGTGGCACGCCGTACAAGTGCGCTCTCCTGCATTATCCCATAAACAGGTCACGTTGCGACACTTGGCATAACTCTCTCTCAGAGAGTCCAATTGAGGTCAGACCTATCAGGATGGAAAGATAACAGGACGAGATATCGCAGGAAAATTGTTTAGGGGCCGAAGTTCAAACAGTGACACGTGGCACTCCGTACAAGTTCGCTCTACTATTTTATCCCAAAACAGGTCACGTTGCGACATTTGGCATAACTCTCTCTCAGAGAATCCAATTGAGGTCAGACCTATTAGGATGGAAAGATAACAGGTCAGGCTATCTCAGAAAAAAATTTCAGACCCTGTGGATCGAAAAGTTCGGAGTTACACCAGAAACAATCAGGTACATATTTCTGTCAAAACAGAATTATTTTTGAGTACCTTCATTCATGGCTTCCGGAATTTAGGGCTTTGTAGAAAGTTGGAATTTTTGTAATCGGAGACCACGGCTGAATGCTACTCATCAAAATAAAAATTTAGAGACAAAGATCAGAATTTTTGGTTGGGAAGAAGGCCGGGCTTGATCAAACCCTAGTTCGGGACTTTGATCAGAAAAGTGGAAAATTAGGGCTTCTGTAAAAATGGGAATTTTTGAAATCTGTGACCACGGCTGGAAGCTCCTCAGAAAAATAGAAGCTTAGAGCTTTGGATCAAACATTTTGATTGGGTAGAAGAGTGGGCTTCATCAAACCCTAGTTCAGGGTCATGTCTAATGAATCTGGAAGTTTCAAAGACAAAATTGAGGAGTGAAACTTTGCAGTTTTCAAATTCTGAATATACCAGCTTGATAAACTCATCAAGGCACATATTTCTATCCTTTCAGAAGGTTGAAATTCAAAGTTTGAATTTTTGGGGTTTATCTGACAAACCCATATCCATCTCCAGGTACAGTTCTTGCAAATCAAGTGGATTGGGTTAATCCTAGAAGAAGATGGATTGGTCACTTGCATAAGTGAAGAAGTTCCTGTTTCAGAGGGAGATGAGGCTAAAGCTTTACATAAGGAGATTACAAGCGATCTCGACAGGTATGACTCATCGAGGTATGTCTTGAGATTTGTTCATGATTAAGTTTATGGTATGTTTGTCTTCATGTTATTACGGTTAGTACAATTTTGATTTTAGATTTGTCGTATCACCTTAACAAAATTATGAATGCATGATAGAAGATATTCATTGGTTAGGGTGTTGACACTTATGATTGTACTAATGCATTATGGTGTTGTATGAGGTTTATGTTGTCTACTAACATGAAAGGTACACCAAGAAAGACAAATCATGTTCCAGTTCAAGAACATATGATCATGATGACATGAGGATAAAGACTCATCCATTGTCATGGATCTCATAGAAGATCATTTTACGAGGTATGTATAACTTGGTTTTATAATGGATAACCTATGAGTTATACAGGTTACTAGCACAAGTCATTGAAGAAGAACAAGAAGACATCATGTGAGTATGTTAGACATAACTAACTAGCATGCTAATCCAGGTATGTTTTTCCTATATCAAGCTAGAATCCTACCTTGTGTTAGGATCTTATACTGTTGTTGATAATGATTATTCATGAAGTCATAGGTTTGAATAATCATGGTTGGACGTATATTATTGTTCTTACTATAATTGATGATATGACTAACCAGAAGAATAATGAAAGTATAGGCTTGAATAATCACAGGTTTTATGCACACTATATCTCTTATCTTAATTGATGATTCAACTAACGCGAAGAGTCATAGATTTGAGTAATTATAGGTTTAGACATGTTATGATTCTTATGATTTGACTAACCATAAGAATCCTACATAAACCTTGAATGATAATGCTTATTATTTCTGTTTGAAATTATCATGAGTATACATGCTTGAGATTATTGTGTTTTAATAGTATACTAATGAATGTATGATTTTATATGAATCATGATACTAATAAGCATGCATAGGGACCAAGGATGAATATGAGTTCAAGAACAGGTAATTCAGGAAGCAAAGATCAAGAGGGAGCACACTCCAGTTGCTCCTGCCAGAAAGCAAAGGAGCACACTCCAGTTGTTCCTGCAATAAAGAAAAGGAGCACACTTCAGTAGTTTCTGCAAGGATGCAGATATTCAAAGGGAGTTGACCATCTTTCTACATTCCACAACATAAAGGTGTAGAAGAAGCTACTTCAGATTAGGACTCCAGCATCTCCTACAAGGAAGCGAAGACTCAGAGGGAGTCCACCCAACGAACAAACAAAGATAAGTATTTTAATTATCATTTCTTGCATATTTGTTTGTTTAAGTAAAATTGTTCAAATGATGTATATGCTCATGTTCCTAGACTTAGGATATGTCTTGTGCATATTAGAATAGTTGCATTAATGAACAGTATACTACTAATACACATGGGTAAGTGGCCTATGGCACTGTACAACATTCCATTGCTACTTATCTAGAATGAAACCTCTTTGCTGACATGTTGGGAGTTGTGCACACTCTTAACAATGTTCTGGTAGAGATTGGAAGGCATCTAGAAAGTTACGGGATATGGATAAATGTTGTATTGAAGCATTGGCTAAGATAATTGCATGACTGTATGACATATTTCTTTATGTGTAATAATTTATTCTGAAAACTATGAGATGTTTTCTAATCATGCAATTTAACTTGTTGTGTAGGAAAGATCGTATGCCTACAAAAGAAGAACTACAACATTTGTTCAGCAACAAATTATCTATTGAAGATATTGAAGTTCCCAGGATACGGGAAGAATGCCATGATCCGTCGATCATGAAGAACGATGTTTAGGATGCGGTCCCAAGATGTGAAGGGAAGTTTGTTATGACTTCCAAATGGAACTATCAGATCAAGCATGTTGCAGATGGCAGCATTGAGAAATATAAAAGTGATGAAATAGAAGATGCACCAGATGGATTTCAAGACAGCATGGTGCAGTCATATATGTGTGCAGAACTTGGTGAAGATAGATTGATTGCCAACATGCAGCGGAAGCTTGCTGCCGAGTTCGATATGAAAGATTTGGGAATGATGCACTATTTCCTAGGTATGGAGGTATGGCAGAGTGCAGGTGGGATCTTCCTTGATCAAGGGAAGTACACAGTTGATATCCTGAAGAGATTTGGGATGATGGATTGCAAGGCCATGGCCACACCTATGGCATCGAATCTGAAGCATCTATGTGATGCTTCATCTGAACCAGTTGATGTCTCTATGTATCGTCAGATGATTGGGTCCTTGATATACCTGACGAACATGAGACCAGATATTTGCTTTGCTGTGAACACATTGAGCCAGTTCCTGACGGATCTTAGGAGTGTTCACCTGGTTGCTGTAAAGCATGTTCTGAGGTACCTGAAGGGTACAGTGGATTATGGGCTCTAGTATGAAGCGAATCAAAGTTTAACCTGCAGGGTTTTGTTGATTCAGATTGGGCTGGCAGTGCTGTAGATAGGAAGAGCACATCTGGGTGCTACTTCAGTATGGGATCAGGTGTGATCTCTTGGTTTAGCAGGAAGCAATCCTGCGTAGCACTGAGTACAGCTGAGGCAGAGTATGTTGCAGCCTGTTCAGCTAGTTGTGAGGCAGTATGGCTACGGGAGCTACTGTCTGAGTTATTTGATCTCCCGTTGGAGGCTACTGGTATCTTCTGTGATAACCAGAGTTGTGTGAAGCTGTCCGAGAACCCAGTGTTTCATGACAGGTCGAAACACATAGAGATCAAATATCACTATATCAGGGATATGGTGCAGAGAGGAGCTGTGAAGCTCCTGTATGTTGCGACGGACGAGCAGATTGCAGATGTGCTGACGAAGCCACTAGCCAGAGTGAAGTTCGAGTACTTCAAAGAGAGGCTTGGCGTTCTTCATATCGAGGACACTTTGAGGAAGAAGTTATGGACACATTTGCTGAAGCCATTCCAAGCATGTTGGAATGAGGATCCTTCACATGGCTGTGGATGTAAGCGCTGGATAATGGGCATCAGGATGATGTTCTGGTTTCTGCTTGGATATGATCAGTTGGATCATTTTTATGTATGTATGTATGCATCATGTTGGATGCTGGATATGATCAGTTGGATCTTTTATGTATGTACGCATCATGTTGGATGCTGGATATGATCAGTTGGATCATTTATGTATGTACGCATCATGTTGGATGCTGGATATGATCAGTTGGATCATTTTTGTATATGCATCATGTTGGATGCTTGGACCATGTATCTGTATATGTATTAGGAGGATACATTGTATGATCAGGTGGATCATGTATGGTGATATGTATCATGTATCAGGTGGATACATTGTATGATCAGGAGGATCATGTATGATGATATGTATCAGGTAGATACTTGGTATGCATCAGGTGGATGCATTGATGATCAGGAGGATCATGCAGCAGGACGTTGCAGTGATGATCAGGATGATCATGGATGATGAGCTTCAGGATGTTGCTCCAGATGACATGCAGCAGGATGTTACAGTGATGATCAGGATGATCATGGATGACGAGCTTCAGGATGTTGCTCCAGATGACATGCAGCAGGACGTTGCAGTGATGATGATCAGAACGATCATGAGTACATCAGGATAATGTATGGTGAGTATCAGATTGATACTCTGTGGCCGTGGATCAGGTTGTGCAGATGAGGAGGTCTGGGAGATCCTATAGGTCGGAGTTGTGTACCCGTAACAGCCTGGGATGCTCTTTCGAGACATTGCTCTGGGAGGACATGTAATTTGTGCCCTGGGAGATCTCAGGTCGGAGTTGTGTACCCGTAACATCCTGAGATGCTCTTGCGAGGTTTTGTCCTATGGCATGTAATTTGGGACCTGGGAGATTTTAGGTCGGAGTTGTGTACCCGTAACATCCTGAGATGCTCTTGCGAGGTTTTGCCATGACCACATGTAATTTGTGCCTTGGGAGATTTCAGGTCGGAGTTGTGTACCCGTAGCATCCTGAGATGCTCTTGCTAGGTTTTGTGGTGGACCACATGTAATTTGTGCCCTGGGATATTTCAGGTCGGAGTTGTGTACCCGTAACATCCTGAGATGCTCTTTCGAGGTTTTGTGGTGGGGTCACATGTAATAGCACCCTGGGAGATCCTACAGGTCGGAGTTGTGTACCCGTAACATCCTGGGATGCTCTTTTGAGGTTTTGTGACGCACGTAATAAGTCCTGAGGATTCCACAGTATGGCCAGTGATGACGAAGACCTGCAGGTGGTGGGCCTACATCCAGTATGAAAAAGGACTGGCTCTGTAGAACTTCCTATGACGAGTAGATTCAGAGATTGATTGAGATAGCGGTAGCAGTGACGATGATGATGACTCGATGACGATTATCCAATGACGATGATCCAGAGAAGATGACTTGTGCTAGAAGAACTGTGCTGAGAAATACCTTCCTAGTTAAGAGGGAGTGTTGATGTATATGTAACTTCGGAATGTATTTCATATATGTTGTATGTACTCCTATAGAGATGGTTTTATTCCTCTATACGGAAGTGTCATCATTTATATTGTAAGTGTCGTAACTTATACTTGATGGGTTATTAGACCACCTTGTTGGGGTCGGCCCTGTATAAGTCATGTGGGTCGAAGGGTTATTAGACCACCCTATTGGGGGTTGGCCATGTGGGTCAAAGGGTTATTAGACCACCCTATTGGGGGTCGGCCCAGTCAGCATTATGTTATGTGGTTAGTTCGAGCCTACATGAGTTAGGTAAAAAGGCAAGTCAAGTCAAGTATAAATAGAGTGCGGGAGGCACTCTATTTGTTCACTCACTTCTCACTCATGCACTCAAGGAGGAGTGGCGCACTTATGGAGGAGGAGGATCTGCTGCTAGGTTGTGTCTATCTCTTATGGTTGGTTGTATCATTGCTCTATCTATCTCTGAGGAAGTTATTGGGGTTTTTCACCTTTATGGTTTTCCCCAAGTAAATCTTTGTGTCTCTTGTGTGCTTGCATTATTGTCTCCATGATTGATATGCTGTAGATATGCTGTACATGTTGTTCTCTCAATTAAGATCCTAGATCAGATTGAAGTAAATTCTGAAAATCTAACAGGCCGACACTGTTCAGGGATGCTAAAAGATATGTTCAGTCCTGTGATAGCTTCCAAAGGATGGGCCAACCTAATAAAACAGATCAAATGCCTTTATAGCCCCAAGTGGTACTAGAACCGTTTGATAGATGGGAATTGGATTTTGTTGGCCCTATCAGCCCTCCTTCCAAACAGAAGGTTTACATTCTGGTATGTACAGATTACATGACCAAGTGGGTAGAAGCTGTAGCTTTGGCTAAGGCTAATGACCAGGCGGTGATTAATTTTCTGTACAATGAAATCTTTACCTGCTTTGGAGTACCAAAGGAAGTAGTCACTGATGGGGGACCGCAATTCATCTCACACCAATTTGAGTCCTTGCTCCGGAAGTATCATGTGCAGCATAGGATAGCTTCACCTTACCACCCCCAGGCCAATGGTCAGGTGGAAAGTACTAATAAAGTTATTGAAGCAATCCTTACTAAAACAGTTAAAAGCCATCGAAAGGATTGGGCTGACAGGCTTCCAGAAGCACTATGGGCATATTGCACAACTTGGCGCAACACCACAGGGTTTTCTCCTTATGATCTGGTGTATGGAAAGAGTGCCATCTTTCCAATTGAATTTGAGATCAAGACCCTGAAAACAACCACCGAAATGAATCTAGATGTAACAGAAGCCCAGAAGAGAAGATTGAATCAATTAAATGAACTAGATGAGAAACGGTTAGCTGCAGTAGACCAGACTGTGCTGCTCCAGCAACAGAGATCCAATTGGCATGAACGATTCATCAAAAAGAAAATCTTCCATGAAGGAGACTGGGCACTATTATACGACTCCAGATTCAAGAAGGATTTTAAAGGAAAACTACGTACAAGATGGCTGGGTCCATATTTGGTCGACAGGGTATTTGACAACGGCACTGTTCGCCTGGTGACCATTGATGAAAACCGTATACCATTACTTGCTAACGGCCATAGACTGCGAATGTATCGTAAGCCCATTTCGAAAGATGCATTCATTTCACAAATTGCTGCCGATCCAAATTATCAGTTGGCACCAGAGCAGGAACTTTTCTCTGCCTTTGCCAATCCTTAAACTGAAAATCGTATTTGTTGTACATAAATAATTTCCTGCTGTAGTGTATAATTGTTGTTTTTTTTTCCTCTTTGCATTTGATCTTTTCGTTTGCTGTCATTTTTTTTCAAAAATTTTCAGGGAAGCACCAGGAGAACGACCAATTTGGGCCCGTTAAGCGAAAATCTCCCTGTTCCATCCTTGCTAAAAAAAAAATTAAAAAAAAAAAAAAAATCCGACAGCTGCGACATATTTTCCTGTAGCTGCAACATCTTTTCCGGCAGTTGTATATCTTTTCCGGCAACCACGTTATCATTTCCCATAAATTCTTTTTCCCATGGCCGCAAATCCTTTTTCTCGCCTGCCGTCAATCTTTTCCGGCAGCTGCAACATCGGCGGCTGCAACATCGGCAGCTGCAACATCTTTTTTCCGCAGCTGCCACCTCATTTTCCAGCGGCTGCCACCTCATTTACCAGCCACTGCCACATCATTTCCCCGCATCCGCAACCATTTTCCTGCAGCTGCAACATCTTTTCTGCAGCTTCCACCTCATTTCCCAGCGGCTGCCACCTCATTTTCCAGCGGCTGCCACCTCATTTACCAGCCACTGCCACATCATTTCCCCGCAGCCGTAACTGTTTTCCCGTAGCTGCAACATCGGCGGCTACAACATCGGCAGCTGCAACATCTTTTTCGGCAGCTGCCACCTCATTTCCCCGCGACTGCCACCTCATTTCCCATCATCCATAATACCTTTTTCCTGCCTGACGTCAATCCTTTCTGGCAGCTGCAACATCGGTGGCTGCAACATCTTTTTCCGCAGCTGCCACCTCATTTCCCAGCATCTGCGTTATTGTTTTCTGTCTACCGTAAAATTCTTTTACCCAGCAGCTGCCAACTTTTTCCGACGAACGTGAACTATTTTTCGGCAGCCGCAATTAGTTTCCCGTAGCTACAACAACTTTCCTACCAGGCTGCAACATATTTCTCACATTCGTAAAACTTTTCCCCGCCAGCTGTAATTTTTCCCGCCACCGTAAAACTTTTCTGTGACAGCCTTAATTTTCCCCGATACTGTAAATTCTTTTCCGGCTGCCGTGAATTCTTTTCCAGTGGCTGCAACTTCTTTCCCGACGGCTGCAACATATCTTTTTTTGACGACTGCAACATCTTTTTCGTCGGCTGTGCTATCATTTTTTTGGCAACTTGCAGTGGTAACTCCCGTGTTAACAGAAGAATTGTTTCAAACCTGCTAATCATGGTGCTGATTCACCTCAGTCGTGCCGACGAACTCATCATTCCGACCCCGAGGATGCGATGGTTTGTGTTTCACCGGCGGAAGAACTTATTGCCTCATCCGAGTCATCATGATCACACGTTTGACTATGCACGAGTTCGGCTCCGTGATGTCACCAATTGCATGCTCCACCATTTTCCGCAGCATTCCGACGCACAGTTTTATGAGGTATGGCTTTCATTTATCACGTGATTAAGCATTGATATCATTTAAACGATATTGGTCGTACCTTCACTCGTACCACCATTATACCTGATTAAACCTTTCCCTCGTACGACGTAAACGCTAATAACTGCCACCTTCCCCAATTCAGCATGGAAATTTCAAACACTGTTCTGTGCTCAACTTTCCAAATTTGCCCATTCTCTCAACGTCTCCACTCAGGGATTCATGCACCCTCTATGCTGCAACTTCCATTCTGGGATCCTGTAATCTATGGAATAGCAGTTTCAGCTTGCAACCAGGACCATGGGTATTCTAGTTTGCCATGAACCTTTCAATACCCGGGAACTCAGGCGAAATCTTCAAGTTCTTTCCATTTTTCAAGCTGCTGGCTGGTCGAATTCTTTGAGCGATTAGACGGGTTCGATCGAGACGCAGCCCTGCAATTTTCCTTGAATCTTACCAAAACTCACTCCATGGTGTGGGAGTTGCGTATAGAAGTCTCTGAGATCATTATATCCAAGGTTACAGCCATCCCGATGGTCGGAAAACCATGGTTTAACCGACGGGTCCCTGCAACGGTTGCACGAGAAGAATTTTTACTCCCAGGGGAGCAATTTGAAGCATCCAGAATGGGATTGCATTGAACTCATTGCCGCAGCCATGGGACCAGGTTGCGGTCTTCCTCAAGAAGTACATTACTTGCGAAGGTAGATATCAAACTGTGTATAACTCTGAACTTCCTTTGCTTTCTCATCTCCGCCATGGCATTTTATTGAACATTCCATACTATTTATTGCATGACTTGCGTCATATGGCCACATTTGTTCAGTCTGCTAAACATCCACTTTCCTCTATCACCCACCATGGCCTTATCAAATTAATTATTATAAGGACCCTTTCCCAACACCATATAACCTGGGAACAGTTCATAAACCGACCGCAGCAACCCGTTCCCTTGCGGGTCGTCCCATTACAGCAAATACCGGTTCCGCCACCACAGGAGGTCCAGAGTTCCTCCAGTGAAGTTGGGGGGAGGGATGAAATGGGAGAAGAATAGCAATCAGGGGCACAAGCAGGACCATCCGGGGTGGGTGAAACCACAGTAGAAGAACAACAACCGGGGGCACAAGCTGGGCCATCTGGGGAGGATGAACCTATATTAGAGGAAGAACAACCAGGGGCACAATCAGAGCCATGTGGGGGAGATGAATCTCCGGCACAAGCAGAACTAGTGGGGGATGACACTGCATTTGAAGGAGAGCAAGGGGAGGCACAAACAGAGCCATTAGGTGATGGTGGAGATGAAACCTTTGTGGAAAACCTAGATAACAGGACAGCTCCGACAGCAGAAGGTGAAATTGGAGCAGCATCAAATGCTGCGACAATGGAACCTGAAGATGACGGAGCCAGGGCAATGGAAGAAGACATTGAGCTGGTAACAATTGAGTATTCACCTGAGTGGGTAGGAGGAGGAGCTGTGATCGAATAAGAACAGCATGAGGGGCAAAGAAATATTCCTTCGACCTCAGCTTTGGTTCCCTATGTCCTAGCTCCATAGAAGGAAACACCACAGAAAGAAACACCACAAAAGGAAAAACCACAAAAGAAAACGCCACAGAAGAAGAGAAAGAAAGCCACCAATGAATTTGACCTAATAGCACCAATCAGAAAGAAAAGAACTCGATCTGCCACAGTAGTAGAGGCAGCTAGGAAAAGATGGGCAACCTTAGAGACACAGGTTGAGCCCCCAATCCTTGCACCAAGACCGATGGATGCTCCACAAAGGCCAGTGGAGGAAGAACCTAGAATTGAAGGACTTCTGTATGAGAATGCAATGCTGAAAGAGGACCTCCAAGTACTTAGAAGGGAGTTGGAAACTTGGAAGGAAACCTGCAGAAAACAGGGTGAAAGAAAATTGTACACATTGACAGAGGCTGCAGACCAAGTGGAGGAATCAGATTCTGCTGGATCTAGGGAGGAGGATGAACGAATACTCTGCCCCACCTGTGGAGAAATATTTAAGGAAGCAAGCCATAAAATTCTACTCAACACTTACTCAGCACAACAGCCTGTGGCCACAGTAGGGGAAGCAGTGGAAAAAGAAGGTGCTGCCACACAAGAACCAACACTTTTAAACATCCTTGCTGAAGCTGTTACTTCCCACGATGCATAAATTATGGAACAGGTAGAAGAAGAACATGGGATGGGGGATGCTCTAGAGCTTATAAAGGAATATAGTGAAACCCCGGAGTGTTTCCATGATACAGAGATCATAGATCAGATGGGAGAAGAACTTGGAATGGAGGTCACTCTGGAGGCCAATGAAGAATTCCATACTGTGACCCCAGAATGCTCCCAGGACACAGAAATTTTGGAAGAAGAGGCTCAAAGGCAAGATAGTGATAAACTGGAACAGGATGCTGTAACACAAGAACCAGCAAACCTGAATTTACTTGTCCAATCATCCAAACAGGTGGGAGAAGAACCCGGAACAGAGGACACTCTGGAATTTAATGATGAACTCTGGGTTGTAACCCCAGAGGACTCCCATGACACAGAGCTCCTAGGAGAAGAATTGCAACAACAGGAGGATGAAGAGGCAAGTCAGGATGTTGCTACACAAGAACCAACATCCTTGGAAGCTGCAACAAGAGCTCCTGAATTTCATTTAAAAGATAAACCTGGAGTGGATTTCATTCTCGATATACAGTTGGGAGAAGATGAACAGGTACAGACACCATGCTCAGGTGACACCGAAATTTTGGAGGATGAGCTGTACAATGAGGAGGAGATCCAATCTCAGCAACAGAGGGACAAGGAAGACACTGCTACACAAGAACCAGTGTCTCTAAAAGCAATGATGGTAGCTGCTGAAGAAAGCCTAAAGGATGTTGCTGTCACACAAGAACCAGCAACTCTTTTATTAAATTTAGATGTGCTAGAAGACACTGTCCCACAAGAACCAGTGCTTCTCCCTCCTAGGAATGTTATTGATGTAGATTCAGATTAAGAATGGCCCTCTAAGCTCTCAGGAACAGCATAATGAGATTGCAGGAAGATTCCCACTACATTAGCTGCATTTCCAGATATCAGCAATTAGCAGTGGGAGGGGAACAGTGATGAAGGAAGATGTTGGGTTACTCACAGAGGCTGTTCAAAAGACAGATAAGGTACCTGGGTTTCCTACAATTCTTTTCCTCTCCATGGATAGAGCTCAGTACATGATTCAGATTGTAAATAATGCAGGTTGTTGCATGAGGACATGCAACAGGGTAGTTGGGGGGTGATGTTGAGCCCAGAATTGGCCCTTCTTAATCATCTTCAACCAACTTTCCTGCCCCTGTCTTACACCATTTATCATGCCAATTAGACCTGTTGTCCTCACTTTATTTCCCAAAATACCAAGGTATGATTAATTATTGTTTTATCTTATTAATGCTTATGATTGTGATAATTAAAAGCTGTGCATCTCTCAATTGTGCTAACATGTTATGATTTATGAAGGTAGTTGAGGTAAATGGACTGCAGGAAGATCGGGGCTGAACAAGTCAGAAGGGATGTTCGTTGCTTGTAGAGGGATCCTTGGGGCTCAAATCATCAATCAAGACACAGCTGTGACAGGGCAGCTGTAACAGAATTCGTTATCTTAAGTATGTTGCTGCTCGAGTCTAGTTGTGAGCTGGAAGGACCGCCACTCTTGGGTCAATTAATAACTTTCTCATATTTGGATGTTTCTGTTCTGCCACGCATTGTAACAACTAGTTATTTAGGGCGCCTGAAGATCAGAGATCTTCATGGCTGCCCGATCATAGGATTAGATGTTAAGATTTGTATGTATAAATATGGGGAGTTGCCTCGACCCGGGGGTTGAACAGCAGACAATTAATTTATTGTATTAGCAGCTGAGCAAAACTGTGTATTCATTCTTCTGTTAATATAAGGGGTTACTTCTGAGCTAAGAAGTTGTGTTGTTCAGCCAGCGTCTCTGTGTGAAGGCTGGGCCCGTCTTCCACAGAGATTGCTGAGTTAAAATAGGATTTTGAATTTATCATTGTGTGATGCTTTGTTCTTTCCTTTTGTACGCAACAACAATATTTATTGTGTGGATTTTTCAGTAAAAGATTATATTTCTGTGAGATTGGTGAATGGTGTAGAATAACAGTCGACTGAGTGAGGTTTGCTTTATGCATTTCAATTGCTATTATACACAGCCGTGTTCATCTTACAGCTAAGTTGTGATCCCATGAGCTCTTACAATTTATCTTTCCTGTTGTGTGTTGCTTGATTTCCATTTTTCAATTCAATTTCTTAGAACAGTTGACTCAATCTTTGGCAATTGGATTTCTAGATTAATGTTCAGTTTATGTTTTATGATTTCCAGATTGATTAGATCAAACAAGTGATTGTTCTAGAATACGAATGAGATTTCTTTTCTGCAATTGTTGATTAGATCTGATACCATTTCTTATTGATGCATGATAGAGAGGAATTGAAGTATAGCAGTTAAAAGGCAATTGGGATTGCATAGACTTTTGGGGATGAACATGGATGATAGAAGATAAAAGTATTCACTTCTAATGGTTTGGTGTTTGAGCATATATTGTGCACTTATCCTTTGAAATAAAAAGACTTTCTCGGGTTGACAATAAATTTCATATGCTCTGTGTGTATTGGTAACAATTTATCTGCATATAGAGTACCTGACAGTAACATATAACTTATTTGTGATTGACCTATGAACGTTCACCAACCACAAGTTCAAGTTAAGTGATTGTGCTAATTTTATGATTATTAAAATACACCATATGTAAAACCTAATTTTTTAAAGATTAAAATATCAATTATGAATTTAAATAAAATAATTTAAAAAGAAACCAAATTACATGTCGGTTTAAATGAAAGCTTTGCACCTAGCAATATGTAAACAATTCCACATTTATAACAATCTTAATAAAAATAAATTAAATTCATAATCCATTTATAGAGTTTAATTATTGTGAAGCTTTTAACGAGTGTAAGATGATATGCAATTTTTCTTTAAAAGATGTAATGATTGTATATATGAAAGAAAAAATATAAAAAATAAAAAATAAAACACATCAAACAAAACATAGTGCTATGTAACCAAAAACTCATAAATTACACTTTGTAAAGTTGATGAAAAAAATATTAAAAGAAAAAAATGTATATATTATTTCAAATTTTATAAAACAATTATCAATTAAGAATTTCACCAGGCATTCCATCACCTTGGACCAAAAATCTTATATTTCTCAAAGACAAACAACCTCATAGCTTGCACGGAGATGTAAAAAATTTCAAATATCTTCTATGCTTTTCTGCCACTAAGATCCCCATCTCCACATTCAGAGCTTATAATGTTTTTGTCAATCAGTGGGTCCGTCAAGAAAAAATATGGGTTGGAAGATCTATGGATGGTAAAGGTTTGGAAAGAAACTACCTAACCATAAGAGCTTACGGAACAACTAAATATATCCAGTCTAAAATATTATATGTTCCTATATAGCTAGTCTTGATGATGATATCTACAAGATTTTACAAGTTGCCTTTTTTGAAAATCTGGAATTTGTATTTTTTTTATATGTTTTCTATAGGGACATGAAAAAAATAAATTAGTAGATGTAAATTCGATAGAATTATTGGCGTTTTACGAGGAAGATTCCGTGAGGAATTCGGCAAAACAATTTATTTTTGCATAGTTTCATTATGATGGCTTCTAAATTTCAAATGTTAATCTATAAAAAATTTGTTGCCATGCTAAACATATATTATTAATTATGTTTAAAAATTGTGTTTAAAGTAATTTTTTCAAAATCATTTCATATGAAAGCTAAAAAATAGAATTTATTATATAGATCGATAATTAATAGATATTATCATAACATTAATATGGTAATTATATAAAGTAGTCTTATTTTTGCATAGCACTTTCATCAACGATCTTTGAGACCAGAACTATGATCCCATTAAAGTGTTTTCTGACCTGTTTTGAATTGTTTCTAGTTTCCAGGAATAGTTTCTTGAAAAATTAAAAACATTTCATGAAAGGTGAACTAAACGGAACAACAAATGGAGCAATTTTTTCACAGCAGAGGCAGTTACAATTTATTTTCAAGGCAGGAATGAGATTTGAAAAATGATGTTGGAAGTATGGAACAATTCTAGTATTACGAGAAAAACAGGGCATCATCTTTAGATGCAACCATATCAATAAACAACCACATCTAAAAACCAAATCACCCGTCTAAAATAAAACTCTACATCCTTTAGTTAAATCAAATAGAAGATGGATTTACTAACTAGCAAACTATACAACATCCTTCAGCATGGAATTGCTATCTAGTTTTCCTTAAATGTAATTGCATTCAACTCTTGAAGGCCACCTGTTAGATTGCAATCAACCCATTTTAAAACATAACCATGAGCAACAGATAAAGTTTATATAATAAATTTTTAGAAGCCTGGGCATGCACTTTGACTAAAACACGTAACTGAGTTACATACCACTTGGTTGTTAGCTGTGAGAGCATGCATGTACCCTGAGATAGACGCCACGTAGCCTAAACAACTACGAGTTACAAGTATGCATGCACTTTGAGTTCCACATAAATTGAGTTACTTCCACTTACTGTGAGTTAGCTACTACGTGCTCACTTGACTAGTTCTTGGAGGACAGCGTTGAAACACTTGAGTTACACTAGCATGAGCAAATTTCTGGGTAGATGCAAAAAAAACAAATATCTAATATGTTTCAATCTATTTTGTTCTTTTCTCATCTCCCTTTGATTCTAGTAGTGGAAAGGCTTCAATATTGGCTTCAACAGAGATGCGAATAACCTTTTGTTATTGTAAATTGGATTTCCAATTTTTTATTGGTATGTTTGTCAACATAGTCATGCATCCATGGAGGCGTACATCGAATAGAGGGGTAGGAATAATTCTTTTTGATTGTTAATTGGATTTCGAGATTATTATTGGTATGTCGCCAATGGCTCAACACAGTCGTGCATCGTTTAATTAGTGAGCATCGAGAGCCAGCAGACCATTGAGGTGTCATATATTTTGTAGACTTCAATGTTTTCTATCTAGAAAACTTGTTCTATGACATAAAAAGATACACTAAATTGTTATCTTACTGTATAAGTTGTTGCATAATGAAGCCAAGCAAAGCAATTTTCACTTTTTCTTTTTCACAGGGGTAGCCTCACGATATTGGTCAATTACTTCTGCATTCTGCGAAAGGAGACAATCATTGTTTGACAATAGAAAAGAACAAATGAAATAACAAAAAAATATGCACTTAATACGATCAAGCTATAACATTACCGTGTACAACATGGCCAAAGGTAATGCAATTCTCTGCCTCTTGACAAATTGTAAGTTCATAATTCTTCTCACAAAAAATATATGTTGCAGCCAGCAACTGTCAAATGATATTTGTCCATTGGTGATGGAAAGAGATCAGGAAGCAATAAGCATGGTACAAAATCAAATTTGAATGATGTTGAACTGTGAGACTTTATCAGTATATTTATATTTTTAGTTGATGAAAATTGTTGACAGTTTGCATTCAATTAGTTTCCTTTGTACATATCCAAGATCTTCTGGTACCTTCTATTTAAATATCTGAAGAAGGTTTGAACACTAGACCTTGCAAGTCCTAACCCTAACCCTGAAGCTTTTCCTTGGAATAATGCAAGTTGATGGAATTCCTGAAGGAGTCAAGGACGAAGAGAGTGAATGCTCTAAAGAGCAGAGTATTAGATCAACAGCATCCATAACTCCTCATCCTCCATGCTAGGCATGGCTAATCATATCCTTGCCTTTCTTGCTCCCTTAAACACTCCTCATTGTTTTCATCATGGTGACATTGCCTCCACCTCTTGGTTGAGAAAAAGAAAATTCAGAATGTTATGGTAGGCATCTCTATTAATTTAAAGGTGAATGATGGAGTGGTAGGCTAGGGTTTTAACATTTTGAGAAAATAAACCCAAATTTTATGGGATTAAGTCCAGAAATTGACTTGCCTGGGAAATAATCAGTGAATTCTTGACTTTTCCCCACTATTTGAACCATTAATTACCGAATTAAACTTCTTTTGCGCAACCACACAGTGTGCCCACTTCACTTGTATACGCCAACGATGGATGGAAGCAAGCCTTTGCTACCTTTTACGGTGATATTGACGCGCTCGACACAATGGCTAATACTGCTGTTACTAATGAAAGCCATTAAAAATGACTCTGCAAGCATCTACCTTGGGTATTTTTCCTTTATGTATCTTACAACAAGTGCATGTGGATTTGGCGATTTGTACATGCAAGGTTATTGCATCAACATAGCGGCTCTCCACAGCATTCTTTTCCATCGAGGTCAGACGTGCTCGGATGTTTGGAGTGATTTTCTATGACATTAATTGTCATATGGTTGATATAACATTTCATTTATGGTTATTTGATGGTTGTTTCTACGTGGCAAGTTTAGGGTTTTTTTTTTTTTTTTTTTTAATTTTTATTATTTTTATAATTTGTTATTTATTTTGCACTGTAGGGAAAATTACTCACTTCTATGTACTACACCAATAGAAAAAATGGATAATGTAATTTGGAAAATTTTTAAATTTAAAAAAAATTCATTTTAATATCCAAAATTTTTAAAACTTTAGTTCACATTAAGTTAAAAATATGGATCAATTGAAAGTCAACCGGAATAGGCGACCAAGCGATCGATATGTGAAGGTCACTTTTGGCAATGACGATCCTCCTAGATCAAATCTTCCCACTGAAAACACTTTTTCGACCTCCAAAAATTTTTGGTTCATAACTGTAGAAGGATCTTTGTCTTCATGTCTTTCAGAGCTTTGTCCATGGTTGTATTTGGCTTTCTTGGATTGTTTACTCGCAATTATGGCCAGTTTTTAAGGTGTTGGGCACCGTCGATCATGCACCCAAATTGCAGTTACAATTTTTTTTTCAAGGCTTTAAACATAATACCTTCCACTCAATAGTGTCTACAAATCCTTTACAATTTGCAACATGACTTTTAGTCATAAAAAAAACAAAAAAAAATATACCTCACTCTCATAATCTTCCGAGATTGGCTAAAAGTATCACAATACAATATTTCAGCTTCAAGTCAAAATGCAAATAAACTTGCATTTAGTGGTGGTGGACATTATAGTCATGGGATTTCTTTCTTCAAGGGAAACATGTTGTAACATTGTATCTTGTATCAAAATAAGTCAAAATAAAAAAACAACTGTGTAAAAACAATTGCACGCTTTTATCCTTCCAGATGTTAATTTCTAGACATTGGGTATGATCTCCATATCTCATATCGGTGTGGTTATCAAGTTAGAAGATTTTTTCCACAACAACAACAAAACTACCGATAGATCATCGGACCTTTATCTCCATGGTCTTCATATATTTCTCAACATTTTGCGTGAGACGATGGTCATGACCTGCATGTTTCCCAATAGATCTGCTGCTACGTTGTCATCTCGACCAACATATTGCAAATTCAAGCCATTTAAAGTGGGGATATCTTTATTTAATTGCTCGATGAGTGGCACTACAACTTTGTTACGGGTATTCAATGGATAATGTCATGCTCCAAATGGCCCGAAGCACTTGCTCAAGGAATTTGAGATCATAATATTTAGCAGAACGCTGTGGTAAGCCCCCTCTCTACAATCGACCTGATCTCCCACTTTCGCAGCTTCTCCCAAGAGACGCCAAAAAATGCAAAGACTGCACCTGGTTTGTTTTCTAATCGTATTCCATGACCTCCATCATCCAGAATTGGCTCCTCCACATTTCAGCTCAGTCGCAGGAGGACATAAGTGGTTCTTTAGCTCTGGTGGCTTATTTTCATGTTGAAGCCTATAATTTGCAGAGACGCGGTGTGACTTCCTTCACCCCTTACCTTATGAAGGACCTTCAGAATCATATCCAAAAGCAGGGGAACCACCAACATCTTCCAACATACGTTGACCTTCAAAAATATTGCAGGGGAGATACAAAGTTGAAAAAGGAGATAAGCCTGATGAGGGAGCAGTGTGTTGATTCTTAACTGATGCATAAACAGATTAATGTAATAGCCCACCGTTTAGGAGTTCAATTCATCCCAAAGACTCTCTGAAGACTCTTGTTGCAAGAAGCCACATCTAGTCATCAATGAGGATGCTCCGACAGCCATCCCAATGGCCGCTTGAGGGGGCTCTCCCAATGTTCTCCGTTCTCTAGGTTTCACGGTCTCTAAATGTCTATGCATTTTGCTTTTATTTTTTGGTTCAGTCATAGAATAATTATGTTTATTCTGGGTAGCATCTTGGCCTTGTGGGATCTGGTCTTAAGTTTTGATTTTCAGTTTCAGAATTGTTCTGTATATTCCCAATTTCCCTATAGGGTGGGAGCTCTATACTGCTTTAGGAACACTATTGCTTGGAAGATCGGAGGTGTGGCTTGATTTCATGGATGGGCAGGTCTCTTCCAGTCTCTCTATTTTCTTGCTCTATACATATTTTAGTTTGATGAATATATAAGGTCCTATGCTTAAAAATAAAACAATATGATACCTGCCTGGGAAGGAAAGGTCCCTATACTCGAGCTGGGAAGGAAAGGTCGCCGGCTTGGGAATTGATATGATAACCTCCTCTTCTTGGTCCTTTACCTTCATTGTAGGAGGCCAACATCTCCTATCGACTAATTCGTCATCATTACAAAGCTTCAATTGACATTGTTGGAGTGTAAAATCCTAAATCCTGGAAGCTCGTTTTCCCTTGAAGGGATTCTGTAAAGTGCAAATGCAAATTTGCATGGAGAATAATAGATTTTTAGAAGGGCGAAGCTTCTGGTTCACTCATATCTCTCTGCAATAATAATTATGCATAATAAATATGCAAGTACTGCATATCTCCGGTCCAATCATCTCTCTCTGCAATAATAAGTACGCATAATAAATATGCAAATACTGCATAACTCTGATCATATCTTTCAACAATAATAAGTACATACGTGGCTCATTTGTGTTTTTTATTTTTATATTTCATTTTTAATATTTTTATATAGGGAAAAAATGTCAAATCTATGTAGATAGCCAATGAGAAAATAAGTTAATTTAATTTTAAAATTATATAATATTTTTTTTATATTTAAAAATCTTAGTTTAATAAGAAAAATTTCAAGAACTCCAGTTATCACTGGAAAAAAATTGAAGTCAAAATAATTAGAGCGACCGATCGATCGCTATAATCCTTGCGAAGCAGGGACTAAAAAAGGGATTTTATAAAATAGAATTGTGTTATGGCCTGTCACATTAATTATCAAATATTAATGAAGGTTACATATAGGAAGTTAACCAAGTTTACTCTAATGAATGAAACCATATGTTGTCTATGAATTATCTATATTAATGAGGGTTATATATATAAAGTTAATGAAGGTTACATATATGAATTTAACCAAGTTTACTCTTATGATTGGAACCATAGGTTGTCTTTGAGTTAACTTTGGGCTACCTATATCATATATTACATTGTAAAGCTTCCATATTTATTCTTCATTAAACATCATTTTATAAATTTAGTGATGCATGTTATAGGAATTAGAATGATTTAAACTTAGTGTAAGAGCTATTAGAATATGTCTCCCAAGTGAAGCATGAATAGATTTGAGGTGTTATTTTGGAGACACACCCGACACGATCCTCTTATCCAACATGGATTTAATTGTGGAACTAGGTTGAAAGTTGAAAACCTTGCCACATATGGTATAATGCAATTGCAACATAAACATTGGCATTTAGCATGTACACATAGCATGATACAAGATTGATTAAGAAACAATACTACCCATAAGCTTCATCATCTTTCCAAAATAATTCCATTGTTATTTGAACTCCTCAAATTGCCTCTCCATTGTTTCTCTATCTTCTGAACTAGTGAAGATGGAAAGCATTTTTTTATTGCTTAAACCCAAAAACACACCCTACCACAAATATCTCTACAACGATGACACAAATTTATAAAGCTTGGGAGTGGAAGTGTGTGAATGGATTGTTAGAGCATATTTACCATATGAAGAATATCAAGCAGATAAACATATGGTGGAAAGGGATCACATAGAGCATTTTCTATAATGTAAATATATGTAAAAGTTTACATATATCGTACCTAATTTAGTAATTATCTAAGGGTTGGTGCAAGGTAATTCTACTCAATTATGACAGGTTGGTTACAATGGAAACCTGGAAAAACAAAAATATGATCACTAAAAGTAAATATCAAAAGTATCTACACAACCTTTTAGAACTCAATAACTCCAAGAAAATGGTGCTCTCTTAAGATTGGTATAATCATTTTTTCTAATGCAGTTGTAGCCAATAGGCAGTCAATGAACCTTTTCCATAATTTTAAATGTTAATTTTATATATCCAGAGTGAGAAGGTGGCCCCGCTATGATGGACTTAACACAATCAATGAACCTTGTTTTTAGTGAATAGATCTTCGAGTACACTTGTGTGAGTTCTTTTTCGTTTTCAAAATAGATGAACCAATCAAAAGTTAAAAAAAACACCTAGATATTTTTAAAAAAATGATATATAACAAAATAAAAATAAATAAAAAATAAAAAAGTACAAGTGCTGTACTCATGTCATCATCTTTTCAAGGGGTGATCATTATGTTAAGATCACGAAGGGGGCGTTGCGTTCATGGAAGATCTGAAAGAAAATTTTGCGTCCATTTTGGGTTTATTTTGAACATTTTTTATCAATGGTTTTTCGGATATGTAAATTTTAAACTTCAGGTTAATTCAGAGAAAAAAGACATTGTAAATGGTTACTTCTTAAGATTAACACAATTGCGTGATAGAACGATTTTTGTCCTCTCAGATTATTTTTATTATCTCATATCGGGTAACCTGGATGGTGAATATCAAGGCAGAGACTAATTTCATATGGCAGGCTTATATGTTGATGTATTCAGTGAAAAATATTGCCCGCCATTACCAGCGAAAGGTAATGGAGGATCATTGCTACTGACAGGTTTTGCTTTGGGATAAATCTCTTGGCATACTTGTGCGATGGAGGCCTTGCGAATACAGCCGCATTTTGCAATTGCATGGTCAAGCTTGGTTAGTCTGTTTATGGAAGCGGGTAAATTTCAGAGACAATTGCCTTGCATTTTATAAGGAGGCAATTAGTTGATGATCATTTGAACCAAGGAAATGTTTTAAAGGTGGTGGGAAGGCCTCAAGATGCAATTTTGTACTGTCAACGAGCAATCCAATTGTTGTCTTTTATAATAACACACTACAAACAATCTATCATCCTGGAATCCACTTTTTCTGAGGCATACAATAGGTCCTGTAGCTCAATTGGTTAGAGCATTGATCTTGTGGCCCAAGTGAGATTAGCCTGGGAAATACACAGACAGATGCTGGGAAAGTGGATGAATATTTACTTGTTACCAGTTATGCCTTCAACTTCAGGCAAATCATCCTCGGGTTGTTACAGACCTTGGGAATATTTACATGGAATGGAATATGATGATTATGGTTGCAAACTTCTATAAAGCGACAATTGCAGTGACAACTAGTTGGTATGCTCCATATAGCAATTAGGTAATAATATACAAACAACAGGGTCATTACATGGAAGTGATTTCTGGTTACAAATGAAGTTCTTTGTATAGATCCTATAGCAATTGATGGTATTGTTAATAGGAGGAACACGCTCAAAGATATGGGTCAAGTTAAGGAAGCAATACAAGGTTATATATGTGCAGTAACAATGAGGCTTATCATGGCAGAAGGTTGTGCCAACCTTGCTCATATTACAAGGATTGTGGCCTTGTTGAAGCTGCTATTAAGTGTTATAAGCAAGCTTTGCTATTGCGTCCTGATTTTCCAGAAGCATCTCCAACCCGCTGCACACTTTGCAGTATGCATGTGATTGGGAGGATCATGAGAATAAGTTTGTTGAGGCACCATATAAAGATGTCAGTTCTTTGATGCATGGTACCATTTCATGCAATCTCTTATCCTTTCGAACTCGTGTTGACTTTAGAAATCAACGGGAAATGTGCAGAGCATTGTTTTCTTGTTGCATGTTGTTTTGGACTGAAATCTTTCACACACCCTCTCTAGATTTAGACGAGGATTTTTGCGGTGGGAAGTAGGGAAAATCCCTGGAGGGATGCTTGTTTCTACAGTTGATAAAGAAGTCACCTATTGGATTCATCACTTTATTTACAGAAATTTGTCTTTCTCTGTTTTGTACCGCGGTTAAGTTTTTTCAAAACCCTTTTCTCTCTGTATATCTCTATATCCTTGGAAACAATTTTGCTTATAGTCAGAATCAAAGAAGCAGTTTGTGCTGCATTTTTCTTGTCTTTTCATTGCAGGTATTATATTAGCCTTAAAAGCATTCACTTTCAGTGCCATATGTTTATTATCGCTCTGAAATCTTTGTGACAAATGCTTGCACTTATCTCTGATTTTATCAAGAATCCTGAGCATAAATTTCGACAATTTTCGATATGTAGTATCAATCTTATTTATGAGATGAGTTTCCGGGTATAACTTGAGTACATATCTAATTATGCCTCGAGGCACCATAAATAGATTTGAACTGCTGAATTCTTCATTCCTTATACTGTGAACTTCTTCCTCTGATTCTAATAGAGAAAAAGAAAGAGAATGTGAGTTACGTTCCTTATCCTTATGAACTTCAATTTGTCCTTGATTAGTTACCTCTTCTCCATTTTTTAGTTCTGAACCTATTCGAAAATTAGAGGACGTTGAAACAACCTCATCATTATCATTAAAATATCTCAGCCTTAGATGATCAACTTAAGAATATTGTAGAAGACAAAAGTTCTGTGTTTGAGGCATAATGTTTCTCATATGTATCATATATTGTTTACTACTGAACATTCAATATGGGAAGATTTTAAAATATCTACTTCTCTACTCATCATTTTCTTATGACTTTATATGAAATTTGGGCATGTTAAGAGAGATGAAATCCAGGGCTCTAGATAGAATCATTCAAATTTATCATTACACTCATCATCATTTGATTATTACTAAAAAAAAATTAACATCTACAAACTGCAATGATGAATCCTCAATCCTCATTCCAAAGTATTCCACCTCTTTTAAAGGCTTCTTTGTTTGTGCTCTGATGAGGGCTGATTTGCATGCTGTATGGGACTTACTATTGTATATTAAACCTTGAGGACTCTCCTCCTTTTCCAAGGTTTGGTGCATCTATGTTCTAAGAATAATTTCTTCACTATGTAGACTTTAAAGATAGGGTTTATAGCATTTTATAAATAGTGTTGTCCATTATTATCAAATTCATATTCTACACATAGCCTTTCTTTTTGAATTACAATTATGAGTAAAAGACAATAACAAATCAACATGACTAAACAGATCGACAAATACCAAATTTATTGCAGTCACAAAGGTAACTTCAAAGGATATTCGAAACCTTTCATTCTTTCCATGATTCTCATGTATGATAGTAGTTCTAGGTAGACATGAGGACTAACCTGCCATTCCTTGTGCATTATTTTCATCACCAATTTTAGAGATTAAGTGTCTTCACCAAGAACTTTGATAGCAGCAGATTTCTGAAAATTATTTGAGGTAATACTGTCTTCACAAAAATTTTCCTGAGAAACATTTTTTACCTCTACTGGTTCAAATCCTAATTAATATTTATCTAAGACTGGTGCATAGGTGCAGCTCCTTCATCATAATGAACATATTCTAATTTCAACGCTTCCTCATCAAGTCTTTGTTTCATGTTTTGAAGAAAACATGACCAAAGTGAACCCAATAGATTACTTCACTTGAGCATCCATTATAACAAGGACAAATCCATATAATTCCTCAAGGGATAAATACTTACTATTCATCAATAACTCATATATGTATTGTGATACATTGGATGCATATATAAATACAGATAAAGGATGATAAGTTATGTTCTTTGGGAAAACATGTGACTATCATTAATTACAATATAGTAAATATGGAATATTACCCTAAATGTCTACTATTATATTATAAATGTTTATACATTATTATCTAGAGGTAATAAACTTTATGTATATTGCAAGTCTCTGCCCCTTAAAAATTATTTGTCCTCAAAACATATGAATGTAAAAACCTTATCTATTTCTCTGGCTCGTAATGCCTTCTCATGATCCTCTGTTCTTGTGGCTATGATAGTTGATGATACAAGATAACTTATCTTTTAAGCGCTGAGAAGAATTGTTGAATTGTGAAAGAGTCTTCCCATCCTAATTTGATCGAATGTGGAATTGAACATTTATAGGGTCCTTGGAGAGAACCTATTGTATTGTGATTTCAAATATGAATTCTACTTTGAGATTGAATCATACTGGTATGAGTATTATTTAGACATAGGACATCTTCTTTTGTTGATGTTGATATACATATTGGTTGAGGAATCGACTCTTATGATTAGGATGCCAATAAGATGTTTTAGTAACCTTATCTTTCTTCTTCATATTTGTAAAGTCTTCTTCATTCATCTTGTGTAGTGTTTCTTCCCACTAGTACAATATGAGAGATAAGTGACCAAGCGACCAAAAACTTTGGTCACCACAACTTTTTCAAGAGATAAATGACCAAAATTGAGAAATTTTAAGTGAGATAACTAAAAATGACCAAGATAAATGACCAATATGGTCACGGGATAAGAATTAAACTAAAACTGACCAAGATAAATGACCAATTTGGTCATGGGATAAGAACTAAACTAAAACTGACCACATAACAATTGGTCATTTTTAGTTGTGTCACTCCAACAATGGAAAATTACAATTTTGATAATGAATGTGTACAATTTGCTAAATTTAACACCGCAGGTGGATTCAGAGGCCCCCCCCTGAGAAGAATTGTTGAATTGTGAAAGAGTCTTCCCATCCTAATTTGATCGAATGTGGAATTGAACATTTATAGGGTCCTTGGAGAGAACCTATTGTATTGTGATTTCAAATATGAATTCTACTTTGAGATTGAATCATACTGGTATGAGTATTATTTAGACATAGGACATCTTCTTTTGTTGATGTTGATATACATATTGGTTGAGGAATCGACTCTTATGATTAGGATGCCAATAAGATGTTTTAGTAACCTTATCTTTCTTCTTCATATTTGTAAAGTCTTCTTCATTCATCTTGTGTAGTGTTTCTTCCCACTAGTACAATATGAGAGATAAGTGACCAAGAGACCAAAAACTTTGGTCACCACAACTTTTTCAAGAGATAAATGACCAAAATTGAGAAATTTTAAGTGAGATAACTAAAAATGACCAAGATAAATGACCAATATGGTCGCGGGATAAGAATTAAACTAAAACTGACCAAGATAAATGACCAATTTGGTCATGGGATCAGAACTAAACTAAAACTGACCACATAACAATTGGTCATTTTTAGTTGTGTCACTCCAACAATGGAAAATTACAATTTTGATAATGAATGTGTACAATTTGCTAAATTTTAACACCGCAGGTGGATTCAGAGGCCCCCCCCTAGGGGGGGGCCTCTGAATCCACCTGCGGTGTTAAAATTTAGCAAATTGTACACCCCCTCATGTGTCACAGCTCAGAATTAATGCATGAAGCAGATTTGCATCACTTCGTACAATAGGGTATGCTCTAGATCTCCATCCAATCTTTGTTTCCAAGTTGTTATCGTCGTTGTCTTTCTCAGCAACAACCACACCCAGCTTTTGTCAACTGGCTATGAAAATCCTGTGATAAGTTACTTTTATCTTAATTCCAAACTCTCCAAATTCTGAAGTGTCGAAACATGACACCAATATAGAAAAACCTAGTGATTTTTTTTGCAAAATCATTCCGTCTACATAGTCGTGTCTATGGAAATATGATTATCACATATGTATCTCGTTTCTCCATTTAAGCTTTTGTATGACCCCTTCGACATACTTGCCAAGTTGTGTCTTTTACGTTGTCATAGTCCAATTAGTGTCGTGTCTCAAAGATTGGTTGTTACTTGTTCAAAGCATCACCATGTCTTGGATTTTATATCATTGTGTTCAACTTATTGAATTGATCACGTTCATATTTTGTTTGGAAAAAATCATCATCGTTTGACTCGTTCGACACTCGATTAAAGTTTCGACAACTAAGAGTCTTTTGCATCTCATAAGTTGAAATATGCCTATTTTGCGCCTCCCATTTAATAATTTGTTAATCTTATCTATGGACGCCAACTCATCACGTCTATGTCTAAATATTAGAAATACCACCTTGGTGTTACATTGGAGAAAAAAAAGGCCTATATCGTCCATTTGAAAAAAATTTAAAAACCCTATTTTTGCAAGTTATACACAACCTTTGTTTTTTATTGATGTTGGAGAAGATGGGTCGATGGAGGATCCTCCATAACTGGAATGAATTTTAAAAATATTTTGAAAAACCTAATTTTCATGAGGAAGATGGCCTAATTAGTTGCTTATAGAACACTCCAACATTAATTAAGTCATTTTAAGTCGACACGATTTCACATTGATAAACCTAATTATGACTTCACAATGGAATTTCCCCCTATCCATTAAAATGATACTTATAGTTATGTAGATCTAATACTAATTAAAGAGTTTGAATTTCAAAAGGGTATAGCTTCACACCAACAAGTTTTAATAACACATCGCATGTAACCACATTGACATCTAGGGGGTGAAACTCCTCTATATTCCCAATAACTCCTTTGAAGAACCCACTTAGCTTTCTATCCATTTGCAAAACCTAACAAGTATTGTGCCTTGTGAACTATTCAATTAAAACTCAAAAGCAATATTAATTGATTATCTCTTACTCAAACACAATATTAATTGATTATCTCTTAATATTTATATATTTTGATTATCTCTTAATATTTATATATTTTGATTATCTCTTAATATTTGCATACTTTTATATAAATGAATTCTATATAGTAAGGGGTTTCATAGTAAATGTGGAATCTCACCACATACATGCTTCTAAACCCTAATTCCTAATTGGGGAATATTCTCATGTGGACCCACCACATACATGCTTGTAAACCCTACTTGGAGAGCCTCGTCTTTGTACAACACAAGGGTTTCATAAGTCCTAAATCCTACTCTTTCCAAAAAGTGTGGGGTATTAAAGGTGATCTTTGAGCGTTTCCTTATTAAACAATTAAAAAAATGATGATTTCTCCATTTGCTTCAATGCCGAGAAGTGAATTTTTTTCTAAAAGAATTCCAAGAAGTGAATTAGTAAGCGGGCACTAACAACACGTATATTTTAAGGATAGGAGGTTTCGTGTCCACTGACTTTTATCCGTCTGAGATTAATAATGAAGTGACTAAGAATTGGATTTTGGGTCAGATGAGTACATTAAGAATTGAATTCAGGTTTTTCTAGGGCTTTGGAAAACCACATAGTTTGCATGACTGCCCAACAAAGGTGTTTTTGAAATCCTTACATCCAATTCTTATGATTTTACCAAAGGAAAGAAAATAAGTAGAAGCTCTGTGAAGTTGTTTCTTCCAGGGCCAGAAGATCTTGTTAGTATTATCCTATTGAATAATAGGAGGTGGGATTGAAATTGAAATGGACACATAGGAGGAATCGCTGGCCACTCAAATGGATTGCATGGCATTCGGAAATGGGGAAGACACGGTGGGGGTTGAATGACACGGTGGGGGTTTAATGGGAGAAATATTCAAAGAGGGTTCTCATAAAAAATATTGTAGGGCGCCCTAATGGCGGCCAGGGATTGGTTGGACATAGGGTTGTTGTCGTAGGATGGGTCAAGACTGGTAGAGAGCAGGGCAAAAATAATTTTGTGTTCCTTGAGTTCAATGATGGTTCTTGCCCTACAAATCGTCAGGTATGTTTGAATACATCAAATAAAATGTCTATGATTGCATTGAGGCCTTCTTGTATACTGTTAATTTGGGAAAAATCGTAATATTTTATTTCTTAGATAAAAAATATAATGTTACATGTAGAAAGTGTCAGGGACACATCAAAATCTCCAGAGGAGAAGCATATACAAGTGAAAAATTCACTACCTATAGGCTATATCATCTTTGTTTTTACATCAGTAGTTCAGTTTAGAGCACAAAAACAATACAGTAAAAATACTAGGAACCCAATTTCTGACTCACAAAAAGGATTTAATGGGGTTGTGTGAAGCAAAATTTTTATTTTCTTCTACCATATTAAAAGTCCAGGTTGAATGGACACTCTAGATCTGTATGGAATAGAACTCCATAAAAGGAAACTCATTTCATTTGCAAAGGGCAATTTGCGTAGCAGAGGAAGACTGATATGCTTGGTCCATTGCTGCTGAAAGGTTCATAACATCTTGGAACTTTCATATTCATCTTTTCTCGAAGGACGAATATATGTGTACGGTCACTATTTGATGTATTGTTGCCCTATCTCTTGGCAAACTATTTTTTATTATTATAGTACGCTGGTCTTTGCTGGAAAAGAGGTAGAAGTATGATTGTAAAATACTCTCCTATTATTTTGTATAAGATATAAATTTTTATGTACCAAGGGACTGTTCATTCAATAGATCGTTGTTCCTAATGCTTAGATTTTACATTTCATGCATTATATGGCTGCAAGTAGTTGGCGGATGTTTTATTGTGTCTCTTGTCAAAATTTCACTTGGGTGTTATTTAATATATATCAGATCTGTTCATGACTGATAATGCTTGCTGTTAGGTGGTTCATCACATCTTCACATGCTTTCAAGTTTCATTTGTTTCCCTAACTCCACAACCCAAGACTAGGCACTAATCTTGCTACAATCCACCATCTTAACATCCAAAAAACCAAAATACCTTGTTTCACTGATCTGATTTTTGTAACAGTATTGTAAAGGTTTATTAGTGATCTTATTAGGGATTCCTCCCCTTCGTTGGAAAAGCAGCAACCTAAAGAGAGTATATTCACCAAGGTGACAATAGGTGAAGTCCTTAGTTTGTCCTAGATTTGCATTTTGCTCTTGGAATTGGATTACTCATTCAACTGCATGTTTCTAAGGGAACATATTGGCACCATTGCTGGGAAGAAAGTCCTTTTCCTAAAAATTTATAGCCTAAAGAAAAAACAGAATTCTCATATGATGACTTCATTGAGAGTAATTTCAAGAAGGAGAAACCCTATGAGAAGTTCCTCACAAAATCATGTTCCACCACTAGCGAAATTGGTGAGGTATTATAGAAGAAGGTGGTGCAACAATTCAGCCCAGACATAACAGGGTCTCAAGTACTCAGGAATTTGATTCTATTGAAGATATAAGATACTTGTTTCTGGATAGTCCAAGGCAATCTATTACAGCAAGAACCATGAATACATCTTGGTTAACTGATCTTTATAAGCCACTGAATATTACTATTGCTTTTGGAGCTCCGCATGATCTACCAGATAAGGTCATGAAACTTCTTCTCGTGTTTCAACTTTCATGTACTCTTTCCATTCTTATTTTAAGCTATGTGGCAAGATTGCAAATTAAGCTTCCTGCTGAATTGGAGATATTGTAACTTGCATTGACCATGGTAGATTTTAGAATAGGAAATGAACATGTTCATTGCATTGATGCAATTTGAGATGTTTTTCTTCTCTATACGAGATAAAAGTTAAAAATATTTCTCTTGGAATGTCAGTATTGTGGTTTTTGCTTCAATAGGTTCCCCAGTCCACCCAACTGTTAAGCATCTTACAATGTTCAAAAAGATTTGATTCCCGATGTTAGAAGTTTTATTAGCTGAACAAGTGTTGTGACCTTTCAGTTCAATTTTTTGAGAGGGGGATTTCAACCATGTAAGTCTGCATTTTCCTGATGTTGGAAGTTTTTGTAGGTCTTTAGCCAAACAAGTGTTTTTAGTTTTGACCTCTCAGTTCAATTTTACAGGGGGTTTCAACCATGTAGGTATGTTAACAGTGCATTTGATGCTTAAGTGTTGCTTTGCCTGATTACATGTGCAATTGGTGTACATGCATTACCATAGAAACTTCCAGGTTAATAATTCCTTTTTTCATTTAGTTTCCATATATTCCCCTCTCTTGATGGTACCAAAATTTGAATATTGAATATCTTTACTGGCATCAAATGCATGCTTGGCTGATCAAAGTAATTACTAATCCAATGATGCAACTAATGCCATAGGAAGTCCCTGGAATGTTTGGTATTTGTTCATTTGCAAAAATTTTATGTTGCTGGAAGTGTCTTGGACATTTCATATTCCAAGTGATTGTTCCGTAGTTGCATGCACATTGATGGACTTTTTAAATTTAACATTGCATCAAGGCCTAAACTTAATTTGATCTTACTCAACAGACTATCTTTTTGTGTTTGACATAGGCAAGCTTTATGAGGCACAGCCGGTGGATTTTCTTTGGTGTTTTTTTTGTCATCTTTCCATTAAAATATTTTAAATGTTCTTTATTTTTATTTTTACTGATTGAGTCTTGACAGCTCTGTTCTGTGGCATGTGTTTTTATTTGTCACGGCAAAATTTCTTTGAACATTATGGTGGTTTTCTAACTTGACTTGAGAATCTATTCTTTAAAACTAGCTGAGAGTTCTCCAAGAAAGCAATTTATACAATACCTTGTCCAATAAATATCCCAATGTGTATTCAAAGTTCATATGTGTAACTAACTAGTATTTGAGAAAGGTTCTGGTGTATCTATGTGTGTAGGTATTGTAGCAGAATTGTGTTGAACATTGTTGTAGACTAGTTTGCACAGAGTACATGATTTTGAACCCATAAGTTATATTTCGTATACCCGCCTTTCGCTTTTGTTATTTAAACTCATCATTAAGGAAATATGGAGAATATGTTCTTTTTTGTCTGTCAGTGAGGACACAACCCACTCAACGGGGATCTTTGCTTTGTGTAGGAGAGAAATCCCTCTAAACAAAGCCCATAAATGGATTTCCATAGACCATTTCAAATATTGCTAGATAATCCCATGAACATCCAAATTTATTTTAAAATAGAATCAACTAATAACATGTTGAGAAAGTATGTTAGACTATAGCCTGGTGTCTTTGATACTAGTTAAGAGTTCTCTAAGAAAGAAATTTACCCGAGACCTTGTCCCATAAATATCCCTGTGCGAAACCCTTTCCTTACCAACCTTTGTCAGTCCAAAGCCTAATTTCTTTGATACTAGTTAAGAGTTCTCCAATAAAAGAATCTATCTAAGACCTTGTCCAATAAATCTCCCGGTGCGTGAAACCCTTTGCTTGCCAACCGTTTTCCAGTAAATGAAGAGTGGCCAATAAACCCAACATGTCACCTTCACTGATATAGTCCAAATTGACTACCAATATGATTTTGCAACCAAATCCCATCCACATAAATATTCTATATATTACCAATGCAATTTGTTGGGATACCAACTGCCAAGCTTTCCCTATTTGAGAATACATGAACAAATGATTTTAAACAATTCAGGCACACCAACTTGTTACAAATGTTGTGGGGACCCGATATGCTATTTGCATGTAGATAATTTTGAATACAAAGTCAAAAAACAGGTACATTACCATTCATTATGCCAATATTGTGCGTTGATCATGGATATCAATTAGAACAAGCCCTCCAACTTTTCTAGGCAAAGTTCAGAAGGCCCCTTTTCACACCCTGTTAGCCCCAAAGAAAATGTCTGAAATATTGCCAACTCCCAATGACCTATACAAGATGGAATGGAGAAAAAGAGTAAAATGCATGGCTTGCATATAATATTCTGCAAATGAGGCTAACACCTGCAAAAGGAATGTCTTGGGATGAGGATAACAATTGCAAAATAAATGTCTTGAGAAGCCCATCACTGAACCTTGCCTTCAATATTTTGCAATACCGGGTCCCACAAAACCTTTATAATCACATTAAATCCAAAAGGAATACCTAAAATACTGTATTTTTCCCTATCTAGATGATTTTATATTTCGCAACAAGCCAAGCAAGAAAATAATCTTGCCTTATAATAAGATCTCGTATTTTCCTCCCTCACCATTACTACAAGAGATTTAGTAAAAAAACTCCAAGCGAAACATTGTTCCTTCAAAAAAGCGCTGAAGTTGAGTAGAATTAACATTTACTGCCTACTACTTGCTGCCAACGAGAAAGATGCCTCAAATTTGATCCTTGCACATGAGCAACTTCAAGAATGTACCCTAGCACATCATTTGCAATAGCATACAAATAAGGGGCCAAAATACAGCCTTCGCGTACAACATAACTAAAGAATAATCCTTTTGAAAATTGACCATTGATGCATGCCCAGATTGAAGCATTCATGAAAAGAGTTCTTCGAGCTCTAGTAAAATTAAACACAAATTCCAAACAGGGGAGCATATTTATAGTCCTCTTTGTTAATGATTTATCTTTTACTTGTAAGGAAACAACGGAGATGATGCCATTACATGCTTAAATTATGTTCATAGCTTCTTTCTTATAATTGATTAAATTATGGTTAAGGTTCTAAAATTTGTTTCTTTTGTGACCTTACCATTTGACCATTTTCAGGCAGAGTGTGGTGAACATGCATGATTTTCATCAACAATCATGATTCATTAGGCATCAAAGAAAGCCCACAAATTATGTGAGTATTGCATACTTCATATTCGATGATGCATATTTTATTGACTTTTTTCATAAATTATGCATAAGATTTGGAAAAGAGTTATTGCAAAGCTTCTAATATTTTCTTGAATTTTACAATTATGATTTAGGATAGTCTTCACTATAAAGGTGGTATGTAAGCTTGTTTGATGGATAAGGCTAAAAGGATACTCTTGTCACTAGAATTAAGCATTCTAGAGTCATGTAGATTGCTTGGTACATGTTCCCTCACATCAAAGTCTCTCTAGCAACCCACTAAGAGAGAAAGACTTGGTGCAATCTCGTTCCAAGATATATGTGATAACAGTCCCTGAATTACCTTCATCTATATCTTGTCTCTTTCATCAATAAATAATCTTACCAAATTTGTTTGTGATAGAGATTTGAGGACTTATATGGTGGCAAAATAGATCACAACATTATTTTTGAGCTTTCTGGCCATATGTGCAAAGATAGTAAGGTAAATGTGGACTCTTAAATTAAAAGCATTGATTTATTTCAGTTGAATTGTATGGTGTTTGTGGAATCCTTTTCTATTTATTTCTCATAATGACACATTCAAATCATAATGATATGTTGGGAGATCAAGATCTGTTTGAGGACACTTATCGATGTTAAGATGATGGAAAACTATTCTTCTAAATATTTTTCTGGGATACCCATACTTGAGCTCCGCCTATTGTTTGATGAGTATAAATCCACCTCTTGCAATTGAAGCTGGAATGCCATTTCTTTTTGCAAATTTTCAAGTAGGCCCAACAGGTGTTTCTCAAATGTCAATGAATGGTCTGATTTAGGGATATGTTCACACCTCTTCCACAATAGATGGTCTTTCCAGGATGGATACCCCTTCTTAGATGACACTAATTCTTATCTAGTTGACTTTTTCAGTATGGAATTGCATTTAGAATTATTTTTATTATTTGGTTATTTTTGGTCGTGCTAACATGTATCTTTAAAAGGTTTTCCATGTCACCCTATTTTTGAAGAATTCTGACTTCTTGCAATTTTATTGTATTGAATCCTATGATTCCAACATGGATTTAATTCACCTCCTGCACAAAGGAAGTCTCAACCTAAAAATTGGATCCCTCCATTCCAGTAGCCATGTCAGATGCAACAATAGATATAGGATCCATTTCAACATTAGCATTCACAACCACCATAGTCTCATTCACAATTGTATCCTCAACAATCTTTGCAATATGGTCAACAGATACAGGTCTCTCAACCACTTACACAACAACCTTAATATGGTTAGCTACGATTGTCACAACATTCATTGTCTCAATATGGGAAATTGAATGTTTTCCAATCTCAAGTGCAACAAAATGATACTCCTACCATCCAACAAGTTCCTCTGAGTATGTCATTCCAAAATATATGAGATAACAGTCCCTGAATTACCTTTATCTATATATTGTCTCTTTCATCAATAAATAATCTTACCAAATTTGTTTGTGACAAATATTTGAGGACATATATGGTGGCAAAATAGATCACAACATTATTTTTGAGCTTTTTGGCCATATGTGCAAAGACAGTCACGTAAATGTGGACTCTTAAATTAAAAGCATTGATTTATTTCAATTGAATTGTATGGTGTTTATGGAAGCCTTTTCTATTTATTTCTCATAATGACACATTCAACTCATAATGATCTGTTGGGAGATTGAGATTTGTTGGAGGACACTCATCGATGTTAAGATGATGGGAATCTATTCTTCTAAATATTTTTTTCTGGGATACCCATACTTGAGCTCCGCCTATTGTTTGATGAGCATAAATCTACCTCTTGAAATTGAAGTTGGAATGCCATTTCTTTTTGCAAATTTTCGAGTAGGCGCGACAGGTGTTTCTCAAATGTCAATGAATGGTCTGATTTAGGGATATGTTCACACCTCTTCCACAATAGCTGGTCTTTCCAGGATGGATACCCCTTCTTAGATGACACTAATTCTTATCTAGTTGACTTTTTTCAGTATGGAATTGCATTTAGAATTATTTTTATTATTTGGTTATTTTTCGTCGTGTTAGCATGTATCTTTAAAAGGTTTTCTATGTCACCCTATATTTGAAGAATTCTGGCTTCTTGCAATTTTATTGTACTGAATCCTATGATTCCAACATGGATTTAATTCACCTCCTGCACAAAGGAAGTCTCAACATAAAAATTGGATCCCTCCATTCCAGTAGCCACGTCAGATGCAGCAATAGATGCAAGATCCATTTCAACATTAGCATTCACAACCACCACAGTCTCATTCACAATTGTATCCTCAACAATCCTTGCAATATGGTCAATAGATACAGGTCTCTCAACCACTTACACAGCAACCTTAATATGGTTAGATACGATTGTCACAACATTCATTGTCTCAATATGGGAAATTGAATGTTTCCCAATCTCAAGTGCAACAAAATGATACTCCTATTATCCAACAAGTTCCTCTGAGTATGTCGTTACAAGCTATGCAGCACTATCACCAACAGCAAGCACAACCCAAACAACAAAACCCACTCTTTAGTTAGAACAACAACAACAACCTACTATATACAAAAAATTTCAATTGCAACAACATCCTTCATTTCAACAACTTCTTCAAGTACCTGCAATTCAAGTAGAAACACAATCACAACAACAAGTAGTGGCTGTTACACCTAAAATCTACCCATCATCATGATTTAGTGTATACATCGCTGAAGTCGTCTGGACCAAGTACTCATTTGGGAGGATTTGTACTCAGTTTGTACAACCTTTTGAGAGGTCATTGCAGGTTGCACACTAGCAACATGCGATGTCACAAGTTGCTCCAAAGCAAGGTGCGAAGAGGTCTGTTAATGGGCAAAAATAGCCATTTCGAGATCTTTCTCAAAGCTTGCCCATTTGGGGGCTTATCCCTGATCTCTTGGAGAGTTGGTACTCGACTCCTAACTCATTGGGAGGATCCCATATCTCTATCGTACCATCTCTCATCCTATCCTATCCATAACCCCATCCACTTAGTCCTATATATACGAGGCTCACTCCCATACCAAAGGGAGGAAGACTATGGTATCTACATGCCGGTGAAATCTCTCCTAGACACCTTCACTCACCTCTTGGAGAATTCATACTTCCTTGGAAGGGCTTAGCAATTGGCTTGTTTGGAGAAGGGCTGCTACGTTAAGTCATTGGTTGTAGTTCTATATCTCTATCATGTACTCCTCTATTTGCAGTAATACAAATGCTTTCGACCAGTATCGTTCTTAATGTGTAATGATGTTGTGTTTTTTATCTACTTAATTGTTTACATAGATCTCTTATTGTATAGATGCTCTTTACTCGTTTCTCTTTTCTATGTCTTAACATGTCTTGCAGCTTGGATCTGACGACTGTGGGACATGGAGCAACATTCGGGAGAAAGGATAGCGAAATCAAAGAGGTAAGACATCTAGCACTTGATCCTTAAGTAGATCTAGGAAACGTGTTTGTAGTCTGTTCTATTTGTTCTAGACTCGCATTGCGCTAGGGAGATCCGGCTCGCCTCTGGTCGAGTGGTTTGTTCGGTAACAAATATGGCGACCATACTAGGGAGTATTCTTGTTTAGTGATCGTTAATCTGAGTCATTTTCAGTTGATTACTTGTCACAAGCCTTGTTGTCATTTTTTGCCATTTTTCCTTCTTAGGATTGATTCCATTATCAGATCTTCACGTTGAAGATCCTGATCTTCTTCCTTTGAGTTTATACAACTCAGTTTCAAATCTGTTGGTGGTTCATTATCAGGAGATCTAATTCATTTTTGAATCTAGAACTCGCCTATCGCACCTGGGCAGTGAAAACAGAGCGACACTGTGTTTTTCTGAGTCTTTGTTATTTGACTATTGCTTGCTTGTCGCGTCCTGTGTATTAGAAGACTGCAACATCGTCGCATCTCTCGTGCAAATAAAATGCAACGTCGCACTGTATGCAAAGCCAGAGTGCACCAATCTATCGAGACTTAGCTTACAAGCATCCATCCTCTTGTTTGACAGTCTGAGTTTTGTTTTAATGTATGAACTCCCTCTGTGCTTCAACATTCAGCCAGAGATCCCATTTTGATTTGTGTGTTGAGAGTTTGGTTCCATTTGGATTGATTTTGGGTTCCTCTTTGGACAAGTTTGAAGTCGGTAGTGGCGGATACATTTGTCTCCCCCACCTTCATCCATTCACTCTTGCATTCCCTTCCTTCCATCCCTGATTTGATCATTGCATTGGATCACCTTCCAGACCTCATCTATTTTTGCTTTGAGCTTTGCTTGCTTAGTTTGCTTGCTGCTGCTTGATTTTGAGTTAAGAGTGTCATTTCTGCTTGGTTGAGTGCTTATCTTTTCTTGAGTTTTCTGAGTGTATGAGTGCCGCAAGTAACATTTTCTTTTTAGTCATTTAGATCTGAAAGCAAAGTTGTCTTCAAGTTTATTGCTTTGATACATCCATTGAAAGATTAAAAGTGCTTCTCTCCCATTATTTCTCAAAAAATTATTGAAGAAAGATCATTGTGCATTGGAATGTTTTGGAAAAGATGAATGGAAATATGATTGATTGTGTTTTTCTTGAATTATGAATTATTCATCTTCTTGAAAAGCTCTAGTACATTTCATTTTTTCTCAAAAAGTTGTTTCCATGCTAGGGAAAGATAGGTGCATTTCTGATTTTTTGTTGTCTTTAGATCATTGAAAAGAGAAAGTGAAAAGCTTGCATTTCCATTTTAGAATCCTCTCATTTCAGTACTTAGCGTTTTTTTTATTTGAAAAAGAAAAGAAAAGAAAAAAATATTTTGATTTGCATAGTAGTGTTGTGTACGTTTCGTTGAAAAAGAAAAGAGCACTTTCATTGTCAAATTTGCTTGCATTGGGAATTGTGTTGCATTGAGTTTGTTTTGGCAATACCATTGGAAAAAGATTTCTCCTTACCATAGGTAGAATTCATCTAAAGAAAAGAATATTTTGTGCATGTAGCTAGGACTTGCATTCTGTTTCTGATTATGTACTCACCTCATGCATTCACCTAACCGTCCAAGATAAAATTAACAGTAGAACTAGGTAAAATGTTTAGTAACTTGTGTGTAAGTTAGAGACGTGTTCCAGTGTCGTTAAGCATGGCAGCTGTCATTACTTTCCAACACTATAGTCTGGGGGTATTGTAGTCTTCCACATACATCGGTATATTGAGCTCCTTCATGTACCCACCAAGTACCATAATCCGTACTTGGAGTATATCGAAGGGTGTATCACGTACTCGACACGTATATCGGAAGGTCTCGTGCCAACGGCTGTGCATTAGACAGCACCACTACGGATTTGAGCTCCCATGTACCTTGCGTATATCGAGAGACACCATTAGGATTCTTGAAACCAACCAAGTTAACCATTTGGCCGTCTTGGCAAAGCAATACACCGAGAACAGCACTCGGGGATATTAGCACGCACGTCCTGTCCAGGTAGTTGGGTATGCAGGCAAGGGTACGGTCCCAATCCTCCTTGTTGCGTCATACTGTTGGACCCTATAGTATATTGTGGTTTGCGATGCCTTGATAATCCCATGAGGTTCCAGACTTTTGAATCCACTCTGTCACATAAATTTTCTTGTTGCCTTAGTTTGAGTAGGTTTTCTTGAACTGCTTTTCTTTGAGTATATCTTTAGGAGAAATGCTATTTCGGCCTTTTTTGGCTAATTTTCCTAATACTCTGGCGGATTTTCCCTGGAGAAGGTCCCGTAGGATCTTGAACTTTCCACCCGAATTTCCCCTTAATCCTAAGGTTATTTCGAGGGTAAGAATGGATCAGCGTAACACGGTCGTAGTTACTGAAGTAGGGAACCCCACCTTGAATATTGGCGGACATTTGTTTCCACCAGATTCACCTGCCTCTCATCCCATGCAGGATGAGGAACCTCACACCCCCACTTCTCAAAACCTTCCTCCCATCATCCCAGGAGAGCTTGGATCATTGGAATGGATAAACCAACCCCAGGACGACCCTACAGCAGCTGTTGGTCCTTCAGCAGCTTATTGGACATCTTCTACAGACCATCTAGTGGCTCATTTTTCCATCTCATCCCCACCTAATTGGACTACTCCAGAGTTCACTAGGCCTTACTATAGGCCTGACCTTGCTGAGACTTTCAACCCCATCCATGAACGTTTAGAACAGTTACATGTTAAAGGGGATGAGCTTCGAAGACAAAGTCTCGAGCGACACTCTGAAGAGTTCCACAATCGTCATTTCCAAATAAGACTTGACGACCAACCCATCCCAGTTCATTCGATATCTTTCGGATCACCTGAAGTACCCCACCATGTGACCACTAATGAGACTGGTCAATGCTCACAGGAGTCCAGTCCTGCACCTCAAGTGAACCAGCCGGTGGAAGGACAACGGTCCAACACACCTGTTACTACCACGGTTACTTTACCAATTCCTCCCCCACCTCAAAATTCGAGGGGAGGGTACTCCATTCCTATGGATTATCTTATTGGTAATGTTATTACCACGGTAGCTAGTCAGTAACCCATGTTGGTTCAACCTTTGACTAGTGGTCAAACTATTGTGGCTGGGGGAAAACCCCCATTTCCTAACCAGAACGTTGGTGGAGTCCCCAACGGGCCATCCGTTGGACCTATCCAACCCACTAGACCGTCCACCACAGGATTATCTCATGTTGGAGGGCCGTCAAATGTAACCCAACCCTCATGGATTCAAGCGTATCCAGGTTCTGTTAACCTTGTGCCAGGCCAACCTAATCTCGGAAATGCGCCATACGAGATACCTTATCCTAGGAATCCTTACACTCTATGGGGGCAACAACCTGTGTTGCAATGCGGACCCCAACCGACTATCCCTCAAATACCACCACCCCTGATCGGCCCTCCCCCACCTCCTGTTGGAGGCGGCGGGTCCCCACCTAACATTGGTGGAGGCCCACCTCATTTTACCTACAACGCCCCTCACCCCTCTGGCGGTGGCGGGAATGGTCCCCCCCCTCCCCCAGGTGGATGCGGCGGCGTACCACCTTATCATGGTGGAGGAGGACATTTCCCTTCTGGTGGCGGCAGTGGCCCACCACCCCCTCCAGGCGGAGGTAGTGGAGGACCTAGTTACCCTGGTGGTGGCGGTGGTGGTGGAAACCCTCATCCTTCTGGCAGCAGAGGTGGTGGAGGGCCCCACCCATCTTGCAATGGAAGTGGTCCACCACCCCCTCTAGGCAGAGGCGGTGGCGGGCCACCTTATTACGATTATGGACCCCCACCTCCTCCCGGTGGTGGCGGCGGACCTCCACCCCCTCCCAGAGGTGGAGGTGGACCCCCACCCTATTGGAATGGACCACCTTATGGTGGCGGACCTCCTTACGGTCCAGGCGGCACACCCCCCTACGGTCAGTTTTATCCCGGTACACCTTATGGTCAGTTTAGTCCTTACATGCCATATCCGTATTATCAATACGCGCAACCTAATCCACAGCTGTCCTTTTTGGCTACTTTGGACCTACCTGACCTCTCTCGTTTAACCAATGATCCTATTTACCATGGATCTAACTGGCCACCAATTCCAGTGAAACTTTCGTCTGATATCCCCAAGTTTGACGGCAAGCCGGGTGAAGACCCCAAGAACCACGTGATGACATACCACCTATGGTGTTCATCTAATTCCTTAATGGACGATTCAATTCGTCTTAGATTGTTCCAAAGGACTCTCACTGGTTTGGCTTCCAAGTGGTACATCGAGTTGCCACCACACTCTTTTCCTGATTTTGGCTCTCTTGCTATGAACTTTTTGACGCATTTCCAGCTGCCTATACGGTATGAGACTGGTACTGAACTTTTAACCTCACTTCATTAGAATACCACCACTCACATTTCAGATCACATCCACGAGTGGCAAAGGAGACGACGTCTCATTAAAGCTCCCATTCCAGATCAGCTCCTAGCAGACTGGTTTACAAAGTCACTACTCCCTGTCATAGCAAAAGATGTTGCCATGCGAGGTGTTGTCACCGAAGAACAAGCCATCACGAGTGCTCATCTATTAGACCTGGTTTATACCCAGTCTGGCACTCTGTTCAATATTTTTCCTAACGCACCCTGGGACATTAACGATCCCACGAAACCACATAAGGGACCCCAAGCTGATGGAATCATTAGTTCCCTTACCACCCAGCCTGCTGTTAGCATTGTTGGATCATCCAACCCAACTCCTGCTGATCACAGCACCGACAAGTCTACTCCTCCTATTGTAATTGAAGAGGTGAATTATGTTCAATCAGCTTCATCTCAGAAGTTTAATGGAAAAAAGAAGAACAAGGGGAAACCCAAGAAGTCTTCTACCCAGCAGGAAACGAAGAGCACTCCCGAAGATACTAAGTAAAAAAGGAAACTGAAGTATCCTTGCTTACTATGTGGAGAAGACCATTTCTCCAAAGAGTGCCCCCATAGAGACGAAGTGCAAAATTTTCTTAGGGGTAAACTGACTCCCACAGTCCTCAATGATCCGTTTCCTGCTCAAAATTAGGAGATGATTTCTCAAACCCCCCCAGCCCAAGGGGAACCATCCAATACCGCGCATGTTCTCATGTTGCGTAACGAGGCGATCAATTTAACTACTCGCTCGTGATATTACAAACAGGCCTCTTCGAAGGAACCCGCCGAAAGTAATACTGAAAAAGTTCTGACTCTTTACCTAATGTCACTGTACCATCGACCTCTCTCACCATAGAGAGACCCTCTTTAGATTCGATATTGTGTCCGCCCAAGAGAAGGATTCGAAAAGCTTCTTTCAATCCTAATGCTCACGCAACACAGAATTACAATATCGTAGAAGACTTAGCCCAAGCTCCTTGCGCCATGTCTACCCTGGAAGTTTTGCAGAATTGTCCCAATCAACGCAGAACTCTCCTTGCAGCTATTGGTGCAGTTGACCCAGATTCCTCGAACACCATCATATTCCGGCTTGACAACCTTAAGCCGAGGCTCTCACACCAACCCGCATTCCAATTTACTGCAAACCTTGCTGGGAAGATTGTCCATTGTACTCTTTTGGACGAAGGAGCCTCCACTTCTGTCATGTCCATCTCTTGTTGGAGAGCCATCGGCTCCCCCAAATTGAATTTTTCTCCTACCATGTTGAAAGCATTCGACGGGCATGGCTTTCAACCTCATGGGCTCTTACAAGCTCTTACAGTTGAGTTGGGTGGAAAGACCATAACCATTAACATGGAAGTGGTCTCGGCCCCGTTAGATTATAATCTCTTGCTTGGTCGCAATTGGTTTTATACCATGCAGGCGGTAGCCTCTTCAGTCTTCCGCATAGTACAATTCCCCCACTAAGGATGAAGTGTTACTATCGACCAGTTAGATTTTTGTACACCGGACGCCACTACTCATCCTGGTGACCACGTTCCTTCCATTGGACAGATGTCAAAATAGTATGAGAGTGTAGGGGTTGGCCTCTTGAAAGATTCATCTCTCATGGGTGTTTTTCCAGCCGTGGACCCCCCTAATCATGTTGCCACGGTGAACATGATCTCCACTGAGATTTTATCACACTCAAACGATGCCTGGCTTGTACCAAATGAAGCCACAACACACCTGTTTGGAGACGCGATGCTTCTTTCACCCGCTGAACGTATTTATGAGGATATCCAAACAACATCGAAGGACCATCCATCCATGGACCCTCCTTCCTATTCTTTACAACGGACATCCTCTCTACGCGATCTCTTACTTCGGACTTTTATTCAGACGAGTCCATCATGGAAGTAATGAATGTGGATGACGGTCCATGGGATGATCTTCATCACAGGTCATCTTTTCTTCCTCCATGGGAGTATGTAGAGAACAACATTCATACCCTCTTTTCACCGGATATCTACCCATCCCCTCATTTTCCCATCCTCACATGTCTTACGGACACGGAGGGCAACTTGGCTAACATCGATCCAACTACTGAGGTTGACATCTCCATGAAACCAGGTATAGTGGAACACATTCGCATAGGCCAGAAGTGTTCCCCTGAAGAAATCATTATTAGCATGGCCTTGTTCAAGCAATTTTGAGACGTCTTTGGTTGGTCCTATGAGGAGATTCCTGGGATAGACCCCGCGATTGTTTCTCATGAAATAAAAACCTATCCCAACATCAAGCCTGTGCGCCAAAAATTGTGATCGGTACACCCCTAGAAAATTGCGGCAATTAAGGGAGAAATTGAAAAGCTTTTAAAGAAGGGCACCATTGACGGATTGGGTCTCAAATGTCTTTCCTGTGAAAAAAAAGAAGGGCACCATTCGCATCTATGTTGATTATCGGGACCTTAATCGGGCTTGTCCAAAAGACAACTACCCGACCCCCTTCATCGACCAGATCATCGACAACTGTGCCAGAAGCATCATCTTCTCATTTATGGATGGCTTTTCTGGTTACAACTAAATTGAGATCAACCTAGCCGACCAACATAAAACGGCTTTCATCTTCCCATGGGGAACCTTTGCATATCGGAAACTCCCATTTGGCCTCAAAACTGTTGGCGCCACATTCCAGCGAGCTATGTCGTACGCTTTCCACGATATTAAGGACTTTGTGGAACCCTACTTGGACGATCTCCCTGCCCATTCAAAGCAGCGTGAGTTCCACATTGATCATCTGATGGCCATATTCCTCAGATACAGATGGTACAATATCCGTCTGAATCCTCACAAGTGTATCTTTTGCGTTGAGTCCAGACGCCTCTTAGGATTTATCGTTTCGAAGGATGGGATCCGCATTGATCCCTCAAAGGTGGAGGCCATCATCAACCTACCACCCCTGACTGATGTGATTGAACTCCAAAGTCTCCAAGGGAAGGTGACTTACTTAAGACGTTTTGTGTGTAATTTTGTAGAGAAAACTCAAGGCTATATGAGACTGCTTAAGAAGGACATCCTGTTCATTTGGGATGATCAAGCTCAAAAATCCTTCGACAGTATCAAACATGCTATCACACATGCCCCTGTGCTCCAACCGCCTAATTATTATCGAGATTGCATCTTATATCTTGCCGCTTCTGCTACCACTATCACCATGGATTTGGTACAGGAGGATCAAAACGCTCAGGAACATGTGATATACTATGCAAGTAAGGGTCTAGCTGACACCGAAACTAGATACTCACATGTCGAAAATCTTGCTTTCGCGGCAGTCATTGCCGTCTAGAAGTTCCGTCACTACATTTTGCCCCGCACCACTACCATCATTGCCAACTCGAACCCCATGTACCACGTAGTGACACGTCAAGTGCTTGGGGGCAAGTATTCACACTAGATTGTTATACTGCAAGAATTCGATCTTCTTTTTGAGAAGGCTAAGTCTAAGAAGTCTTTGGTGTTTGCTGAGTTCATTTTCGACCTTCCCCGTCCTGATGCAGAAGTTGAGCACAATGACTCATTTCCAGATGAATCATTGTTTCTCATCAGTACGTCTGACCCATGGTTTGGAGATATCATGTTATATCTTCAAACCCAACGCTTCGATCCTAAAATTTCTTGCGACGATCGTCGTAAGATACGCTACCACGCAAAGTATTACTTGATCATAACTAATACTTTGTACCGCCGTGACATCGATTCCATTCTTCGACGTTGTCTAACGCACAAGGAATTCGAACGCGTTCTTAATGACTGTCACGCTGGGGCGTGTGGCGGTCACCTCTCTGGGATGGCTACTACCCAGAAGATTTTACGCACAAGATATTACTGGCCTACTATCTTTAAAGATTGTATTAAGGCCGTTAAGAAATGTCCTCCTTGTCAACATTTCGATACCAAGAAGCGCACGCATCCCGCCCCGTTACATCCGATTATTGCCGTTGGCCCATTTGCAAAATGGGGCATAGATTTTATGCATTGTAATCCTACCTCGGCCGGGGGCCATAGTTACATCATTGTAGCTTTGGATTACTTCATGAAGTGGGCCGAGGCTATGCCTACATACCAAAACGATGGAAAAATCACCGCACTCTTCATGTTTAATCATGTGATAGCGCGGTTTGGAGTTCCTCGGGCTATAGTTACCGATAATGGTTCTCATTTTCAAAACCATATGGTTGCTGAATTGAGTGACATGTTGGGTTTTCACCATGAAAACTCAACACCCGACTACCTGCAATCCAATGGACAGGTCGAGGCAATTAACAAGGTCTTGAAAACTATGATCTAGAGGATGGTAGGGACACAAAAGTCCAACTGGCATAATATGCTCTTTTCAGCATTATGGGCCTACCGAACTACCATTAAAACCACCACAGGCTTCACTCCCTTCCAATTGGTATATGGATTGGAGGCTGTTCTGTCGATAGAGTGCGAAATCCCGTCTCTTCAACTCGTCGTAGAACTTCTTCCTAACACTGCTGCTGAGGAAGAACGTTTCTTACACCTAGCCCAACTTGACGAGTCTCGCCATGATGCCGCTCTTGCTAATGAAGCACATAAGAAACACATCAAGGCCGAGTATGATAAGTCAGTCGAACCTCGTATCTTCAACGAGGGTGACCTGGCCCTCACTTATGACCAGAAGCACAATAAGCTAAGAGCTGGGAAGTTCGAGTCCATGTGGCATGGACCCTATGTCATAAAACGTGTGCTGGAAAAAGGCCCTTACGAGCTCGAAGATTACGACGGAATCTCTTTGGGTGAACCCCACAATGGGATTTACCTAAAGAGATACTATGCTTGATCTCTCATGCATAGACTTGCTTGTATATACTGTACATGGCGTGTTTTTGGGTTTTTGTGTGGTGTGATGCATTTCTCTTTTCGAGTGTCTTTTGATGTTGTTTCTGCTTCTCATACCATGTTCTATCTGCGTGTGCAGATGGAAACGTGCTATGGATTCATGGATGGCGCTAGCCGGCATAACCTTCACCTTGCTTCGCCAGCCTGGGTACTATATTCCCCAACAGGTAAGCTCATTATCTCAGGAGGAAGTTGCCTAGGGTTTGCGACCAACAATGCCACAGAATATCAGGTAGTAATCGGAACCCTAACTGATGCCATTTCCTTGGGTATGAACCACATTGTCATCCACATGGATTCTCAATTAGTGGTTTCTCATTTGAACTGGATATATGCCATCCGTGAGTCCATCCTACTCCGTTTCTTCAAACGAGTATGTCTCCTGGAAAGGTCATTTGAATCTGTTCAATGCCTACACATTCCATGAGAGTTAAACACAGTTGCTGACTCGATGGCCAATTTCATTTTGGATTGGTACATTGCACACACATAACATCCATAATATGTAAAAGCATTCATAACATGTAAATATAATGTACAGAAGCAAACATGTAAACAAGATCACATCACTAATCATTCCAAAGACACATAATGTATAAATCATTGATAATGTATATATATATATAAATCACTCAAAAGTAGTGCTGGTACAAAATTTGAAGCACACTAGCTTTCAGTGAGTCTCTACAAAAATATGAAGCATCATAGCTTTCAGTAAGTACAAAAATCTGAGGCCTCTAAGCTCTCAATACAAGTCTAAAAGTGCAATCAGGCAGGACGCCTGACCCGTACACCACCCCTACCTCTAACAGCTCTCTGATGCTGGGTGAGAAAGCAGTCTGCAGTACAAGCCACCTTGTGGAGTAAGGCGTTGAAGCGCACAGATGCTCCAACCCCATACCTCTGCATGGGCCTCGGTAGGTCATCAATGGATGGATCTGGTACCTCCACAGTCAGCTTGGATAGGTTTCGGTACACCTCCTCCATCTCCTCGACGGCAGGATGAGCACCAGCAAGAACCACTGCCTCTCCAACTCTGTCTCTCCTTTCCAGAAGAGAGAGACCTACTGGTTGCACGGGACCCACATCTGCACACACATATAAAGTACTTGTCAGGACTACATCAAAAAAAAATATAATTTACAAAACTAAAAAGTGCAAGGGTTTTGTTCTTACCGATATCACCCCATGCTGCACCCTCTGGCAGCACTAAGTCAGGATCCACCCGGAAGTCCGTGCCACCGTATGGAAAGTCCTTGACCATGAGCATATGGCCCTCTAGCCAGCTGAAAAACTCGGGACCAAAAGTGATGATGGGACCCCCACCATGACGGGTCATCAGCTCTGCCCACCTGAGCATGTGTGGATCTCTCAGATCCCTGTCATCCAGTGCCACCTAGGGGCACAAGAGAGGAACCCGCTCCAAGAGGAACGACACTATGATCGATCCATATCCAAACTGCTTGAGCTCCCCTCGCCGACACTTGGTTAGCTGAGCTCGGATGTTTGCGAGGAGACCCTCGCACCAGTTGAACACCATGGGAGACATACAATCTTCCGCATATAACATCTGGGTCCGAGTAGCCGTATGTGGAGCTTGGATACCCGCCACCCTGGTAATAGTAGGAAGTATAGTCCTCAGTGGACGACTCACCACATCTTTGATGAGTATCTTCCCGTTGGAAAGACAAGAAGTAGCAAATAGAGTGTTGTGACACCATGTCCTCAACTGTACGATCACTAGCCTGTGTCCCAGTGAGTTGTACATCGTCCCCTCTTCGAGACAAACCGGTCAGAAAGTATATGTCCTCAATGTCAATATTGAGGATATTCTCACCTATGACAAAGTACTGTTGGGATGCATCCCAACTCTGTAGCATGTGTGTCAAGAATGGGATCTGGGCTCTCATCCCCTGTATCTAGAATAATTTGAGCAACCCACAGTTTTGCAAAGCAGAACACATTGTGGATCGTTTGAGGCTTTCTCATCCTCTATTTCATGTTCTCTCTCTCGCCACTCTAGTACCATCTCTGCTTGCCGGGAACCTTCCAAAAGGAGCATTTAAAACAAGTTAGGTCCTTTCCCAACTGGCACAAGCTCATTTTTTGAGATATTTTTGATGTTTGACTTCTGGGTTTCCGTTGTCACATCTCGCCTTCAGGTACAGTGACGTCGTCGCAAGTCTTGTTTTGGAGGCTTGTGACGACTCAGTCTCGTCGCAAGTCCTGAAAGGGCCACTTGCAACGAGCCGAGGGCGCAATGGCCCCTCCCCAAATCATCAAAAAACTCAAAAAATGAACGAAAATGGAAAAACTAAACCACTACAAAGTTGCTGGCTAAGATTTAGGCCTACCTACTCTAGATGGTTGGTGAAATGGTGGCTCATATTTCCTGGAATCGACAAAGGAATTTTTGGCTCCAAATTGGTATTTCTCCACCCAAATTGGCAATTTGAACAATGTTTCTATTTTTGGCCCATATTTCTATTTATAGAATAGAATGGAATATTCTTTTTCAAATATTTTGATGCTTTTGGGACATTTACTATAGTTTCAACTATTTGTCATTCTATTTGGGGGTATTTGACACTTTCTCTAGTGTACAGGAGTCGTAAAGTGGTGTTTTGTAGCGTTTCTCGCATTGCCAACGGTAATTACAGGTATGAACACTCCTTTGAATGTTTTGTCATTATTATTTTTAGTTAGTCGCATTTATTGCATGAGGATGAGTTTACTCTTCGTTTGTTCTCGTACTCACCAAATCATTAGAACAATTACCGAGTTACGATTTATCACTTTTCCGGGCTCGTTAAACTCCTACAGAAAAGGACGCCCCCCGGATTCCATAGTTAAGCTCTTTTCAGACTCCGTAAAATTGAAAATATTGCCAAGCAAACTTGTCGCATTCACGCTTGTTAAAGTATTTGAATGTTCGTCTTCCTGGTGATAGCTTACCCATTTTTCGGACCAGGGGGCACTAATTACGAAAAAGGAATACTCCAGCCAATCATGACTGGAAGAGTCCTCTCCCGCGTTGTTTTACCCTTTTTCGGGCGATGAGGCTAACTTTACAAAAAAGGACCATTGGAGTCTTCTTTAGTTCTTTTCAGACTCTCCAAATATGAAATGACGACCGATTTTACCTTCTATGGACTCGTTAATTTTTCACATTGAAGGGCCCGCCATGGGACGAACCCCTCCTATCCCAGGTTCAGAAAATATTAGGGATTGGACTCATCTATGAGATGAGCTATATCGAGCATCTGGTTACCCTCATCAAGATCGTTAAAAAAACACATGAGGCACTCATCATTCATGATGGGGAAAAAGGAAAGTGTTTGTGTTACATACCTTAGTGGCAGTATATATTCGTTCTTGAACATGGCACTCATCTGCATTTGCATACCGATACTTGGGTCATCTATTTTTCTGTGAGTCTCCGCTTACTTTCTAAGTCCTGTTACTCCTCTGAGTCATTCGGAGAAAGCTTCCACTATCAGTTGCATTAGAAGTTTGCATCATTCTCATGTCAATACTGCCAAGTCATGCCATGCCCATGTTCAAGAACAAATTCATCACTCATCATTTTTGAGTCAGTACACACGTCGTCATGCCATTGTTACTTTGAGTCAGTCTCACATGTTATTGTACCATCCGATCCACTCTACACATCTTTTATCGTGTTTCGTGTCGATTGATGAGGGATTCATCATGGCCCTCCTTCGACGGATTCATCCTTGTCGACTTCAACTCATCATCCAAGGATTGAATCTAGAAACCAGCCAAGTCACTTGGTCCTGCATGCTTTAATGGCATGTCAACTCTCTTTTATCATGAGTTTACATCATTGACTCTTGATTGAAAGATTTCATCTTGTGTTCGACGTCAACTCATTTATTCACACTTGATGATATGTATTGTGATACCTTGGGAATCATTGACATTAATGGTGATCTCCCTCACACTTGTTAATGGTTTACATCAATGACCGGTAATCAAGTGGTTTCTACCATGTTCGATGTCAAGACATTTGTAATCACATGGATAGATTCGTATAATTGCGGGTTCAGCTTGAAGACCCTGGGGAGTCATTTTTTACCAAGGTTGCGATGGAGTTTGTATTGAGTCATATTACATGGACCCACTTGTGTATTGTTCGTGGCTGTGTTATCATCTCATCATGGATCTACGCTTGTGTCTAGTAGCCATGATTGTGTTCAGTTGTTTATTACTCCCATGGATCTGCAATGTATTGGTTGGCAACCATGTTGTACTGCATATGAGATTGTCAGTTCAGATTCAGTTGTACTGCAGCAACGTCCTTCATCCGAGAAGTCCTTTGCCATTTTTTCTATCAAAGCACTTCACCTGTACATCCTTAACAACTTCATGCTTTGGGGGGCATTCTGTTACACCCAAAATCTACCCATCATCATGATTTGGTGTATACATCCCTAAAGTCGTCTGGACCAAGTACTCATTTGGGAGGATTTGTACTCAGTTTGTACAACCTTTTGAGAGGTCCTCGCAGGTTGCACACTAGCAACATGCAACGTCACAGGTTGCTCCATAGCAAGGTGCGACGAGGTCTGTTAATGGGAAAAAATAGCCATTTCGAGATCTTTCTCGAAGCTTTCCCATTTGGGGGCTTATCCCCGATCTCTTGGAGAGCTGGTACTCGACCCTTATCTCATTGGAAGGATACCATATCTCTCTCCTACCATCTCTCATCCTATCCTATCCATAACCCCATCCACTTAGTCCTATATATACGATGATCACTCCCATACCAAAGGGAGGAAGACTATGGTATCTACATGCTGGTGAAATCTCTCTTAGACACCTTCACTCACCTCTTGCAGAATTCATACTTCCTTGGAAGGGCTTGGCAATTGGCTTGTGTGGAGAAGGGCTGCTACATTAAGTCATTGGTTGTAGTTCTATATCTCTATCATGTACTCCTCTATTTGCAGTAACACAAATGCTTTCCACCAATATCGTTCTTAATGTGGAATGATGTTGTGTTGTTTACCTGCTTAAGTGTTTACATAGATCTCTTAATGTATAGATGCTCTTTACTCGTTTCTCTTTTCTATGTCTTAACAGGTCTTGAAGCTTGGATCTGACAACCGTGGGACATGGAGCAACATTCAGGAGAAAGGATAGAGAAATCAAAGAGGTAATACATCTAGCACTTGATAATTAAGTAGATCTAGGAAACATGTTTGTAGTCTGTTCTATTTGTTCTAGACTCGCATTGAGCTAGGGATATTCGGCTTGCCTCCAGTCGAGTGGATTGTCCGGTAATAGTGGCAATGCACCCTTAGTAGCAAGCAGTGCCAATGTAGTCTCAACCACAAAACCAATGCACAATATTCTAAGAAGATTGCAGATACCCCCACTTCGTGGGATGCCCCTTAATCCAAAAAGACCCTCAAGACCTTTTCTTAGTAAATTGGGCTCACTCTAGGAATGTAGATAGACAACTTGATCTATAACCCAACTACTCCCAAGGAAATTTGAGTGGCCCTCCATCTCTACCTTCAATGTAAGTACAAATATTCCAAACGCTGCTTAATTCCTAATTTTAGATGTGTTCTAGTGAGGATGGCCACTGCAAGAATTACAGCGTTTTCAGCTCTTGGTAGCAGCCTTAGCAGGGCAAATCACAAAATCTTGGATCACCTTATTAGGCATCCTAATAACAATGATGCAGACTAGGGCTGTGTGGTCTAGCAACAAACAACAAGGTAATCAGGTTTGTATGGAGAAGATCCAAGTTCAAAGCCCCACAAGTGAGTACAGATGAGGCCAAGTACAAATCTTGGATAATTTGACAGCAATGAAAGCCCCTCATGACACAATATCTTTGGAAAATACAGTTGTAAGTTAATAGCATTCAGTATGCACCCTGCAGCAATGCATTTAATACTGCTGTTGCAGGATTATGAACCATTGGATTGAATGTTGGATCAGATCCAATGGTTCACATCCCCACAGTAGCAGCATTAAATGCACTTCTACAGGGTGCATATTGAATGCCCTATAGGCTGCATTTCCAAATAAATAAAACTAAAATATGAATAGTGCTAGTTCAATCTAACTGGTAATATTGACCTGTTTTGAGTCATCTGGTTGAAACCAAATAATTATAATCAATGTATTTTAAAATTTTACTACAAGATAATTACTATGATGGTTATTGGTAGAATTACTTACAAACGATAAGACATGTTATTACGCTACTTTGGTGTCTAATTGCATAGGTAGAAACTTACCTGTCTTGAAATATTGCATTCTATCTATAGAAGTAGTACTATTTGCATAAGAAATCTACAAGTTGGAGAGGAAAATATACTCATATAATTATATTGAATTTATTGAACATTGGATTGAATGAAAAGTTTGTAGTTCCCCAACTATAATTTGTTTACTGAATACAATTCCAAAAGAAAATGCGATGTGAAATTGATATGTTCTTTTCTATGATTTATGCTAATTCCTTATAATGTTATTTTGAAAGTTGAGTTTGTTTTTTCTCTTACTTTATATTCGAAAGGTGGAAGTGGCTAGGTATGACTACGGGATAGTTGGGTACAACTAAGGAAATGTTCTATAACTAATAGTTTGGACATGTCTACTTTGGGGACAACCTTGATTTGGAGCACACATACCTTTGGTAATTTGCCCCTTCTCTACATTGAGAACTACTTGTTAACGTTTTACTGTTTTTGGAACATGGTAAGCAGATCTGCACTCAAAAAAAAAAACCATGTAGTGAGGAATCTGAGCAGAACTCAATGGTAGAGAATGCATAAGGAATTGTATTTAAGGGTGCTAGCTCAATGGTAGAGCACCTGCCTTATAGGCAAGAGGTTGGTGGTTCGATTCCACCGTGCCCTATTTATATTCTAAAACCACTAAAAAGAGATAAATGACTAAAAAAATGACCAAAATTTGCATATAAATGACCACCAATACAACATGAGAGATAAGTGACCAAACAAATGACCAAAATATGCATATAAATTACAACTTTTGAGTTGGCGATCGCTGGTAGCAAATTAGCGGTCATTTATCACACGGCAAAAAATGTTGTCATTAATTGTGACAATTAATGACCAAATATATTACCAAATTAATGACCAAGATAAGCTATAAATGACAAAGATAAGCTATAAATGACCAAGCTAAATATGACCACATTTTTGGTCGCGTGATATATGGCCACTAATTTGCTACCAGTGGTCACCAACTCAAAAGTGGTCATTTATATGTGGATTTTGGTCATTTTTTTTTGTCACTTATCTCTCATTTTGTACTAGTGTCCTTGCACACTTGTGGACCTCCTTATTGATTAACAAAGATTTATTGGTATAAATACTTGGAACTTTCATCATTTGTACTTCAATATATGATGGCATCCTAATTATAACTAGATCAGCCATTGTTCCTTTGTCGAGTGATGGTTCCTTGTTGACACATAGATATAATTTTGGTTGTGTTTTCTTTTCATCCTTCAACTTCTTTATTTGCACAAGCAAACTTTGATTATGCTTTTTTAAGTGGAAAAATTCTTCATCATTTTATGATTTGTCAAATTTAGGTTTCTAATTCTCTGACTTCCCATCCTTTAAGGGCCCTCACATGAATTTGAGGGACCTTTTAGATGCAATCTTAGTTTCACGAAGCACACAAAATTTTAGTGAAACCAAAATGCTCGACCATTTCTTTGAACTAGGCATGCGCGGACCCGAGACTATCATGTCATTTAAAATGCAGGACAGGAAATGAAAACGCTCAAGCGTTATGGAAATACATAATGCTATAACATTATGTGTTTCTATAACGCTCGAGTGTTATAGAAATACATAATGCTCTAGAAAACGCTCTAACATTATGTATTTATATAACGCTCGAGCATTATAGAAATACATAACGTTAGAGCATTATAGAAACGCATAATACTATAGCGTTATGTATTTCTATAATGCTCGAGTGTTATAGAAATACATAATGCTCCAGCGTTATGTTTAATATCTACACACAAAACATTATCTTTGAAACCTTATTTAATATTTCCTTACCAATAAAATATTTCCTTTATTTCCCTATCCATCCTTATCTTTAAGGGTTTGGGCTTCATGTTGTATGAGTTAGGAGGTTAACTAGGAATTTGGTGTTAAGGGTTAATGGCTTAGAGTTAAAGGGATAGAGGGGTTTAGGTTTTTAGCGATTATGGAGTTGGAGGGATAAGGAGCTAAGAGATTATGGGGTTTAAAATCGGGGTTAGTGGTTAGTGGTTAAAGCATTAGAGGTCAACAGGTAAAGGGGTCAAGGTTTTAGGGATCAAGGGGCTTACTGGGTTAAGGGATTTAGTTCTTAAAAGGGATTTAGGGATCCATGTTTAGGGGGTTATGGATTTAGAGGTTATCCATTAAGGACTTAAGTTTTTGTGGATAAACTTGGGATTAGGTGTTAGGTGTTAAGTGCTTAGATATCAAGGGGTTTAGGGGTTAGTGGATTTAGGGATTAAGGGATTGAGGGCACCAATGTTAGAGGGTTAGGGTTCAAGAGGTTAAGCGCTAAGGGTGAAGGGTTTAAGTGTTAAGGGCTTGTAGAAGATTAAGTGCTTAGGGGCTTGGTGGTTAAGGACATAAGGGTTAGGGGATTGGTGCCATTATTTAAGAGGTGATGCCTTTAGGGGTTAGCAGATTTATGGGTTAAGGGATTTATGGCTTTAGGGTTAGGATGTTAGGGTTGATTTGGTAAAGGGTTAAGTGTCAAGGGGTTAAAGGGCCAAATGATTGGGGGTTAAGGGCTTAATGGATTCTAGGAGATGAGAGATTAGGAGTTTCTAGGGATTAATGGGTTTTGAGATTTAGGGATTATGGGTTAGGGGTTTTAGCGTTAGTGGGTTAACTAGGACTTAGGGGTTATGGGTTAAGAGTTTAGAGGTAAAGGCTTAAAGTGGTTAGCACGTTTAAATATTTATAGTTTAGGGAGTTAAGGGGTTTTATGGGTTATGGGATTTAGGGTTTAAGGAATTTAGGGTTCAATGGTTAGGGTGATAGGGTTTAAGGGGTTAGGGGTTAAGGCCCAAGAAGTTAAAGGTTTAATTGTTTCTAGGGATTAAGGGATTAAGGCTTTAGGTATTTAGGTATTTGGACTTTAAGTATTATGGGTTAGGTTGATTAGAGGTTAGGGGTGGACTAGGTCTTAAGGGTTCGGGGTTAAGGGATTTAGTGCTATGGGGTTAGGGTGTTAGGGTTTATGAGGTTAGGAATTAATGGTAAAGGGGTTAAAGAGTTCAAGGCTTGTAAGGGGTAAAATAGAGTTTAGAGGCTAATGTACAATCCCAAGTGAGAATTCCAAAGTCGAGAGAGGAGAAATCAATCTAAAGGGAGAGATATTAAGCAAACATAGATCTCTCATGCAAAAAAAGAGCGCATATGCAAATGTAGGGCGCATAAGCAAATACAGGTTGCACTGGCACAAGGGAGGTCGCACATGCAAATGCACTGTAGAAGTAAACAATTATTTTACCTCTATAGGGTAAACTAGAGCTTAAAGGCCAATGGTTAAAGGATTAGAGGTAAATAATTAAAGGACTTAAGGGGTTTAGGGGTTAGGTTATTTAGGGCTCTGGGGTTAGGGTGGTAGGTTTTAAGTGGTTAGGAATTAAGGGCTTAGGTTCTATAGTTTTAACGACTTAGAATGGGTTAAGGGTTTAAGGTGTTAGAGGATAAGGACTATGAGGATGGGAGATAAGGGGTTAATTAAGGGACTAAGGATTTAATGATTAGGATATTTATAAGTTAAGGGATTGAGGGATTGACTATTAGTGTGGTAAGGTATAAAAGTTTAGGATTAAGTGTCAAGGGGTTAAAGTGGTAAGGGATTATGTGTTAAGGGCTTAGGTGCTTAGGGGTTTAGGGATTTATGTTGTTTGAGCCTTAGGACTTATGGGTTTAGGCATTTAATTTTCTCCATCTTCATTCCTCTCTCCACCTCCATAAATTTATGTCCCTTGCCCCCCCTCTCATATCCCCTCTCTCTCTCACCCCTTATCTCCATTCAACACTTAACACATAGTTTATGTGGTTTATAATGCTAGATCATTTTGTTTTACATCAAGCGCGGGAATAAAAAAATGAATTTAAACATAATGCATGAGCGTTCCTTAGCACCTAAAACACTCCTCCTCACATGCCCATGTGTCATCCACGATCCTATGTGGTTCGTTTGGACTTACCAAACCTGTGCTATGGAATGTGCTAAACCATAACTAATTGGGCATTTCCACCATTTTTCTCAATATGCCTGTCTTTCACCACTCTTTACAACATGACATACACAACCATTTTTGATGAAATTTTAAGCATAGATAAAAACATTTATGCATATTCCAAATATATAATGTTTTTTTTTTATATTCATCGTTCCTAATTTTACCTAATTTTCTTGTATTATCGCTCCTTAAGTCAAAAAACATGTTGTTAGTGTTTCTTTCGTAACTTTTCCATTTCACAACCATTTTTAAAAAGAATTGTATGTTGCACTAGTAGGCACTAACATATACATGCTATAAAAAAATCCAAGTCGAAATGATTGCATTTAGACCTTCAAATGTTGCACCCACATTTGATGTACCATTCTCTACATGGATACCAATTTTTGTAGCCCGAAACCATCAATTAGGCACTCAAAGACTGCACCCACAAAAACATATACCTTATCATTTGCCAAAAAAATAAAAAGCAACTATTAGACAAGATGAAATTTGACATAGTTATGTAAATTTTCAATACATAAAACTTATATATTTGGAAACGTGATTCAATTTCCTACATTTCATAGTTTTTACTCAATGTAAGATATTTTGTGTAAGTATCTCAAGAAATCCAAGTAAGTTGAGGGATGTCTTATTTTTCACTTTTTTGTTGCATGTAACGTGCCAAAAGTGACCCTCATTAGCTTGCACTCACCCTTTAACTTTTACTTTGTTCAAGGAATTTGTAATTAAGCTTCTTCAGGGAAGAATTTTCTTCGTCCTTCTCTGATGATTTTTTTTTGAAATATTGATTATGCTATTCTATCTTCTGATTGCACTATCTCTTATCCTTTGACTTCTTAATTTGTGCAAGTAATTTTTGGGTATGAAATTTTAAGTGCAAAATTTCTTAGTATTTTTATTCAAGTTCATGTTGAATGCATTGCTCTGCATCTTTAATTCATTGACTTGTGGGATCAACTCCTGATTACAATTTTTAAGGTAAGTATTATCTCTCTTGGTTAAGCCATTAAAATATTTTTCAATGTCAATCTCAAATTGTAATTTATATTTCTCTCTTCATATTGTGTTACTTCATCCACTAATTTTTTATTTATTTTTGAAGCACATATGTTCATTTTGCATGTCACTTTAATGATTAGAGAACCCTTGCTCTTAATATATATTAAGAATTATTCAACATGAAAACTAATTGCTTTTATATTTTTCTTATATATGAAAACTGCTTCAAAACAAGAGCCACGTGGTGGAAATGTCTTGGACGTTGCCACGTGTTGTTGCAATTTTGAGATGAGCAAATTATTTTGGAAAATGGTTTGCTATTTTTATATGAGCTTCTCTTCACAACTTAGGAGCCGTACCATGAACTCACATAGATTTCCTGTCAACAATGTGCTATTACAAATAAATTTTAATTTAATTGCTCATTTCAACACCCAGAACTCAATTAATACTCATATTCACCCATACCACTAGATGTAAATGGATAAAATATTGTTTTATGCCTCTCTATACATTGTTAATGTTACGTTTTATTTTGCACATGTTTCCTTCGTGGTTTAAGGGATGTCGTGGTCACATGCTTTCATCGTGATAAGAAGAGTTTCACCAAGCCTAAAATTCCACTTATTCTTTCATGTGCAGGCCATCATAAACACTCTCCCTGGGTTGTACTCAAGAGGTGCATCATTTTGTCTGCTTAATTATGTGTGAGTTTGGTAGAGGATTCTTTTGTTTATTTTTATGTTCAATTGAATACATGACTTATACTACCTCACAACAACATGTTGTAAATTCATTGATTGTACTAGAGGATAGAGCTTCGAATCCTAAAAAAAAATCACTTTCAACTACAGGTGAAAAAGAAAATTATGTGCAAAGACTATTTTCCTCAATCTATGCCTTTTTATTAAGAAATAAATATTTTAAATACTTAATACTAATTTTACATAAAAAAAAGTAAATAAGTACTTAGTGCTTTTTTTTTCTATGATGCATTTATGTCCGCCAATGGTAGAGATTCATAAATTATTTACACCATTGACATATTTAGCACTTGCTCGGTCTGTTGAAAGCCACTTTTATCTTAATTCATGGCGTGTTTAATATCTTTAACATAAGCACTACACCAAATTTGAATAACAAATGTCCATATGACAACAATTAATTGACCTCGTATTTCTCTCAACCTTCAACAAAATATGGTGTATATTTTAATCATTGATACCACGAATCTTTAATGGTTGAGCATAACATTCTGAGACAACACGACACGATTCGCTACTTGTTTCACTCCACGAAAGCTTTAATTTATTATCACAATAATACTTTCCCATTATTAATTGTTCTCTCTGTCACTACATCACGAAATCAAGGAAAATAGATGAAAGTCGTTAGGTGGAAGGATTACTTGATACACCTACTCGGTCAGTGCAACGAAAAATAAAAGGTGATTGCTAATTTATACGATGGAGCAACATGGATCATAACTATTAATTTCTTTACTAAGAAATTATATGTACTCTACATATCTTTTAGTGGAATGGTCGTTAGATTGGTGGGGTTGGTGATGGACAATCTGATACTGAAGGGAAAAATGCTCAGTTGGCGAAAGCATCCTTTGTCGGCAGGTTGACATTCCAATACTATATTACTCTTCCAACATAGTTTCCATGCAACTCCTAATTGATGCCCTCTCATGATTTCCTAACCATGTTGGTGCAGATCGGAAGCAATTCGTTAAGTCAATCATATGGGCAATTCGTTAAGCTCATTAAAATTTCTCACCACAATACATTAATGTCCTTTTCATCTATGATGCATGTGCTCGGAGACCAAAATTAACCATATTATATGCACATAATATGCATATTTGCATTAAATACTTATCTTCGATAGTTCATGTTTTGCACTAATTACACGTATTATATGATTTCCTTATACAAGAGTATGCCATTCATTTCTGTCATACCAACAATATTTCAATTTTTGGGATTTATAATTTAATATGGTCATAATAGTTTTTGCATTTAATAGTATTTTTGGGTCATAATATTTTCATTCACTCATAGTTTCCCATTTGTTTATGATTAAGATGGCAATATTGCGTGTAGTATAATGGGTTCCAGTCTGAATTAGGTTAAAAAATTTCTATTGACGTATCGTTATTCGTTATGTTCCAATAGATTTAATTCTTAATAAAGAATAAAATGTTGACAGTGCGAGTTGCAGACTTGACAACCCATCTCTTACTTTCTCGGGCAATAAATAGGTGAGCTAGACTAGTGATATTATTTCTCCACTTGCTTATCTTTTGCAACTGAGAGGTTGAATATTCTTCTAGATACGACATGCTCGTTTATATATTTGCATGAGGATTAGGTCACTCTAGCACTATCAAATCTTTCCAATATACCAGAAAAGATGGGAACAACCTAATCAGACTTCAGTAGTTGATAGCTTAGAATACCTCGAGCTAAAGCAAAAAAAAGAGAGTTTATTGTAATCCAAACGAGTATTGGAAGAATCTAAGCTAGGCTAGATAACCAACGAAAGGGTGACCGAGGAAAAAAAAATGAAGGAGGCAATCTTTGGAAAACAAGACAAGCTCAAGCTTTGATTGGTTTGTGAAAGAAATGAATCCTTCAGGATTCCGCAGTTTCCTTTATCATAAAAATATACTATCTCTAAAATGCTTGATTTGTCTCTGCTTGAGAGGCCTTGTATTTAGAATACTGCCATATGTTTTACTTTGGCGCAGGGAATGTATCTATACTTAGTGCCAAATTAAAATTTATATGATTTGATTATTATCCAAATAAAAACTTAGCAACCTAGGAATATCAGCCCAACCACCACAATATGAGGTCAAGTTCACCTATTTAAATATAATTCGGGATGAATACTGGCAATAGTTGTTAAGATTCAATATGCTAAGATAGATAACATCAGTATTCAATTCAATTTCACAACAATAGCATATACTGGATCACTGAAAGAATAACAAGCACAACATAAACACAAGAGACACAATTTTATCTTGGGAAACCCTTTGGGGGAAGAAAACCTAGCAAAACTTCCTCAATATAGATGATCAAAAGTACAAAGAAAAAACCCAAACAAGTGCTCCTTCTCCTTGCAGATCTCTCTCTCTCTCTCTCTCTCTCTCTCTCTCTCTCTCTCCATTGCAAATTACACAAGTGAGTGTGTGTGTGAATGAATGAATAAATGAGAGATCCTAGCTCTCTATTTATACATTCACTTCTACTTTAATTTTACAATTTGACATTTCGACCTCAACTAAATTTACCACTCAACTAATGCTAACTGGGATGAATCCTATAGGGGACTTAAAAACCCCATTACATTTTACTCTAGGGGATCTATTGCCCCGACTTACAAGGGAGGATTTACCTCATGACTCTATGATGACCAAATACAATAATAACATCTCGATGGAGGAATAAAACATCTCCAAATAAATTACAATAATAAAATACAATAGAATATTCTTCGAAGTTACAATATTTCAACACTCCCCCTTAACGAGAAGGATATTCTATAGACAAAAGTAGCATCAACTATAGGATCAATGAGAGACAACATCATCAACAACATCAAGGTGATACATCTATAAATCATCAGAATTTTTCCTCAATATCATCAGCAACTGGAATAGTTACTGGAACATCTTCAACATCTTCAATAATGGAGCATCATCTTCTACAGCACTGGGTCTTCATCTTTGATCTTCATCTTCTGTAGCACTCAATCGTCTACAACAACACTTGATCTCTCGATCAACAACAACATCATCTTGATCTTTCAATCAGCAGCAACATCATCTTGATATTTCGATCAGCAACACCATCTTGATCTTTCGATCAACAACAACATCATTTGTAGCAATATAAACCGCAATACACATGATCCAGTTATGGGATGATCAATCCCTCTCACTTTAGGACATAAGTACAAGGATGATGCAATCCTATCCACATTCTCGAGGACAAAAGTCTTTGGATCATCTGGACTGAATTCTAGGGATGATACAATCCCAGCCACATTCTCGAGGACAGAAATCTCCGAATTAGTTCTAGACTAAAGTCCAGGGATGATACAATCCCACCATATTCTCGAGGACAGAAGTCTCCAGATCAGTTATGGACTGAATTCCAGGGATGAAACAATCCCACCACATTCTTGAGGACATAAGTCTTTGGATCAGTTCTGGACTGAAGTCTAGGGATGATACAATCCCACCACATTCTCGAGGACAGAAGTCTCCGGATCAGTTCTAGACTAAAGTCTGGGGATGATACAATCCCACCAAATTCTCGAGGACAGAAGTCTCTGGATCAGTTATGGACTAAAGTCCAGGGATGATACAATCCCACCACATTCTCGAGGACATAAGTCTCTGGATTAGTTCTGGACTGAATTCCAGAGATGATACAATCCCACTGCAACATCATCATCATCTACATCATGGAAACACGAGTCTGTGGATAACTTTAGGACTAATGTCCAGAGATGATACAATCCCACTGCAAAATCATCATCACTTCTCCCCCTTTTGAGGAAGGTCCTTTCGAACGACACCAAGCTTGTCACGAAAGTACACAAATTTTACTCGAGACAGAGGCTTAGTCAACACATCAACAACTTGCTCATTAGTGCTCATATACTGTAGACTGTTTTATAACTCCCTTTTGTACCATATCTCGTATATAAAAATACTGGATTTCTATGTGCTTTGACTTGTCATGGAACACTGGGTTCTCTGTCATCTTTATACAGCTTTGGTTGTCACATAGAATCACCGTGGTATCCAAATCCAGGTCAAATAGACCTAACATCAACTTTTACATCCATATGGCTTCACAACTTAGGAGAACAAGCTGCTATATACTCTGCTTCAACCTGTGCTGAGAGAAACATGTTGATGTATATGTAACTTCGGAATGTATTTCATCAGTATATTATATGTATATTTATTGTACCCTTATAAGAGATGTGTTATTCCTCTATAAGGAAGTGTCGTCATGTGGATTGACAAGTGTCGCAAGTGTGTGTACTTGCCGATGGGTTATTAGACCACCTTATGGGGTCGGCCCTAATTAATATATAATATAATGTGGATGTACTCAAGTAGACAAGTCGGCCCCAGTAGGTCACTGGGCAAAAAGGTGAGTATAAATAGAGATAGGAGATCTCTATTTTACTCACTCGGAAAAGTATCTATCTCTCTCTCTGGAAAGTGGCGCACTAGTGAGGAGGAGGAGGATCATCTGCTAGGAGACTATCTCTGTATTATTTGGTTGTATTTTGGTTGAGCCATTGCTCTCTCTATCTCTGAGGAAGTTTGTGGGGTTTTTCACCTTAGGGTTTTCCCCACGGAAACTCTGTGTCTCTTGTCTCTATGCTTTTGATTCTTGTGATGCTTGTGATGCTTGTCATATTATGATTGCCATGCATTGATATACTGTAGATGTTATTCTCTCAGCAAAGATCCTATAGTATTGTGATTTAATACTGAAAATTTAACATGGTATCAGAGCTTAACTGAGAAGAAGACATTTTGCAGTGACGGAAGCTTGTATTGCTTGTTTATTGGGTTTCTCTCCACAGATTTTTGAAATCCAGTATAGTAGATTGGATCTACTCATCAAGGCGCATCTTTCTGTCCAATCAGATTTCAGTTCCGAGCATTTTCAGTTTTGGCCCTAAAAATTAGGGTTTCCACAAAAATAGGAATTTCTGGAAACTGAAGGTACAGCTGGAAGCTCCTTGCAAAAATCGAAGGTTTGAGCTTTGGATCGAGATTTTTGGCTGGGTAGATCTCCGGGAAACTCAAACCCTAATTCAGGGCTCTCCCTAGTGAACCCGGGAGGACAAAAAGGCAATTTTGAAGGGCAAGACTTTGCTGATCTCAAAATCTGAATGTACTAGGCTGATCAGCTCTACAAGGCGCATCTTTCTATCCTTCCGGAATTTTGAAATTCACATTTTGAATTTTTAGGGTTTCACTGACAAACCCTAATCCGGGACCAGATCCAGTTTTCAGCACTTCAAGTGGTAAGTTCTAAATCTTTTCTATTTCCATTTGAAGTACTCTTAAAGATGTCTCTTCACACCAAGCTTGAGGATAAGCTTGAAGGGGCTGATAACTTCCGAGCCTGGAAGTATAGGATTGGGCTAATCCTGGAAGAGAATGAGTTGGACTCATATGTGAAAGAAGACATCCCTATCCCAGAGGATGAAGAGGCCAAGGCATTGCACAAGAAGAACTTGGTCAAGGCAAAGAGAATCATTGCTGATTCTATCAAAGACCATCTCATACCCCATGTGTCTTCTCTCAAGACACCCAAGGAGATGTTTGAATCCTTGACCAAGCTATTTGAAGGAAAGAACATAAATCGGAAGATGACCCTGCGGAACCAATTGAAAGCAGTAAAGTTTCAGAATGGAGAAACCATTCAATCCTATTTTTCAAGGGTCTCTCAGATCAAGGAACAATTGGAAGCAGTAGAAGAAATGGTGGAGAATGGTGAAGTGGTGATGACCACTCTAAATGGCCTACCTAGGTCATGGGATTCCTTTATCCAAGGAATTTGTGCAAGGAAGAAGTTGATCTCCTTCAGTAGACTTCGGGAAGAATGTTCTCAAGAAGAAGCTAGACTTATAGCTCGTGAGGAAAAGATGGGAGGAGAAGATCAAGCTCTTGCAGCTCACACTAAAAGAAGTAAATCCAAGAAGGAATCATCTCATAATAGAAGATTCTCTCACCATCATCATTATCATAAAGATAAGAAAGAACTCAGATGCTTCACTTGCAATGAGAAGGGACATTTTGCTTCAGATTGTCCCAAGAAGAAGAAAGACAACAACAGCTTCAGTAAGAAGAAGAAGGGCAGCAAAAGAAGATTTCATGCTCATGCTGCCGAAGATGATGAACCCCCAAAGAAGAAGGCTAAGGCAGAAAGCAGTAGTGATGATGACTCATCAAGTGAAGAAGAGTATGTTTTAATCTCTGCACTCACTGGTACCATCTCCCATGGTTGTAATGATTGGTTGATTGATAGTGGGGCTTCCAAACACATGACTGGGTTCAAGGAATCTTTTATGAACCTTTCTGAACATGAATCACCTCATAAGGTGAAACTTGGGGATGATTATCAATATCCAATCAAAGGAAGTGGTGAAGCTTCTTACAACCTAGATTCTGGAAGATCTCTGAAGATGAAGGAAGTCCTCTATGTACCTGGACTCAAGAAAAACTTACTCTCCATCTCTGCTTTAGATGCAAAAGGTATGAGGGTTGCATTTGTTGATGGCCAAGTACTAATGTGGCCAAAGGGAAAGACCATGGATGATGCAGTAGTGATTGGAGAGCAAGAGGGAGGCTTGTATAAATTGAAGGGAAAACCTGAACATGCCATGGTACATGAATCCATGGAGCCAAGTGAACTTTGGCACAGAAGACTTGCTCACATGCACTATAGGGCACTTCCAATTGCAAGCAAGGCAGTAGAAGGTCTTCCTGAAATCAAGACCAAACATGAAGGTGTTTGCAAAGGATGTGCAAAAGGAAAGAACACTAAGAAGGCTTTCCCAAGCAGTGAAAGCAAGGCAAAAGACATTCTGGAAATCATCCACTCAGATGTATGTGGTCCTATGTCATCTAGCTCCCTGAGTGGGTATGTTTACTATGTATCATTTATTGATGACTTCTCTAGGAAGACTTGGGTATACTTCTTGAAGGGCAAAGATGAGGTGTTTGATAAATTCAAGGAATTCAAAAACTTGATGGAGAATCAAACTGACAAGAAAATCAAAACATTCAGATCTGACAATGGTGGAGAATTCACCTCAAATGACTTCAAGAAGCTTTGCAGTGATTCAGGGATTAAGAGGGAGTTGACTGCTCCATATAATCCTCAACAGAATGGAGTTGCAGAAAGGAAGAACAGAACTATCATGGAAGCAGCAAGGGCAATGTTGCATGACCAGGATCTTCCTATGCATCTTTGGGCAGAAGCAGCTAGAACAGCTGTATATGTGCAGAATAGAACACCCCACAAGATATTGGACAACAAGACACCAGAAGAAGTCTTTTCTGGTAAGAAACCTGAAGTCAGCCATCTCAGAATATTTGGTTGTCCAGTATACACTCATGTCCCAAAGGAGAAGAGGACTAAACTAGATCCTTCAGGAAGGAAGGGCATCTTCGTGGGTTATAGTGAAAGCTCGAAGGCTTACAGAATATATTTTCCAGGGTTCAAGAAGATTGATGTCAGCAGGGATGTAACATTTGATGAAAATTCAGCATTCATCAAATCAAGAAAGGCACCTATTGAAGTTTATGAAGAACCTAAGGAAACAAGATTTCAAGACACCACCATGACTGATGCAGTTCCAGAAACTGCTCGTGAGTTTGAAGATCCACAAGAACCTGTAGATCCACCTCGTGAGGATAACTCTCACAAGAGGAAACCTGTATGGGCTAGAGAGCTCATTCATGATGCAGAAAGATTTGGCATTCCAGAAGAAGAACACAGAGCAAAGAAGAGAACCAGATCACACACCAGTTATGTTGCTTTACTCTGTGACATCATGAACAAAGAGCCTTCCAGTTATGAAGAGGCGGCAGAAAAGAAAGGATGGAAGGATGCTATGGTTGAGGAATATCAATCAATTATGAAGAATGATGTTTGGGATGTTGTCCCAAGACCTAAAGGGAAGTCTGTTGTGACTTCCAAGTGGATCTACAAAATCAAGCATGCTGCAGATGGCAGTGTGGAAAAATATAAAGCAAGATTCGTAGCTCGTGGTTTCTCTCAGAAGGAAGGAATAGACTATGAAGAAACCTTTGCACCTGTAGCCAGATATACTTCCATCAGAACAGTACTTGCCCTGGCTGCAGCAATGAAATGGAAGATACACCAGATGGATGTCAAGACTGCTTTTCTGAACGGTATAGTAGAAGAGGAAGTATATGTGGAACAGCCACTCGGCTTTGAAATACATGACCGGGAATCTTATGTATGCAGATTGAAGAAAGCCTTGTATGGCTTGAAGCAAGCTCCCAGAACCTGGTATGGTAGGATGGACAGTTTCCTATCTAGTTTGGGCTTTACCAAGAGTAAAGCAGATTCCAACCTTTATTACAAGGTTGAGGAAGGGAATCCTGTGATTCTACTACTATATGTGGATGACCTATTTGTGACAGGAGATGACAGAATGATTGCAGATACCAAGAGGAAGCTTGCAGCTGAATTCGATATGAAAGATTTGGGAATGATGCACTATTTCCTAGGTATGGAGGTGTGGCAGAATGCAGGTGGGATCTTCCTTGGTCAAGGGAAGTACACAGTAGATATCCTGAAGAGATTTGGGATGATGGATTGCAAAGCCATGGCCACACCTATGGCATCGAATCTGAAGCTTCTTTACGATGCTTCATCTGAGCCAGTTGATGTTTCTATGTATCGTCAGATTATTGGGTCCTTGATGTACCTGACGAACACGAGACCAGATATTTGCTTTGCTGTGAACACATTGAGCCAGTTCCTGACGGATCCGAGGAGTGTTCACCTAGTTGCTGTAAAGCATGTTCTGAGGTACCTGAAGGGTACAGTGGATTATGGGCTCAGATATGAGGCGAATCAAAAGTTTAACCTGCTGGGTTATGTTGATTCAGATTGGGCTGGCAGTGCTGCAGATAGGAAGAGCACATCTGGGTGTTGCTTCAGTATGGGATCAGGTGTGATCTCTTGGTTTAGCAGGAAGCAGTCCTGCGTAGCACTGAGTACAGCTGAGGCAGAGTATGTTGCAGCATGTTCAGCTAGTTGTGAGGCAGTATGGCTGCGGAAGCTACTGTCTGAGTTATTTGATCTCCCGTTGGAAGCTACTGGTATCTTCTGTGATAACCAGAGTTGTGTGAAGCTGTCCGAGAACCCAGTGTTTCATGACAGGTCGAAACACATAGAGATCAAATATCACTATATCAGGGATATGGTGCAGAGAGGAGCTGTGAAGCTCCTGTATGTTGCGACGGACGAGCAGATTGCAGATGTGTTGACGAAGCCACTAGCCAGGGTAAAGTTCGAGTACTTCAGAGAGAGGCTTGGCGTTCTTCAGATCGAGGACACTTCGAGGAAGAAGTGATGGACACATTTGCTGAAGCCATTCCAAGCATGTTGGAAGGAGGATCCTTCACATGGCTGTGGATGTAAGCGCTGGATGATGAGCATCAGGATGATGTTCTAGTTTCTGCTGGATATGATCAGTTGGATCATTTTTGTATGTATGTATGCATCATGTTGGATGCTGGATATGATCAGTTGGATCATTTTTATGTATGTATGTATGCATCATGTTGGATGCTGGATATGATCAGTTGGATCATTTTTATGTATGTATGTATGCATCATGTTGGATGCTGGATATGATCAGTTGGATCATGTGTATGTATTGTTTATGCATCATGTTGGATGCTTGGACCATGTATCTGTATATGTATCAGGTGGATACATTGTATGATCAGGTAGATCATGTATGGTGATATGTATCATGTATTTGTATTTGTATCAGGTGGATACATTGATGATCAGGAGGATCATGTATGATGATATGTATCAGGTAGATACTTGGTATGCATCAGGTAGATGCATTGATGATCAGGAGGATCATGTATGATGATATGTATCAGGTAGATACTTGGTATGCATCAGGTAGATGCATTGATGATCAGGATGATCATAGATGACGAGCTTCAGGATGTTGCTCCAGATGACATGCAGCAGGATGTTGCGGTGATGATCAGGATGATCATAGATGACGAGCTTCAGGATGTTGCTCCAGAGGACATGCAGCAGGACGTTGCAGTGATGATGATCAGGATGATCATGGATACATCAGGATGATGTATGGTGAGTATCAGGATGATACTCTGTGGCCGTGGATCAGGTTGTGCAGATAAGCATGTAATTTGTGCCCTGGGAGATTTGCAGATGGTCTTTCGAGGTTTTGCCTATGGCATATAATTTGTACCCTGGGACATCTGGCAAATGCTCTTTCGAGGTTTTGCTTGGGAGGACATATAATTTGTGCCCTGGGAGATCTGCAGATAGTCTTTCGAGGTTTTTCCTATGGCATGTAATTTGTGCCCTGGGATATCTGGCAGATGCTCTTTCGAGGTTTTGTCCTATGGCATGTAATCTGTGCCCTGGGAGATCCGATAGGTTGAGCTGTGTGCTCGTAATCAGTCCTGGGATGCTCTTGCGAGGTTTTGCCATGACCACATGTAATTTGTGCCCTGGGAGATCCGAGAGGTTGAGCTGTGTGCTCGTAATCAGTCCTGGGATGCTCTTGCGAGGTTTTGTGGTGAGGTCACATATAATTTGTGCCCTGGGAGATTTGCAGATGGTCTTTCGAGGTTTTGCCTATGGCATGTAATCTGTGCCCTGGGACATCTGGCAAATGCTCTTTCGAGGTTTTGTGACGCACGTAAAAGTCCTGAGGATTCCACAGTATGGCCAGTGATGACGAAGACCTGCAGGTGGTGGGCCTACATCCAGTATGAAAAAGGACTGGCTCTGTAGAACTTCCTATGACGAGTAGAGACAGAGATTGGATGAGATAGCAGCAGCAGTGACGATGATGATGACGATGCATCGATGACGATGATCCAGAGAAGAAGACTTGTCTAGCAGATCTGTGTCGAGAAATACCTTCCTTGTTAAGAGGGAGTGTTGATGTATATGTAACTTCGGAATGTATTTCATCAGTATATTATATGTATATTTATTGTACCCTTATAAGAGATGTGTTATTCCTCTATAAGGAAGTGTCGTCATGTGGATTGACAAGTGTCGCAAGTGTGTGTACTTGCCGATGGGTTATTAGACCACCTTATGGGGTCGGCCCTAATTAATATATAATATAATGTGGATGTACTCAAGTAGACAAGTCGGCCCCAGTAGGTCACTGGGCAAAAAGGTGAGTATAAATAGAGATAGGAGATCTCTATTTTACTCACTCGGAAAAGTATCTATCTCTCTCTCTGGAAAGTGGCGCACTAGTGAGGAGGAGGAGGATCATCTGCTAGGAGACTATCTCTGTATTATTTGGTTGTATTTTGGTTGAGCCATTGCTCTCTCTATCTCTGAGGAAGTTTGTGGGGTTTTTCACCTTAGGGTTTTCCCCACGGAAACTCTGTGTCTCTTGTCTCTATGCTTTTGATTCTTGTGATGCTTGTGATGCTTGTCATATTATGATTGCCATGCATTGATATACTGTAGATGTTATTCTCTCAGCAAAGATCCTATAGTATTGTGATTTAATACTGAAAATTTAACAAAACACTGGACTGCTTCCTGCTAAACCATGAGATCATGTCAGATCTAAGACAACAACATCCACTTGAGGTGCTCTTCCTATTTGAGACACTTCTGGCCCAATCTACATCTGTATAACCATACAATCTGTAGCCATGATCTCCAACATAGTATAGACCAAAGTCCATTGTCCCTTTTAGGTACCTCATCAAATTCTTTGCAACTACCAGATGAACATGTCTAGGCTCAACTAGATATTGACTTAGGGTGTTCACAACAAAGAATATATCTGGCCTGGTATTCGTCAAATACATCAACGAACCAAACATCTGTCTATAAACTATAGAAACCACTGTCCATCATCCCAAATCTCTACTTCACATTTTCCTTGGCTAAGTAAAAATCTCATCTAATCTCAGCCACATATCTAATCACAAGAATCATGCCAAGATTATTGAACTCTGAGATCTACTCCCCCTGAAGTGGAGTCTTCTACATCTGATTATTGTCCTCCCTCTGTGAGTGAACATCATGCACACTCTGCATTGAGTGATCTTCTACATATCTATCCATGCCATCTCTCATCAGATGGTTCTACTGATATGAGCCTCAAGATCACTCGAACTCTATGGTGAGTTCCTTCTTGCATCCATCTGAGAGAAGCGTGTCATCTATATATAGAAACCATCTTCAACCTTGGAGAACAGGTTGAAATCTGCATCACCTGTGGTGATCATCAATCTCATCAAATGACTATCGATCCTGGGTACCTGTTGAACTCGTACAAAGCCTTCTTCAGTCAAGTGATTCTCTATCGAATCCTGGGAGTTTGCTCGATATGCACTTCTTCTTTAATTACACCATTCAAGAGAACGGTCGTGTCATCCATGGGTGCAATCTATCTTTGGAAGTGTATCTAGCCACTGGAGAAAACATCTCATCATGATCCTCTCCCTCTTTCTAAGAGAATTATCTCGCCACAAGCCTTGTTTTGTACTTCTATAGTATGTTTGATTTGTAATTCTTCTTGTTGAACAGTCATCACTTGTTCTTCAGAACAAGTGTTCATCGTCCTTCTTTTGTAGATCATAACACACGATCTTTCCTACAAATCGAATTCAATTACATGATTAGTAACACTTCATAATCATCAAATCATATTTCAATGATAACCTATTATGCATACTGATATGATTCACATAGCTATGCAACTATCTTGACCAATACTTTGGCACAACACTTTTCCATACCATGTATGCATACAATGGCTATCTAGATGCCTTCCATCTCTACCAGAACATACTATCAAGAGCGTGCACAGCTCCCAACATGTTAGCAAAGAGGTTTTATTCTAGACAAGCAACAATGGAATGTTGTCCAACACTATTGGCTACTTACCCATCATATGCATATTAGTAGTACACTATTCAATTCTATATGAATGCTTACCCTATGCATGATACATTTCCCGATTCTAGGAAAACAAATATGCATACAACTATTAATATCATTTAAAACTATTCAGAGATTCAAGAAGTAATTCAAATACTTATCTTTTTATGTTTTGTGGGGTTGCCTCCATTTGGATCTTTGCTTCCTTGAGATTGCCTCCCTCTTGATCTCTACTTCCCTTCCATGTCATGATAGTATCATGATCTTGTGTCTTTGAGCTTTTATCCATCCTGTAGCACTATGCACCCTTAAATGTGCACTAGTTTCATCATTGTGTCATCCTCAAGATCTCATACATAATCACACATGCATTAGTATAATCTCAATAAGATTAAAAACATTATAACCCTAAATAATCTTAAACACGTACGATCATAATCATTAATCAAACTAAGAAACAAAATATGCATAAAGCCTTGATTAGCTAAACTCTATATTCAGAAATAATCATTATCAACCATATGAAAGTATACTTATGTAAGATCCTAACACAAAGTAGGATTCTAACTCGATATAGGAAAACATACCTGGATTAGCATGCTTGCTAGTTATGTCTAACATACCCAAACAATATCTTCTTTGTTCTTTTCAATGATTTAGAGACCTTGCGCTAGTAACTTGCATATCTCATAAGTTAAGCATAGTAGAACCAAATCATACATACCTCGTAAGTAGAGATTCTATGTGACCAAAGACTATGGATGAGTCTTTGTCTTTATGTCATCATGGTCATATATTCTTGATCTAGAACTTGATTTGTCTTTCTTCATGTACCTTTCATGCTAGAAGACAACATCATCCTCATACAACACCACAAGTGCATTAGTACAATCATAAGTGTCATAACCCTAATCAATGAATGTCTTCTATCATTCACATGCATTCATACTTTTACCAAGGTGATTAGACAAATATAAAATTAATCATGATTGTACTAACCTCAATAATATGAAGACAAACATATCATGAAATTAATCATCAGATAAATAAAACATATTTCAAAACATACCTGCATTTCCTCAAGTCATACCTGTCGAGATTGCTTGTAGTCTTCTCTATAAGGGTAAAACCCTAATAGTCCAAGGTAGATCACTTGTAAACATCTTATATCTAGATTCATGGTGTTGGGATGATAGAATACCAATGCCATTTAAACCTCTTTCATTACTTCCCTATGAGTCTCCCAACCCTAATTTTAAATCTCCTTCCTTTGGCAACATTTGATGGAAGATTAATATATATGATGAAGGGATTCCAAATCCATTTTCAAGGTTTCTAATGTTGTATCAGGTGTCTCCAAAATTGTATTAGGTCCTTCCATACCTAAAAAACTGAAAACCCTAAGTGAGAACTTATTCCTCCTCTTCTTTGATTTCCTCCATTGAGCTATTTCTGATATGCCTTATTAATTCTAGTGTCTCTCTAAAATTTAGGATCCTCAGGGTTTGAAACTTTGGCCTGTGGTAGCCTAACCTATTATATTTCCAACCCCACAAATTTTGGCTTCATTTAATTCTCCATGAGATAGATATGATATGTTTCCCAACATGACCTATTTATTGGATGAAACAACATAGCGAACGTGTACGGAGTTCCACATGTCACTTTTTCAACTTAGGCCTCTGATAATTGGACTTGTGAAACTACATTCCATGCCCTAACTGTCACTTTTTACAAAATTCCATTTGGATCTTCCTAGCCCGAGATATGACCTTTTTCCTTAGGTCACCTGTTTAGGGATGCATTCTGGAAGAGGCAGAAACCCTAACTTGTATGGATCAAATCTCACAAAGTACAACGAATATGAGGTTGAAACTCAGACTAAAGGTAAATGAACATTTCATTTTCTTCATGTCCAAGTTTCAAATCCTGAACCTTCGCCAAAAGTGATTTATAGCGAAAATTACAAGATGACTAGTTTTTTCTATACAAAGCCCTAACTTTCAAATTGTCAAAAGTGAAACAAGTGTCGTAAATTCCATACATTGCCTTCTTTCGGGCTAACTCTGATGCCATGTTAATATTCAATATGGTAAGATAGATAACATCAGTATTCAATTCAATTTCACAACAATAACATATACAGGATCACTGAAAGAATAACAAGCACAACATAAACACAAGAGACACAATTTTATCCTAGGAAACCCTCTAGGGGAAGAAAACCCGACAAAAATTCCTCAATATAGATGATCAAAAGTACAAAGAAAAAACCCCAAACAAGTGCTCCTTCTCCTTAAAGATATCTCTCTCTCTCTCCATTGTGAATTACACAAGTGTGTGAATGAATGAATAAATGAGAGATCCTGGCTCTCTATTTATACATTCACCTCTACTTTAATTTTACATCTTGATATGTTGGCCTAAACTAAATTTACCGCTCAACTAATGCTGACTGGGCTGACTCCTATAGGGGACTTAAAAACCCCATTACATTTGACTCTAGGGGATCTATTGCCCCCACTTACAAGGGAGGATTTACCTCATGACTCTATGATGACCAAATACAATAATAACATCCCGACGGAGGAATAAAACATCTCCAAATAAATTACAATAATAAAATACAATAGAATATTCTTCGAAGTTATAATATTTCAACAATAGTACCCATAGTTGTCGCGACAACCTTATTATTTATGATATAAGAAGAACAAGGCAAAAATAAAGAAACCTATTATCTGCAAAAAGGTTGAGAACAACAACCATTTAATTAACATGCAATGAACGGTGAGTAATGCAAAACAATCTATAGTCCATATGAAAAAATACAAATTAACAAAAGTAGCATATGGAGTTTGACTTGAAAGGAAAACAAAAGCAACTTCATAGAAGTTTAAGAACCTTCTATGAACCTTTATGAACCATGGTAAATATGCCTCCATGCAACTTTTATGAACCTTTCATATTCGTTGTTCCTGAATGGCCTTACAGGAATATGTGCAATAAACACAAAAGTTGAACTAGTTAGAAACTTTTAGAATGCATAAATGATGAAATGACAAAATTCAAGTCAACACCGAGTAATTTTTACAAGTAACAAGTTCAAAAGAACAATATTTAATAATTTATCAAACCAGAAAAAACCCTTCGTTTGGTCCGCAATGCTTCACAATAGTTAGTATGAAGAGAGTAGGCCAACTAAGCAATTTCTCAATGTTTCTTCATGGCAAATTGGTTGACACACAAAGTATGTCTGCAATTAAGCTATATATGTTTCCACACCTCTAAGAAGGTAGAATCAGTGTGATAAATAGACAATCTACCTAGACTTTGTTAGATATAAGGCTTGACCAACCATGGCACACAGTTGAGTTAAAGACTCTTTATGCATTCAGGGCTAACAGATGAAAGCCAAGGCCCGAAACTAACATGTCCTGGTTTTAATCTACCCTTAGATAAATCCCACAAGAGAATAATATAAGCTCAATCCTTCATATAAATATTGTATGAACCTATGTTCTTTTCCATATTTGTCTCAGAAACATAAAGTAGAAATTCAATGTATAGTATTTCAAAGTGGTGCTTCTCCTGGTGCAGGAGACCTACGTTATCACCAGGTGCTACTTCTTCAAGATAAGGGACCTACATTATCACCAGTGGCCTTATTATGCTTGAGATGGTTTCCATCACAGAGATGAAATGTCTGGGATATCCAACACCTGTATTCACAATATAAGGAATTAATTCCTCAATGTCATAACTTGTATTTGACATAAAGATAAAATTCAAACTCAAACTTGAAATCTGTTTAGTGTACATAAGACTTGAGTTGTTAAATGTCATATGGTGGCATTTATTTTGAGAATGTAATGGGATTATTTGAACACTGTATATAACTAACTACTAAATATTGAGAGCAACTTATCAAAGCACAATATAATTGATTACATGTAAATTCCTTCTGTGTAACTTATGTACATAATTTATTGCTTGAAGATAAAACTAGGTAATGAAATAGGTAAAGCTTTTAAATTTATATAAAATTAATAAATGAACAAATTCATTTTTAAAAAAAATTATTTCATATAAAAAAGCCAAATTAACAAAAGTACATAGAAATGCATACCATGGAAAATGTGCCTCTATAATATGGATATGCAACTTTTATGAACCTTTCATATTCGTTGTGTTTGAAAGGCCTTACATAAATGTGTACAATAAACAAACAAGAGTAATAGGTGCAAAGCAGCTAGTCCCTGCCGTAAAATTATGTTATGTTTTGTATAAATAAGATTATGATATATGTTATAAAATTGGTCATGCTATTTTTGAAGAATTAATGTATGATATTATAAATTATTTTGTATAATTGATGAGGATATTATATTAAAAAATAAAGTTTTAGTTTTTAATCATGTAGTTTTCAAAGTTTTTATTTTTTATAATGAATAATGAATAATTAGATTTGTTATTAATAATTAAGGTTTTTAATAATTAATTAATAATTGTTTATTCGTCTTTTTTTGGCTATTTTTTTAAGTTTTAAAAATAAGTTTTTAGTTTTTTTTTTAATATTTTTAATAATTAATAATTGCGTGCTATTTTTTTAAGTTTTAGTTGTTTTAAATTTTAAAATTAATTTTTATTTTTATTTTTAATAATGGCTTGTTGTAATCATACAATCATATTTTTTAGATATTAATAAAAAGAATTAATTTTAGTTTTTAATTTTTAAAATTTAGTAATTAGTAGATGCATTTAAGGTATATAGAAACCAAAGTATATTGCATTTAAAAACTCTGAGGATATGTAATAATAAGGAGGATACTTAATGAAATCTCTAATACGGAGGCCACATTTCAAGCTAGGGAAATTTTTTGAAATTTTAAAATTTAAAACCTTTTAGCCAATCATAAAAATACGAATAACAAATTTTAAAAATTTTACAAAATAATTTATACTTTCAAAATATTAAGTTTAATGTATAAATATTACAAAACTTTGAAAATATTATAATTTTTTTTAGCAATAATATAAAAGTTCATACCTTTTAGCCAATCATAAAAATACGAATAACAAATTTTAAAAATTCTACAAAATAATTTATATTTTCAAAATATTAAGTTTAATGTATAAATATTACAAAACTTTGAAAATATTATAATTTTTTTTAGTATTAATATAAAAGTCAAACTTGTTTATGACCAACTCATCACCAAAGCAAGCAAAAAAATGGTAAATTTGGATTTGTAACACATAGCTCAAATACAAGCAATAATAATATATATATATATAACATTAACATAATTATTAAGTAAATCTATGATAAATCGTATTTGCTAAGTTTAAAGGAATTGTAACATTAGTTTTCATATCTTCATTCATTATAATAATTATGTTTTTTCTTAATTTCTCTCTCATTAGTATTTAATGAATTTGTATTTTCTCTTTCTCATTAATATTTAATGAATTTGTACTAAAAAATAGTAGTGTAAAAAATCATACATTCATTATAATAATCATAATCATGTTTTTGTTTTTAAAATTTTTCTTTCTTATTTATATTTAATGAATAGTTCAAAAATAACATTGTAAAAGATAATTGTATCATTACTTTAATAAATTAAATTGAAAAAAAATAAAATACAAAATGAAAAACTGAAAAACTGAAAAACTAAAAAATTTAGAAAGTGAATTATTATACTAAAAATAATATAAATCCATATCAAATTGTTTGACTTGTAAATTTTTTTTAAATCAAACATAAATTTTAATTAATTTAATTTATATTATATATCTATTTTTATTATTATTTATAAAATAATAATATTTTATTAATCTATTTTAAACTTAATTTTTTTTAATCCAGTCATTATATTTAACGTGACCTGAAATGATATTATTCTATTCTTTCTTAGAATCGGACTATATTTTAGCCGAAGCGATCGAAAAAGTTATAATTATATTCTCACATCCACTCTAAAGATTAAAGCTGCTATATTCGCAGAAGCAATCAAAAAAAGATTTTCTGCAGCATTTATTCTATTCGATTTTAAGAATATAATCACTGCTGTTTATGCTTCCAAATTAAATATTTGAAGCTATACCTTGGCCTGGTTTCACAATTTCGCAACAATTTTGGCCTGTTGTTTAATTGCAGAAGAATATCACCAAGATGGGAGCTTACAGCAGTACTTCCCGAACAGATTTTCTGCCAGATTCCGATGACATTAGTAAGGCAGTTGTATTATCAGCGTTGGCTAACCTGGATACTGCAGAAAGAATGGAAGCTGTTGTAGATCGATATTATAATATCGGCTTGGAAAACATAGAAATGGCACCCGATTTCGTACTGGCTGAATGTAAGCAGCACAACAATAAGACATTGTTTGTTGCCAACAGGTGGCAGTTTTCTATTCAAAATATGTTTGCTCTTCAGGATTTATAATTAAAAAAAACGTTTTGAACATGAACTGAATAGCGAATAGATTTCAATGCGTTCAATTGTTTTCCTTTCCATTATGGTCATAATAAGTAATAAAATTATAACTAGCTGACCACAGATGGACACGTTAGTCAGGGACGGATGCATGAGCTACGCGTGCCGATCTGCTCACGAGAACCATTATCTCAGCGCGAGGCTTCATCAAGTCGTCGCCTCTCCCTCTAAGTTTCCACACCTCCTCTCATGCATGACAGGTGGTATCATGCATGAATTACGCCTCAGGTAGCCTCAGGCATGAATTACCCTCCACTGTCTCAGGCGAAATAAAGAAAATTATGAAGGCAGATGAAGATGTGAGGATGATTTCAGCTGAGCCGCCTGTGATTTTTGCAAAACATTGTGAAACGTGAACATTTGAGGAAGATTTCAGTGAGCCGCCTGTGATTTTTGTAAAAGATGGTGAAATGTGAAGATGATTTCAGCTGAGCCGCCTGCCTGTGATTTTTCCAAAAGATTCTGAAATGTTCATTTTGCGACTAGACTTCACCTCACATACAAGGGGCAGCTCAGGCAGAGACATCAGTATTATTATTTCAAAGGTATGGATGAATTGTATGGATAGCTTTTGTTCTTCTTTCTTTATTTTTCTTTTCTTCAAATCAGTAAGCTGGATGGATGTCTGTGTGCTGAAGTAACGTGTAGAGGAAGCAATGTGTTTTAGTTTATATGGATGATGAGATTTTGACCTTCTTTAGCAGGAAGCAGGACACGGACGTTCGGAAAAGAATGAATTGCAATCGCTGTCGAGTTCCTCGTAAAGGTTGCAGCGATACTTGCATTCTTCGGCCTTGTCTGCAATGGATGGAATCACGGAAGCTCAACAAGAAAATCCATCTTTTAGCACCACTTATACTTTGTGGTGTAAAGGTGGTGGTATTGGCACCACTTACATTTATGTGGTGTTAAAGTGGTATTATTAGCACCATTTATATTTTGTGGTGCTAAAGTGATGGTATTAGCACCACTTATATTTTGTGGTGTTAATATGGTGTTATATTAGTTAATATTATTGGAAATTGACTTTTACCTTTATGAGAAATGCCACGTTGGAAAGTACCATAAAGTGGTTCTAAGCTATTATTTTCCACATGGACATATACACGTAGGATTTAATTATGTGGATTTGCACCATAAAAAAATTCACAAATAAATATTTTGAAAATAACCCAATTCAATATTTATTTATATTTTTATCAATTAAAATAAATGATGAAAGATTAATTTATGAATTTTTGCACTATACTTACAAGAAGTTCAAATATTTATATTTAGAATATTTAAGCAAATAAAGAAGTTCAAATATTTATGTTTAGAATATTTAAGCAAATAAATTCACGTGATTCATTTATGAGGTTTACACCACAAGCACAACAAGTTCAAAACAAATATTTGGAAAATAGATCAATTCATTTATTCATTTTTTATATTATTTAAACATATAAATACAATTGACAAATAAATAAAAACCAATATTTTTAATTTATTACTATTATAAAGTAGTAATAAAATTATTTGAATTTAACTTTGATTATTCATTTGAGATATTTTTATCTTCTTAATTTTTTTTATGGAAATTAGTATTATTATTAAGTTTTTAACACAAGACATGGGTCTCAGATCCATCTATATGGTCAATGGAGAAAACCTCTAGCTAAGGCCTTAAAAGAAGCTTTTAGGAATCTAGAACCAAGAAAGACACCACAAAGGTCCCCACACATATTCCTACGAGTATTCTTAGCCTCTAAGTATGGGAATTTACACTATTATAAGTTTATAATCACTAGGGATAGGTCTAATGGCCCTCGACATTGTTGAACAAACAATCATAGGCCTTAGCCTAAAGGAATCCTAAGCATAAAGAAATGTCACGTTGTCAAGTACCATATAGTGGGGCTAAGCTCATATTTGTCACATGGACATGTACAAAAAAGATTTAAGTACGATGATTTGCACCATAAACACAACAACATCACAAATAATTATTTTGTAATATCTTAATTCAAGTTTTTTTCATTCAAATAAATGCCCATGATTAATTTATGAGGTTTTAAATCACAATCAGAGCAAATTCAATTATTTGTTTTTATCACTATTTAAACCAACAAGCTCACATGATTCATTTATGAGGTGTTGCACCACAAACACAACAACTTCAAATATAATTATTTTTTAAATAGCTCAAGTCGACTATTCAAGCAAATAAATACCCATGATTCTTAAATTTGACAAATAATTAAATACAACCGTTTTTAATTTTATTACTATTAAACAATATTAATAAAAAAGATTTGAATTGAGATTTCATTATTTGATAGGGCATGTTTTTATTGATATTATTAAATTTTCTAATAGATATTAATATCATTACTAGGCTTTGTGCACAAGGCATGGGTCTCAAATCCTTGGAGATGTTCGAGGGAGGAAATCTCTTCCTTGTGCCCTAAATGAATCTTTTAGGAATCTAGGACCAAGAAATATGGTCAACACACATATATTCCTAAGAATATTCTTAACATCTATGTGTGGATATTGATTGCATTATAAGGTTTTGATCACTAGTGATAGGTCTATTGGCCCTCGACCTAGTTAAGAGAAGAAACATGGGCCTTAGCCTAAATTAAACTTCTAGGCATGTAGGGATAATGATTTGTCACACTAACACAAATTACTTTTTGAGAAGATCCATGGCCTTATAATAGGGATAATGGGGAGAGTTGGAGGAACTAAAACTAGCTATAAGTCTTTAGGGCATAGAGATGATTAAGGAAGTAACCCCATGCCTTGGACCTTAGAGCAAACCTCTAGGCATATAAGATTAACAAGTATACCTTCAAACACCACATAAGGCCTTCTAAGTGTATCCTTGGCTTGATATTGGGGGTATTAATGTAAGTAAGAGCTTGTTTTTAAGCACTATATATGGGTGTTTAGGCCCTTAACGTGTTTGAGAGAGGAAACCTAGGCCTTATTCCCTAGTAAAATATTTTGTGCATCCAAGGAAAAATACAACAGCTCAAAGCACTATACATGGCATATTGGGGTTATTATTTACCTCTAAGTAAGGAAATCAACACCAATATGATTTTTTTGCTAGTATGCACGAGTCTTAGGTTTTTGTGAAATGTCATAGGAGGAAACTTGGGCCCTAAACTTTACGGGAAGCTTTAAATCGCACCCATAAACTCCAAACACTATCATTGGCATCTGAGCATTCATATAAGTGACACTAGGTATGCAAACCTTAAACATAGTCATGAGAGGAATTACAGGAACTAGGCCCTAAAGGACGGTTTTAGGCATATCGGGCTAATAGAAATGACTCAAACTATCACTTAGAAGATCATGCAATGTATAAGATATCATTATTCTCAAAGTGGTATATGGGTGGAAATATGTGGTTTTGTGTACTAGCGATGCGTCTAGGTAAATAGTTGGGGAATAAATTGAAAGAATTATACCCTAACATAATATTATTGAGGTAATGGGAAATGACCAAGACCTTGAACCATAACATACACCATTTAAAGTTTATATTTGACATAATAGTTGGATATGAGCATAATAAAGATTTTTTGCATAGAGGGATGGATCTCAAGTCCTTTATTGGAGTCATAAAAGTAAAGCAAGATCCTTATGTAGGTGTCCCAAGGCCTTCGTAATGATATTACATAGAAGATGACCATGACTTTATCCCTAACGAAACCATTAAGGGATCAAAATCCATTGAGACACTATGTATCTAGGCCTTATGGCCTTTTATCCTTAGATAAGATCAATGGAGGAGACCTAAATATCGACCACTAAAGGAATCTTCTAGCTGTCCAGGGCTAAGAAGGTTTCCTCCACCAAGAACATTTCCTCCAACAACAACACATGGTTAGTGGAGGATACCTTAACCTTTTCCCCTAAAGGAAGCTTGTAACTATCTAGGGGTAAGAAGTTTTCCTCCACTAACCATACACAACCTCCTAGTTGTATAATTGGCCTATGATTGAGGATGTTGTTATAATTAGGTGATGTTAAGTAACATGTACATGTATTAAGCCCTTGGGAATTATGTTCCATGGAAGAAGACCATATTTTTTGCCCTAAACAAATCATTGACGCATCTAGATCCATGAATACTACCTAAACGCAACATTAATTACTTCAGAGGGGTATCTATGGCACTATGTATCTATGTATTGTGGCCTTGGGGCCTTACACATGGTTAGTGGAGGAGACCTAAATCTCTAGCTCTAAATTATTCTTCCATCCATCTAAGGCTATGAAGATTCCCTCCACTAAAAACACATGGCTTCTTGAAGGTATCATTGGCCTATGATTTATTATTTCATTTCCATTAGGTGCTTTTGAGTAGTATCCACATGTCTTAGGGCCTTGGGAATGATGTTATAGGGAAAACATTTGGCCTTAAAGAAACAATTGGGGCATCTAGAGAGATGAACAATGCCTATAGCACCATGCATGACCTTGCATGGATATTCATGCCACTATGTATACATTTCTTGGGGACTTGGGCAGTTGGACATGGTCAAGGGAGGATACTTGAACCTCTAGTCATGAAGGAATCTTATAGCCATCTAAGGCTAAGAAGATCGCCTCAACCAACCACACATGACCTCTTGAGGGTATCATTGTCATATGGTTGAGGATATTAACACCATTATGTGCTTTTGATAAGTATGTAGGTGTCTTAGGACCTCAAGAATGATGCTATAGAGAAGAATACCATGCCTTTGGCCCTAAATAGACCACTAAGCAATCTAGAGCCCTGAACAATGCCTCAAAGCACCATGCATGACTTTGCAAGGGCATCCATTGAGATTTGTATGTAGGTCTTAGGTACTTGAGGTCTTGGACATGGTCAGTGGAATAAATTTGAACCTTGGGCCTTAAATAAATCTTTTATCCATCCAAGCTAAGAAGGTTTCCTCCACCAACCAAACATGGCCTCCTAAGGGTATCATTGGCCTATGATTAAGGTTGACAATTCCAGTATGCAGGTTTGAAAATATGTATGTGTCTCAATGCCTTGGGACTGACATTCTAGGGGAAAGATCATTCATTTGACCCTAAAGAAACCATTAAGGCATCCAAAACCATGAACAATGCCTTAAAGTAACATGCGTAACTTTGCAAGGGTACCCATGGCACTATGTATCCAAGTCTTGGGGACTTGGGGGATTGGAAATGGTCATGGGATGAGGCATGAAGCTCAACCTCTAATGGAAACTTCTAGCCATATAGAGATAAGAAGGTCCTATCCACCAACAACACGTCTCCTTTCAAGGTTCATTGGCCTATGATTGAGGATGTTAGTGACATTAGGGTTTTTTGAGGAGTATGTACATGTCTCAAGGTGTTGGGAATGAAGTTATAGGGAGGAATAGCATACTTTTATCCCTAAAGAAATCATTGAGGATTCCACATCCATGAACAATGCCTCGAAGAACCACACATGACTTTGTAGGGATGTCCATGGAATTATGTATCTAGGTCTTGTGGCCTTAGGGAATTCAGCATGGTCAATGAAAGAGACTTAAAAATAGGGCCCTAAAGGAAGCTTCTAGCCATATGTGTCAAAGAAGGATGCCTTCACCAACTATAGATGGCCTCTTGAGGGTATCATGGGTCTATGATTAGTGTTTTTAATGCCAATAGTTAATTTTTATCATTAGACACATGCCTCGAGGCCTTGGGAATGACACTCTATAGAAGATGACCATGCTCTTGGCCCTGAAGAAACCATTTAGGCATACAAAGCCATAAATAATGCTATAAAGCACCACACATGGCCATCTGAAGTTAAGGAGGTGGTCTCCACCAACCACACATGGCCACTTGAGTGTATTATTAGCCTATGATTTATGATGTTGGTAACAACAAGTTGTTTTGAGTAGTATATAGTGTGTTAGGGGCTTGGGAATGATGTTCTAGGGAATAATACCATGCCTTTGGCCCTAAAGAAAATTTTGAGGCATTCAAAGCCACGAACATTGCCTGAAACCACCATGCACAACTTTGGAGTGGTATCTATAGTGATATGTATTTGGATCTTGTGGCCTTAGGGACTTGGACATGGTTAGTGGAGGAGACATAAACCTTAGGCTCTAAAGGAATTTTCTAGGCATCTAGAACTAAGTAGGTTTCCTCCACCGATCACACATGGCTTATTGAAGGTATCATTGGCCTATGATTCAGGATGTTGGTGCCATTACGTGGTTTAAGAATTATGAAGGTGTCCTAGAGCCTTTGGAATGGAATTATAGGGATGAAAACCATACCTTTGGAACTAAAGAAACCATTGAGGCATATAAAGCCATGCACAATGCCTCAAATAACTACACATGACTTTGCATGGGTATCCATTGTGCTATGTATCTAGGTCTTGTGGTCTTAGGACCATGGACATGGTAATAAAGGAGACCTACAACTCAATCCCTAAAGGAATCTTCTAACCATATAGGGTTAAGAAGGTTTCCTCCACCAATAACAAGTTGTCTCATGAGGTCTTGTATCCATGGAGCAATGCCTCTAATCACCATGCATGACTTCGTAGAGATATTTGTGGCACAATGTACATCCATGCCTTAGGGCCTTGGGGCCTTGGACATGGTAGGGAGAAGAGACTTGAATGTTTGGACCAAAAATAATATTTTAGCCATCCAAGGCTAGGAATATTTCCTCCACCAACCACACATGGCCTCTTGAGGTATCATTGGCCCATGATTGATAATATTAATGATTTTAGGTGGTTTTGAGCAAAATGTATGTATCTCAGGGATTTGGGAACGATTCTCTAGGAAATAAGACCACGAATGTTTCCATAAAAAAACCATTGAGGCATCTAGATCCATGAATAATGTCTCAAATCACCATGCATAACTTTTCAACCATATCTATGGTGCTATGTATCTAGGTCATGGGGACTTGGTGTCTTGGACTTGGTCAATGGAAGAGACCTAAACCTTGGGCCCTAAATAAATTTTCTATCCATCCAAAGATAAGAATGTTTCCGACACCAACCACACATGGCCTCCTTAGGGTTTCATTGGAATATGACTGATTATATCGGTGCCATTAGGTGGTTTTCAAAAATGTGTATGTGTCTCAAGGCCTTGGTAAGGACATTCTAGGGAAAAATACCATGCCCTAGGCCCCAAAGAAACCATTGAGGCATTAAGATCCATGAAACAATATTCAAATCACCACGCATGAATTTGTAGGGGTAACCGCGGCACTATGTATCCAACTATTGGGGACATGGGAGCATCAGGCCATAAAGGAAATATTTAGCCATCCATGGCTAAGAAGGTTGCCTATAACGACCATACATGGCCTTCTTAGGGTATAATTAACCTATGATTGAGGATGTTGGTGCTATTAGGTGGTTTTGAGAAGTATGTATGTGTCTTAGGACCTTCAGAATGGTTCTATAGGAAAAAAGACCATGCCTTTAGCCCTAAATAAATCATTTAGGCATCTAGAGTCATGAACAATGCCATAAACGAATTCGTAGGGGTATCCAAGGCACTATGTATCTAGGTCTTGTGGCCTTGGAAACTTCAACATGGTCAATGGAGGAAACTTGAACTTAGGGACCTAAAGGAAGAACATGGTCAACAAAGAACACCTAAACGTTGATCCCTGAAGGAATCTTCTATCCATCCAAGGATAAGGAAGTTGCTTCTACTAACCACACATGGCATTCTGAGTGTATCATTGGCCTATGATTGAGGATATCAGTGAAATCAGGTTCTTTTGAGAAGTATGTAGGTGTCTCAAGGCCTTGGGAATGGTCTTCCAAGGAAGAAGACCATTCCTTTGTCCCTAAATAAATTTTTGAGGCATCCAAAGCCATGAACACTTCCTTGAAGCACTATGCATGACTTTGCAGTAGTATCTATGGCACTATGCACATAGGTCTTCTAGCCCTTGGGCCTTGGACATAGTCATTGGAGGAGACTTTAACCTCCAGCTCTAAAAGAATCTTATAGCCATCTAGGTTTAAGTAGGTTTCCTCCACCAACCACACATGGAATCGGGGGATCGGAAAATGATACCAAATATTGACACAATTAGGTGGTTTTTAGAATTATGTAGGTGTCCGAGGACCTTGGGAATGACATTCTACGAGAGAAAACCATGCCTTTGGCCCTAGAGAAACCATTTAGGCATATGGATCCTTGAACAATGCCTCAAAGAACCATGCATGGTATCCATGGTCATATATCTAGGTCTTATGGTATTCAAGCATTGGTCATGGTCAATGGAGGAGACCTAAACCTCAAGCCCTAAAGGAATTTTCCAACCAACCATTCAAGGATAAGAAGGTCTCCACCAAAAACACATGGGATCCTAGGGGTATCATTGGCCTATGATTGATTATATACGTGCCATTAGGTGGCTTTGAGCAATATGTACCGATCCTAGGGCCTTGGGAATGACTTCCTAGGGAAGAAGACCATGCCTTTGGCCCTAAAGAAATCATTGAGGCATCTAAATCCATGAAAAATTCCTCAAATCCCCATGCATGACTTCAGAAGGGTATCCAAATAGACTAAAAATAAGAAATGTCTAATATTTTTACTACCTAAGCCTCCCCAACCCAATTGTTTCTCTGAGTAGCATTTAGTGCCAATTGGGCTATGTCGATCAATCCCACCTCTTCCACTTGTGAGTAAAGTAGTTCGATAATGGGATCCACCTGTTCTCTTTTCATAAGATCTACCAACAAGGTTTTTTTCGCCCATATGTAATACTTTATTTAATTTAACCTCAACCCCAATGGGCAAATCCATGCAAGGTTTATGCATTTTCAATGCATTCCTTTTTTTTAGCCTTGTCACAATAATAGATTTCCACCACTTGTACACAAGGGGATGTAGCTAGGGTTTGGGTGAGAACAGGATATGATAAGGGTCTCATGGATCTATATACAAGAGGCATGAATGCATGAATATCAATGTCACATGCCCCCCCATCTTAGTTTCTTGGAAAAAGTAACTGCTAGAAATAATAGTCCAAGAATTTTTTAATTGCTTTGGAAAGAACTCTAATCAATGTGTATATCTAGATCAACATACAATATAACCATCTTGATGGAATCTTCGTGGACATTAACCCTCTACTAGTGCAACCACAACTAAGTGTTAACAAGCCTTAACATGGTTGAGAGAGGAAATCAAATCCTTAATCCCTAAAGTAATATTATGGGCATCTAGGTCCAAACATGATACCTAAAACCATTGTGCATGATTTCTTGGGGTTATTCTTCACCTACAAGCAATGATATTAGTGCCATTATTATGGTTTTGAACTAGGTATGGGTTTCAAGGCTCTAGACATGGTTGGGGTAGGAAACTCAGCCCTTAGTCCCTAAAGGATTTTTTTAGGAATTTAAGTCCATGATTAACACCTAAAAGCATAATATATGACCTCCCAATGATATGTGTAACTTAGAGTGCTAATATGTGCATCATTAGGGATTTCTTAGTGTCTCAAAGTTTTAGACATGGTTAGAGAAGAGTACTCGAGGTGCAAGCTATAAAAGAATATTCTAAGAATCTAAGGCTGTGAATGCTGGCTCAAAACACTAGACATGTAATATTGATAGTATCCCTAATCTCTGAGTGGGGATATCAATGCCATTAAACAATTGTCAAAACTAGTTATGGTTCGCAAGGCTATGCACATGGTTCAAGGAGGAATCAAACTATACGAATTTCATAGGATCATAACACAAGGAAAATCCTAAAACCATCCAATTTAAGTAAAGATTCTTTAAATTTTTCTCACAAGTAAAACTGCAGTGAATGTAACAAGGAAAAAGTGAAAATTTTGAATCTTTAATATTAATATTTTCAGTTCAAATATGCATCTACATTCTAAAACATTTGGGGTGAGAGAGTTTGTTGGATAATGCAATGATAGAGTAAGTGGAGGACTAGCATTCAAAATGGAAATAAGAAGCAATTTTAGGTAAGGCCATCAAAAAGTCTATAATGAATTGGAGATAATTTTTTTGTTATTCATGATGGTGGTAGAGGAGGACGAAACATCAACCATTGGATTCACCATTATTTCAAGGTGAGTTATCTTATCTACATGTACTCCATGCAACTCATTTGACAAACTAAAAGACAAGGGATTCTCTTTATTTGATTTTAATGGCACCTTATTTGTAATTCTAGGGCGAATTTCATGGGGGTTTTCCATTTTTCTATAATTACAAACACACAATCAATCAATTCCATATGATGATAGATGTATATCAGGCTCATGAGAATACGTAGACACATATTTAGGCTAAACATTTCACCCCATGGTATTATCTTACTCAAGCATGTTAGGATTACACACTTGAATTGATCAATGGCTCATTTACATGGTGGTACAACTCTATTATAAGAGTAACCAACCACCATTTTTGGGTAGAATACATGGTTACATGGACACTCATATGTGAATCATTTTTCCTCCTCTACACTATATTTTGGTGTGAACTTGTATGAATGGTTACAAAAAAATCTATGACATCTAATATTATTATCATAGAACGGTGGGACTACCACATAACTACCACATATCCACTATGTATGCACACATAGATTTTGTTTGAAGATCCACTTCCCTCATTTCTAGTTATGTTCCTTGCATTGGCTAATGAGTGCATCTAGGTTTATTGAGAATAATAATAAAAATATATAATAATAATATAAAATAAAATATATCCCTCTTAATCTTCATATTTTAAGCATTGATAGATTTGTACTTTAGCTTTGTTTTGATCCCTCTCGGTCCTTACTAGATGTGGATTTTTGAAAAGCGAACGTAGTTCCATCTAAACTCTAGATCTATCATTCCTCAAGAGGGATCAAATCACCTAAGGTCCAACTATTTATTATGTACTTACTTCAAATTATGCAAATAATGTCATTATTGAACATAAGTATGGTCATCTATACATTCAACAAATTGTTTACAAGGTATATTAGTTAGATCACTTTTTTTATTAAAATGTTAAAGTTTTTAGTATTAAAAAATTTAATGTTTTTTTTTCTTAAATTATAATTATCCATTCCATGTTTTTTATATCTTAGAATTTTTATTTTTTCAAGATTAGAAAAATTATATAGCTTTTTAAAATAGTTAATAAATGTTTTGGAAACTTTAAAAAACGGTTTATTATCATAAAAGGGAAATGGAAATGGAAATTTCATTTTCCATCTATTTAAAAAAAATTAAAAAAATAGAATAGTTACTAAAATTCTTTATTAATATAATAGTTATTAAAATTTAATTTTCCATCCATCTAAAAAAAATTACAATAGTTACTAAAATTGTTTGTTAATAAAATAGTTTATTAATACTATGATTATAAACATTTAAAAAGCCAAAGAAAACTCATTTTCCCATTTTCCCGCTCTCCCCAGTTTTGAGAGTTCATTTTGATCCTTGTGCATGCACCTAGGGTTACAAGTCATTTTCCCCGCTCTCCCGAGTTTTGAGAGTTCATTTTGATCCTTGTGCACGCGGCTAGGGTTACAAGGAGGCTAGGGTTACAACCCTAGCCTCCCTCTGTTTTGCCATGTGAATGGCAAAGGAATTCACCCTTAGCGTTTTGTGACGGCTGAGGATCTTTGCAGTTCTGGCTATTCTCTGCAACTAACAGGGGCTTAAAATGGATGCGTTCGATCTGTGGGTTCAATGCCAACAGCAGTCTTACCTCCTACTCTTAGGTATTCGCTTTAGGGTTCCTTTCTTGTTGATTCACCTTTTAATATGTATGTCATTCAAATTGCGGTATACAATAGATTCGCCGCTAGCAGATAATCACCCTGGATGAGCTTTCGATGATGGCTAGTTTTGTTCATGCCTTAAGCGCTTATACTGAGGTCGAAGAATGGCGGGCACTAGCTAAAGAAAATAAGTAGAGTCAAAGGCAGAGCCAAGGTGAAGGATTCCCTAGTAGATCTTCCATTCCAGTTGTGGAATAACCGGTTCGAGTGCCAAAGACCGTAGGGTTGGAATAATGTAGAAATAGGATTTTAGATATTGTGAATCTTCTAGATTTGATGAGTTGTTTAAGATCCAAGTTTATAGGATCTAGATCTAGGTTTGTTTGAGATAGCATAATCTATTTAATGTAATCATCTCTTCATTAATATTGAATTGGTTTGATACCATTCCTTGTGTGTGCGAGCCTTTGGCTCTGCACATCCTCCTTCCCAATTCTTATTTTGGTATCAGAGCCCATAGTGGCCTATTGGTGTGAAGAGCCCATTGTGGCCTGTTGTGGGAGCCCATTGTGGCATGTTGTGAGAGCCTTGTTGGTGGCCTGCTGAGCCCTGTTTGGCTGTGAGAAGTGCCCTTTGTGGCCTGCTGCTTTGAAAGCCCATTGAGGCTGTGTGAGTGCCTGATTGGCCTATTGTTGTTAAGAATTGCCCTTCGTGGTCGGTTGCTGTGAAAGCCATGTGGCGAGTTAATTTTAAGAAGGCTCGTGCAAGCATGTGACCTGGGCGTTGATATCTGCTATTGTGAATGCCCATTATGGCTGGCTGTATGAGAGCCTGATTGCTGTGAGAGCCGTTTCTGGTGTAGAGAGTGCTGCCCAGCTATGAGTGAGAGATAGTCTCTCTTGTAGGCTACTGTGTGTGGAGGAAGCCACCGAGACCGAGTTTCCTGTGCGTAGAATTATGAACCGCTGTTGAACTATGAAGACTACCACCCTTGCTGATGTGTGTAGAGAAGCCGTTGAGGAAATTCGTTGAGCCCAGCTCTGAGAGTGACGTGAAGTTGCAATAAAGTTTGTTGCATAAATCAGAGGCCACGAAATCAGAGTCGTGAAGCCACCATTGTTGCAGAAGGAGAACAGATCGTCATTCCTTTGTGTATGAGAGCGAGCCTTTGTGCTCTGCTTTACATTGCCTCTTTGTATGTGTTAATTTGGTATCAGAACTGAGAGGAGGAAGTGCAGAGCCAAAGGCTCGCACACACACGGGAGAAGAAACACTCCACACAATTATATTATTGAATAAACATTACATTTATAGGTAAACCCAAACCAAACTAGATCCAAGAATAATGGATCAAATCCTATGAACTAGGAACTAACAAATCACTCATGCTATCAATAGACGATGCATTTCTACATTAAGGGAGGATGTTGGAATAATGTAGAAATAGGATTTTAGATATTGTGAATCTTCTAGATTTGATGAGTTGTTTAAGATCCAAGTTTATAGGATCTAGATCTAGGTTTGTTTGAGATAGCATAATCTATTTAATGTAATCATCTCTTCATTAATAATTGAATTGGTTTGATGCCATTCCTTGTGTGTGCGAGCCTTTGGCTCTGCACATCCTCCTTCCCAATTCTTATTTCGTAGCTCCACCACATCTGAACCAGATAGAGAGCCAGTCCCATAACGCGTTGAAGTATAGCCCCGGAGCAGGTTTTTCTTTTTAATGAAGACAATCGCAAGCATACCACAACTTTGTTGTCCCGTTCACAGACTTATCCAATAACAACGCCAAAACGAAAAATTGTTCCTTGGGTTGTTCTAGGCTAGTGAGCATATCCAAGGCACCCTATGGAGGCAAAAAGGCCTCCCCACTTTAGGCCTCAATATGGCTCTTGGACCACAGGGGATAACCCTCAAATAGTTCCACGAGCTAATGTCCATTGTCACTTCAACAATGGATTGATCTTGTAATATTTAAAATGCTATATTCAATCACTGATAAACAAAATGTGTTAAAGGAACAATGCATGATGATAACAAGTAGTTACATTCAAACTTCATACCAACACTATTTCATTGGCCACCCTTATTCCAAATGCAAAAAGATAAGCTTGTTTTGATATAAGGTATAGAAGATGTATGAGGAAACAAATATCCTTAAATGCATGGAAAACAATGACATTCAAACAAGATATAAAATATCACAGATGCTAGGGAGGTATGTAGGTATTTAAAACCTACACATATGAAAAAAAATGTATTGGTGTTTTACAAAGAATCCAATAGTTAAAATATAATTATGTCTTGCCAAAAATAGATTTGAATTGTTGGATTCTTTATGAAAGCCCAATATGTTTTCTTTTCATGTGCATATGTGTTAAATACTTCCATACCTCTCTAGCATTTATGATATTTTATGTTATCTTTGAATGTCAATGTCTGCCATGCATTTAAGGATATTTGTTTCCTCATACCTCCTTTGTACCTTACATCAAAACAAGATTATATTTCTGCATGTAGGATAAAGGTGCTCAATGGAATAGTATATGGGTCTGAAGTTTGAAGGTAACTTCTTATTTTCAACTTCCATTGTTCCTTCAACACATTTGATTTATCAATGGTTGAATCTATCATTTCAAATCTTACAAGATCAATCCACTATTGAGGTGAGTTGGTGATAGTGGGAATCAACTCATAAAACTATTTGAGAGTTACCCCCTCTGGTCCATGGTCCAACTTCAGGACTAAAGCTGAGAGGTATTTTTGCCTCCATAGGGTGCTTTGGATCTATTCTCTATCCAAGAACAACAATCCCATTGCAAACTAATTTCTGCTAAGTAATTAGGGTTGTAATCTAATATAGGTTAATGGATTAGGGTTTTGGATGCTATAAAATTGTATTGTAAATATAAAAGATAATACAATAAGGTAGAGAGTGGAGATCTCAGACGGGTTGGTTTTTCTAGTTTTGGGGAGGGATAATTTTAGGGGCGAAATTTAGCCCATGGACTATTTTTGCATTCTTTTTTTCCAAAAAAAGATTCGCCAATTTGCATTTTTTGAAGCCCCATTTCGCTCAATTTTGATTGGGTAAACTTTTTTCACTCTAAAAATTGCCAAATTATTATATAAACTATATAAAATCCTTAGAAATTGAAATAATTTCAGAAAAATATCGCCAAATATTTTATAGTTGACATTTTAAGAATTGGTAACATTTGCCAAGGTTTATACACTTTTAAATAAGTATGGGTCCTTAAAATTATCCCTGGTTTTGGGTCTCTAAGGTAAATATTTGTGTATTGTGTGTGTGAGCCATTGTTAATTCTTATGTTCTAGATTTTGTGCGGTATTTATTTTCTTATGCAAGTTATCAAACTCTTCATCTAGTATCAGAGGAATATTATCAACTTCATGGGGGTTCCTTTTTTGCTAGGGTTTAGATTATCCTGTGAAGAGAAAGGGTATATTGGGTCTACGATAAACCTTCTTTGAAGTGGTAGCTTTGCATGGTAAATCTTGTGTAAATAAAATGATGAGAAATTCAAGAATAAACTCTAGAGAAGTTTAATGGCCAAGGATTCAAGTTATGGAAGTTGAAGATGGAAGATCTTCTTGAAGACAAAGAACAATGGATTGTTGTGGATCATAGTACAAAACCCGATGGTGTGTCAAAAGAAGATTGGGAAAATATGGAATGAAAAGCAAGAAGGACGATTCGAATCTAGTTCTCATATTAAGTGTTGTTGAATGTCTCTAGAGAAGACAGTGCGAAGAAGATATGAGATAAGTTGGGGAATTTGTAACAGTCAAATTTCCTAGTAAACAAGTTATTTATTCAAAAGAAGTTGTATCATCTTAGGATAGAGGATGGTGATTTTGTAATGGATCAAGTAAAATCCTTGAATACTCTAGTAAATCAAGTAATCTTTGTGGATATTAGATGGAGGAAGAAGATAAGTGTATTACCTTGTTATGCTCTTTTCTAGACTCTTGATATAATTTAATTGTAGAAATTGCTAGTAGCAATGAATCCACATCAAAGTTTGAGGATATAGTTGCATCCTTGTTATCAGAAGAAATGAGGAGAAAATCCATGGAGGGTGTGAGCAATGATGCTTTATCTATGAGAGGTTTCTACGAAGAGAATAAAAACAAGTCTTATGGGGGTAGAGCTAAATATCTAAGACAATTGACAAAGAAATGTTGGAAATGAGATAAAGTTGGGCATTATAAGAAAAAATTGCAAATCTAAGACTGTTAATAAATATAATATATCTAATGATGCCCATTCCACATAAACTAAAACCTCCGCAAAAGAAGGATTTGATGTTTACTTGGCATATACAGGTACATATGAAAATCATGGTGTATGGTTGATCAACTTGGGTGCTTCATTTCATATGAATCTTCACAGGTAGTGTTTTTTTTACTATGAAAAGTACAATGGAGGTGATGTTTTCCTAGGAGATGAATCAACAACCAAAATCATAGGATATGGAATGTTAAGCTTCTATTGAAAGATGGTAGAATTAGAAATATTTATGGGGTTTTGCACATTCTATATCTAGACAAAAGCCTAATATATGTAAGTAAAATAAGTAATGTAGGTGTGCATACTATATTTTAAAAGTACATATGCAAGATGGTTTGAGGAGAAATGGTGTTGATGTGGGGATTTCAGATTAGAACTCTATACAAGTTGTTGGGAAGCACTTTCAATAATGGCTGTAAAAATTTGATTGTTCCTAAGGATAGCAACATAGAAGAAAAACTCATATTGTCCCCTTGTAGAAAAAAAATTTGTTTGGCATCAAAGACTGTGACATATTGGAGAGAAGGGCCTTCAAGCATCACATGGTAAAGGTAAGGTTGAAGGTATGATTGATTGCTCATTAGATTTTGATTTCTATGAACATTGTAGATATGGTAAATAGAAGATTCAAGTGAGATTCACATATAGTGCTACAAGAGATAAAAAGAATCTTGGATTTAATAAAGAGTGATGTGTTTGGGTGTCCCTATTCCATCACTGGGTAAATATGTATATTATGTTACATTCATTGATGATTTATTGAGGAACCCATGGGTCTATTTCCTCCATACTAAATCTAAGGTTTTCGATAAATTTAAAGACTTTAAAGTTCTTATAGAAAAACTAGACATGGAAGAAAATAAAGTTGTTGAGAGAAGATAATAGTGGAGAGTTCTATGAAATTGAGTTCAAGGAATTATATAAGAAGTGTGGAATAGCAAGGAAAAATACTAATCCATACACACTTCAATAGAATAGAGTTTCCAAAAGGACGAACAAGACATTGATGGATAAGGAAAGGAGTATGGCCAATGGTGCAAGGATATCATAGGAATCCTAGTCAAGGGATGTGGATGTTGCATCATACTTGGTAAATCAAGCACCTACATCAACATTGATTGACAAAAATATGCATGAGACATGGACTAGTAAAAACCCCTCTCTTAAACATCTCGGACTTTTTGGTTGTGATGCTTATGTGCATGTTCCAAAGGAAAATATGAGTATGCTAGATAATAAATTGAAAAATGTATCTTTATTACTTATAAATATGGTATGAAAGGTTATATAATTAGGAACCTAGTACTTAAAAACAATGTTTATAGTTAAGATAAATTGTATTTAAGGAGGTTAAATTTCCTCCCAAATAGGAATTCCAACCAAAGGAAGAAGAAATAGAGATGATAGAGTTTGAGATGGAGGGTGAAGAATCTGACTCAATAGAAGAAGATGAACCAAAAGAGGAAGAACCTTAGGTTCCAATCTCAAGGATATTATTTCGTGAAAGAAGGAAACAAGAATGGTATATCCCACTGGATTTCCACTCTAGTTTCCCTCTATCTAATGATGATCCTAGGACTATTAGGGAGGCGGTGGATTAAGAGGATAATAAACTTTGGAAGAAGACAATGGTTGAAGAAATGAATTCCTTATATAAAAAAGTGATTTGGTATCTAGTCTAGTTTCCAAATGGAAGAAAATATATTGGTATAAAAGTGTGTTTAAAAAGAAGTTGAATGCAAAACGTAAGGTGGAGAAGTACAATGCTCACCTAGTAGCTAAGTGATATTCCCAGGTGGAGGGAATTAATTTTGGTGATAGTTTTTATCCTATTGCTAAATTAACTTCTATTGGATTTATTTTCTTTATTGCTACTTTATTTGATCTTGAAGTAGAGAATATGGATGTAAAAGAAACATTTTTGCAAGGTGATCTTGAAGAACAAATATACCTAAAAGAAGCAGAATTATTTGTAGTGAAGAGAAAGAAGAAGTTGGTTTTCAAGATGAAAAAATCCCTGTATGGATTAAAACAATCACCAAGAATGTGGTATCAAAAGTTTCGTACTTATGTTTTGGGACTTGATTTCTCGATAAATAGAGCTACTGACTATGTGTATTCTGTTCAAGTTCGTGATCATTTTATTTATGTGATCTTGTATGTTGATATATGTTGTCGATTAGAAACTACAAGGAAAATATCAAGGATGTCAAAAGATCAATTGCCTTAAAAGTTTGATTTAAAAAATCTTGGTGTTGCAAATTTTATTTTGGACATGGAAATTAAAAGATACTAAGCCAACAAAATAATTTTGTTGAGTCAGAGCCTGAAATATGTTGAAACAATATTTCATAAGTTTAATATGCAAGGATGTAAATTAGTAAAGGTCCCTATTCTTGTAGATGTAAGCTATCACCAAATTAGTGTCCCAAGACTCAAAAAAGGTAGAATACATGTCACACATTCCCTACGCTATTGTTATTGGAATTTTGATGTATGCTAGGGTATGTACTAGACTAGATGTTGCCCATGCAATGGGAGTTTTGAGTAGGTATATGTCAAATCCATAGAAGGAAAATCGGATAGTAATAAAGATGGTCTTTACATATTTGTGTGACACTTGAGATGGTATTGTTTGAGAAGGTGTAATACCCCCAGTTTTGACTTGGAATGTATTAAATTAAAATTATTATGTAAATGATGTAAATATGCTAGTATGGTTTCCTAGTACAGAGCTCAAGGACAAGGCCTGACTAATGAATGGCTAGGCATGTATAATGTAAGTTGAAAGCTATGTAAATATTATGTTGGAAAAATAATAAAATAGTCCAAGATAGCTATATAAAGAGCACTAGAGGGGCTATGATTCCATAAAGGGGAAGATGAAAGGGGGTGTATGGGAGATTAATCCTTTATTGCCAAGTGTCAACCTTAGAATTCATCCATTTGTTTCCATGTTCCTTAAATGAGCCAATTACTTCATTTTGACTATGAAATACAATCATTGAATGCATGTGTGAGGTTGACGGGGAAAGTCTTCTCATGTAGTTATGGAAACATGGGCTGAAGATAATTCTATTATTGTTGTAAGAGTACTCTCTTCTATGGTCAAAATTTTTGTCAGGTATCTTTTTCACCATACTATCATCTCTTTTGGAGTCTACCAATTATTCTCATGCATATTTTTATAGCAGATATATTTTTTCTCTTGCTATTAGTTCCATTTGCATTACCAATACTAAACCGTGTAATAACAAAAAATTTGAATTGGGAAGGAGAATTGCAGAAATTAGAGAAAAGAGAATGGTTGTAGGTGAGTAAAGAAGCTAGAAAATATAACCTTTACCATTATGTTTTGCTACTTATGCATGATTGAGAAACCATGAATTAAGGTTGTAGGAGGTTTTCCAATAGCATACAGTAGATTGGACTCTTTCTACACACACTAATAAGCATTGTAAGGGTTGGATTAACTGAGGGAACTGTGGAGTAGTGAAGGGAAATTCCTTCCTTGTGTTGTGTGGGAAGTAAAAGAGAGTGCCATGGCTGATATGGTAGAGTGACATCCTTGTAAATGCTTAGAGGTGGGAAGTTTGGCTAAACATGAGAGAAAATGGCTTGTGGGTTATGAGAGAAAAACCTATAGGTGTTTCGTTTTCCCTAGTGGCCCCATAGCCCAACTTGGGGGTGGTATATCGGTAGCTGACACCTACAGTTGGGAGGAAAACGCTCTTACACAACCAGTTGCTTGGATCTTCTTTGTTAAAAGATATGTATTCTCTTTGTATATGAATGTGAAATGATTTTATTTTCTATTGTGATGAATATGATTAATTGTGCATGATATGTGTGTGGATGGAGTTTTATTTCTGGTTTGTTTTACATTTATTCATATGCACATACAATTCTTATTTATGAATTTGTATTATGGCCCATGGGGAAAAATTTAGAAATATGTAATTCGTAGATACCCCCTTTTTCCTAGTCAAAATAATGGAAGGGGACGTGACATAAGGTCAATACCTTCAAGAATGTTGTAGATTCATTGTCAAATTTTGTTTGTAATGAAAATTTCGCTTGGTGTAGAGAATCAATGGGCATTGTTTCCCTTAGTGGTTGATCTCACGAATGCTTCCCCTTGCCCCCCTTGTTTCAAACAATACAAGTGGGATAATGCTCAACATGTGTTGTACTCTTTGTAGGTTCCCAAATAAAAAGGGATTTGGGAAGGTAGTGGGCTCCCCACTGGTGTTTTGGGGGAGGGGCCCCTAAAAGAAAATTTTGGGTTTGCTTTGGGCCCATTTTCACTTTTTTTTCCATTGTTGTTTTCATTGGTCCATTAGGGTGTCCTCGTTAATTCTAATTGAGGAAGGAGGGTTGTGATGTACTCTAGGTTAATGGATTAGGGTTTTGGATGTGATAATATTGTATTATAAGGATAAAATATAATATAATAAGATAAAGAGTAGAAAAAATCTTAGGTAGGCTTCTTTTCTTGGTTTGTTAGCCATTGTTAATTCTTGTGTTTTATAATACATTTGTTGATTCTCTTCTTACATAGGTTTATCAAACTCCTCAAAAATCACTAGTCCTCAGAAACCATTCCAGATTTTATCTTTTATAGAAGATAATGATTCAATTTCTTAATTGTAATGGTTTTTTTCTGCTATTAATATGCATATAGATATGTGGCATTTGATTTCCAACAAGTTAATTAAGAAACTTAAAGGAAGGCATAAAAAACTATCATGGGTTTTTTAACTAAATGTGCACTTAATATTTCTAAAGTTTGATTGTAAGAAAGAATTCTAGAGAGCCCAATAGGGTAAGTTTCAAAAAAGAAAAAGGAAAAATTAGAGAATGCAAGAAACACACTTTATATTCCATGATGGGAAGGTTGGAATTTAGAAGATAAATGTGTATAGGTATCATGTCATATCTAAATTCTTTGCATGAACTAGACACGTATTTTAAACATAGGTACATATGCTTCCATGTCCAATGATGATCTATTTCCAAAACTAGCCAAATTCTTATCATTACTAGGAACTTGGAGCATTCTTTTTGTTGGAGCCAAATCAAACAACATGACATGAGTTGGACTTATTTTAATCCACCCATTAAGGAATGTTCCCTTTCACTTTTAGACTTGATTTTAGAAACAATGATGATTCTAATAAGTATAAGCATTGATCACAAGCATTATGAAAGCGTTGAATCTTCAAACAAATGTTTTTTTGGAATTTATAAGCTGGTGGTTAATCAATTTTTTTTCCTTAATATTTCAAGAAGAAACAATGAAATTACATTTGGCAATGTATCTATGAACACTACAACCAAAAAGAGAGTTCTTCTTCCACAAGCAACACATCCCAAACAAAAAATGCACTGAAAGGGCATGCAATGAAGATTAGGACCCAATAATGCAAAACAACCGAGGAGAACCTCAAAGGCCACCATGAAGCCATCAACATCCATCACGTACACCAAGAATATTTTAGAAGATTGTGTATAAAGGTACATGCCTTCATTAATACGAAAAAAAACTACTCAAAAAATGGAGCATCCTTACCCATGAAAGGGAGAGTGACTCAACATAGAGTATTTGCACCAGCTAAATCACACAACAAAAAGGAGGAGAAACAATCCAAATCCATTTGGCTCCAATTATAAATACCTAGTCACCAAAAACCACCAAAAGGATGGGAAGAAGTTTGGATAAAAACATCACAAAATGAAGCAAAACAATCTGAAGCAACTAGGTTCTAGAAAAATAAATCTATCCCTAAACATGCTAGAGAGATTGGAAACATGGAATTCCCAATAGAAAAACCCTTGAAACTCTATGGAAAGTTGCAAGAATTGAGGCAAGGTTGAAACCCTAATCACCAATGTAAATCCCATCACCAAGACCCAAAGGGCTGTGAGAAAATTAACACCATAGATGGAAAGACACCACTCAAGGCCAGAAAGAGAACATGTAGACCATTGAGCCACACTATGAAAAAACACCACTAAAACTAAGCCACCAACATTGATGATCTAGGTGGATATCGATGGCCACCCACCTTTCCAACTGGCTCAAAACTGTTTTCTGGCAATTTTGGTAATGTACTATTTTTAGCAGTTTTTCGGGTCCTAAACTTCCGGGGCCATTTTGAGGCCCTAAACGACCCTTTTTGGTGATTTGGGAGGCCAAATGGTTGCCTCTGGCATCCATTTAGCCTTGATTGAATGTTGTAAATCTTAGATAGAACTTTCCAACGGGCTACCGAGTGCCCCAAATGGAAATCGTATGCAAAAGTTACAACCCCGGGAAGTTGATGTACTAACTTACCCAAATGGGGCCCACATGACTTTTGGTGCTTCATCTCCTAGGGTTAGGTTTTTGGATGTCTAGGGTTTTTGACATTCCTGTTTATTGTAAAAGGCCTTGAGAGCCTCATTTTAACCATCTTCTTGTGAAATGAGCGCAGCCGTCACATCTCTTCTCAGAGATAAGCCGCCACCATTCCAGTAAGCTTGTTTTCCACTGCATTTTACAGTTTTAGCTTATTTCCTTATTGAATAGAAAACCAGTTTTACTGTATCTCTGTTATTTTGTGTTAAGCATCTGCTAATTCATTTGGTTCTGCTCATAAAATCTGGATCAGTGGTATCAAGGCAGTTTGCTCCTTGTCATCTTAATGCATGTCCCCAACGAGGTCAGGGTACAAAGAATTGGGTCTCGAGCTTGTTTCTCTTGAGGACAAAAGCTCCCGCACGCCCAAGCGATCTCTCATGGAAGGAGAAAAGAAAGATGATGGGACAGGAGATCCTATCAAAATGTTGCTTGAGGAATCCCTCACGCAACAGAGGAACAAGATGATGGATAGTTTCACGCAAATCCTTCGGTGACTACCAACAAGCGACGCATCTTCTTCGAGCGGAGGCGCTGCCCCCTTCAAGGTACAAATCAACTTAGATATTCCTATACTTGAAGGACAGATAGACACAGATGCTGTAGATAAGTGGTTGAATCTACTAGAAGGGTATTTTTTTGTCCATAACTTTTCGAATAGAGAAAATATTACTTTTGCGCTCCTCGAAGCCGTTCCCCATGTCAAAGATTGGTGGGAAAATTTCTACGAACAAAAGGACATAGAGGAAGCCTCATTATTTTCAGTCACGGCCACCTGGGAATCCTTCAGGGATGCTATTAGGGAACAATACTACCCTGTTGGAAGTTATGACTACTTGTGTACCAAATGGACCACATTGTGACAAGAAAGAGACCAAGGAGTGCCAGAGTTCACAAATATCTTCCATACCTTGTGCACCAAGCTGGGTATAAAAGATTTAGAGTGACATCTGGTGCTCAAGTATCGCGGTGGTCTGCATAGATACATCCAGACCGAAATGGAATTTCTGCACATCTCTTCCTTGGGCGCGGCCTACCGATATGCCGTCAAAATCGAACAGAAGCTCAAACAAAAGACACGGCAATTTGGGCCTGGGAACCCCTCATAGAAAAAGACAGGAAAGGGCAGCCCCAACCTAGAGAATAAAGGACAGAGCAAAGATGGACAGTATCGGGACAACCAGTCCAAGCCGCAAGCAAAGAAGGACACTGGAAAGACGAAGAAAGATACCGGGAAGTGGTGCGACTTCCATAAGAGCCCTTGGCATAACACTACTGGATGTCGCTCAAAGCAGTCGCTGGTAGCCGAAGTGAAAGCATCTGAATCAGATGTGGGTTCTGACTTTGATTCCGAACCAGAAATGGGAAGACAGATCATTGACGCGGAACCCAGTGCCACCATTGCTACCACCAAGCTCTAGCCTGATGAACCAGACGAGCTAGAAGAAGGAGAACGCCTCTTCCATTCACAGATGTGGATAAAAGGCACCCCAATGCACTTCATCGTTGATAATGGTAGCTAGAAGAACCTCATCTCAACAGAGTTCGTCAAGCGCCTAGCCCTGCCGACAATGCCGCACCCATAACCCTACACCATTGGATGGATCCACAAAGGAAGCGATCTCCGCGTCAGCCAATAGTGCCGACTGTCATACAACATCAAGCCCTTCAAGGACGAGGTATTGTGTGATGTTGATCCTGTCGAAGTTTCAGATGTTCTTTTGGGCCAACCTTATTTATGGAAACCTCATGCTGTATATGAGTCTAGGCCTCGTAGTGTTATTATTTCTTTGAACATGAAATTGTACAGGATACCCGAGGTAGTCCCTCCTAGTGCCATTTACTTGATCTCTACCAAGCAATGCAGGAAGGTCATCTCTCAGACTGGGAAATTTGTCTTCTTCGTGATTCGCTCTCAGAGTGAGAGAAAGATCGCAGCCACATTCGGGCCTCCAAGTCCGATCTCTCCACACAACATAAGCAAGTGGATAAGGTGGTGGAAGGATACTCAGATATCTTCTCCTCTCCTACCGGGGTACCTCTGCACTGCCAGGTCAAGCATCCAATCAATTTGACCCCAGGCGCACCGCTACCCAATGGGCCAGTCTATCGCCGCTCTCTGTTGGAAAACGAGGAGATCAAGAGGCAGATCCAAGAATTGATCCACCAGGGGCACATCCGTCCCAGCTCATCACCTTGTGAGAGCCCAATCATGCTGGTGCAGAAGAAAGATGGGACCTAGCAACTCTGTATTGATTACTGGGCCCTGAATAAAATCACAGTCCGCAACTGGTACCTGATTCCCGGAATCGACGACCTCCTTGATCAGCTCATGGGAGACAAATACTTCAGTAAGATTGATCTGAAGTCTGGCTACCACCAGGTCCCAATAGAACAGACAGACGTATGGAATACTGCCTTCAAGTCAAAAGAAGGTCTTTTTGAATGGCTGGTCATGACTTTTGGTTTGACAAATGCTCCAGCAACTTTTATGAGGATGATGGACGATATCCTACGACCTTTCACCAATACTTTTGTAGTGGTGTATCTGGATGCCATCCTCATCTATAGCAAGACTTCGGAGGAACACTTGCAACATATTCAGCAGGTTCTACACACCCTACGATAGCACAAACTATATGCAAACTTGGAAAAATGCTCCTTTGACATGGACAGGGTCCATTACTTAGGATACATCATTGATCGACATGGTGTGCATGTGAATCCAGCCAAGATCTAGGTCATCTGTGACTGGCTAGCCCCAGCCACACTCACTAAACTTTGGATCTTCTTGGTCCTCGCCAATTTCTATCACCGGTTTGTGCTGGGATTCTCTCATATCGCATGGGCCCTCAGTCAAGTGACCAAGGGTGGTGGTAAGGCAAAATTTGTGTGGGGCTTGTCCCAACAACAAGCCTTTGATGACTTGAAGAAGCATTTGTGTTCATCAATGGTACTCTCATTACTGGACCTGCAACATCCCTTTGAGATCGAGACATATGCTTCAGATTATGTTGTGGGTGTCGTTCTCACTCAACACGGCCACCCCATGGCATATCATAGTGAGACACTATCAGATGATGTCCGTAAGTACCCTACCTACGACAAAGAAATGTACTCCATTGTACAAGCCTGTCGCCAGTGGAGACATTACATTCTTGGGAAGGAGACAGTCATCCACACTGATCACAAGCCACTATAGTTCATGCAGACCTAAGGAAAGTTGCAGAATGACCACCATCAAAAGTGCTCAACATATTTACAGCAGTTCCACCTCAACATCAAGTATAAAATAGGGAGTACCAACCGAGTTGTTGACTGCCTCAGTCGACCTCCAGTCGCAGCACTCACCACGGTGCTAGACTCGTGTGGCCTACAGACCTCCAGATGGCCCCACCTCTATGAGACAGACCCTGACTTCTCCACCACCTATCAAATGTTGGGCACCAACTCAGTGGTTGCTAATTTCCATCTTCAGGACGGGTTGTTTTGTCATCTAGGCCATCTCTGCATTCCATCAAGCGAGCGCGCGAAGCTGATTTGGGAAGCTCACTACAGTCTGGTGCCAGGACACTTTGGTGTCGAAAAGACAGTGGCAGTGCTACAGAAACATTTCTATTGGCTGAAACTTTGACAGGATGTCAGCAAGTATATCAGGTCCTGCACCGCTTGTGTTATTGCCAAACCGACCACTAAGAAACAGGGCCTATACACCCGTCTGCCTACTCCTGACAAGCCGTGGGAATCCATCTCAATGGACTACATGTCGGGCCTCCCGTCCACCAAGAGGGGAAATGACTGTGTTTTTGTGGTTGTTGATCGCTTTTCCAAAATGACGATTCTAGCTGCCTGCAAGAAGAACATCACAGTAGAAGCCACTGCCAAGCTCTTCTTTGAACGAGTATGGGTACATTTTGGGATCCCATAGACCATTATCTTAGACCGTTACAATCGGTTCCTCAGCTCATTCTGGTCGAGCCTCTGGTCATTGTTGGATACCAAGCTCACCAAATCCACTGCCTTCCACCCCCAGACCGACGGCCAAACCGAGGTTGTCAACTGGATGGTCATACATATCCTGCGCATGTACAATTCAACACACCCTCGCACATGGGATGAGAGTCTTCCCTATGTCCAACATAGCTACAACCGAGCCTTGCATAGCTCAAATGGCCACAGCCCCTTTCAGGTGGGGTTGGGATTCCAACCATTGGGCTCCATGGATGTTGCACTTCCCCTTGCGACCACCTCGGCCAACTCATCCCCAAAAGATGACAAAGCCTCCCGGTTCATTGAACGGATCCAGCATATCGTCCAACAGGTTCAGGATATTCTACAGAAGTCTAATGCCAAGTACAAGCAGCTCCATGATCAACATCGAGTGCCACATAAGTTTCAGGTGGGCGACAAAGTTTAGTTGCATTTGCAGAAAGAACACCTTACAGGGCCCCATCGAAAGCTTCACCCACTCCATTATGGGCCATACACCATCACCAAGGTGGTGGGTGACAATGATTTTGAGCTCAACATTCCCCCCTTCCTTGGTCTGCATCCAGTCTTCAACGTGGCTCTCCTTCGACCATATTTCCCACCATTATTAGACACCTCAGAGATAGCAGAGAAGTTGACACCAACAGATCTCAACCCTGACTGCCTACAACAATCATCCAGTGATCATATTGCAGACACACAGATCAAGGGCACTCGACATCAAAGGATCCAGCTTTATCAAGTTGTCAAAGCAGGGCAGCTACTGCACTAAGGCAAGTGGCTCACCCGGGGCCAAATTCAGCAGAAATTTCCTCATCTGATGGGGGAACTCAACGCAATGGAGACCATTGCTTCCTAAGGAGGGAGGATTGATCCAGGTGGATATCGGTGGCCACCCACCTTTCCAACTGGCTCAAAATAGTTTTCTGGCAATTTTGGTAATGTACTATTTTTAGCAGTTTTTTGGGTCCTGAACTTCTGGGGCCATTTTGAGGCCCTAAACGACCTTTTTTGGCGATTTGGGGAGCCAACTGTTTGCCTTTGACATTCATGTAGCCCCAATCAAAGTTGTAAGTATCGGATAGACCTTTCCAACGGGCTACCGAGCGCCCCAAATGGAGATGGTATGCAAAAGTTACGACCCCAAGAAGTTGATGTACTAACTTACCCAAACAGGGCCCACATGACTTTTGGCGCTTCATCTCCTAGGGTTAGGTTTTTGGATGTCTAGGGTTTTTGACATTCCTGTTTATTGTAAAAGGACTTGAGAGGCTCATTGTAACCATCTTCTTATGAAATGAGCGCAGTCATCACATCTCTTCTTAGAGATAAGCCGCCACCATTCCAACAAGCTTGTTTTCCACTGCATTTTATAGTTTTAGCTTATTTCCTTATTGAATAGAAAACCAATTTTACTGTATCTTTGTTATTTTGTGTTAAGAATCTGATAATAATCTGTATTCATTTGGTTTTGCTCATAAAATCTGGATCAATTGAACATTGAAACCACAAAGGAGAAGAGAAAACCCAACCACTACCACCAATTGGAGGACCCCCTTTACCAATGCCCAATATGAATGACACATGATACTGCACTGCACTAGAAAATGACCACACCACACAAGGAAGAGAAACCTAAGGCAACCTAGACATATCTTTGAAACACTTGGAGTGAAGGAGAACATCCATATTCACCATCACAAAAGAATATAGAAGCCACAATCATCAAGCATTGTGCCTCAAGATGACTCACATGCTATAAAAAAGAAGCAACAAGGGTAAAACCCTAACTGCCTATTAACTCAGATTTTAGTCCCACACCTTATGTCCCAGTTATGATGAAATATTCTTCACCTTTATTTATGATTGATAAACTTAGAAAACAAAACAAATATATTGTCTAGAGCCCATAGCTCAAATAATGCTAAAAAACATTACAGAAAACATTAACCACTTGAAGCTTTTGACATTAAAAGAATTCCGAGAGAAGATAATTGCATTGTTGATTCCCTAACTTTTCTCGCATCTTCTTTTCTCCTAATTTCATGTCAAATATCGACTAGTTTTATTTTTGAATGCATTATTGTTTATAATTACAAAATAATGTAACATCTTGACATGTTTTTTAATCATATGCACAAATTTGTAGGTTTTTGTATATTTTAGATGAGTTTAGTGAACAAAACATTTATAAGGTTTTAAGGGAAATATAACAATATTCTCCCTTCAAAAATTATCAATATACCTAAAACATTGTTTATAATCCATGTTTAAAATAAAACATGTGCAAATTTTGACCCAATTTAGGAAACATACAACTAGATGATGCATAATCTCTCTCATTAAACCTAAGAACCGAACAACAACCAAATTAGTTTAATTTTGACATAATGTTCTTCCAATGAAATCACTAAGTTTAAGAAACATTTAAAAAAAATTATACATGTACATAGTACTATAGGATTCATAAATTATTTGATCCCTTAGTTACTATACATGCCATACCTTTATAATGAGGAATTAAACCATATAAATAAAGAGAAATGATTAAGTGGTGTGTTGTCAGGATTGCTAATATTTTTGGGCTGATAAGTGTTAAGATCTTCGGGGACTCCTGGGTGACTTTCTTATGGGAAAAAGGTGAATTTGATATCAATGTATTGGAGTTGGCTTGTTAGTGTAGAAGAATCAAGGAAGAACTTTGTACCTTCAGGTCCATTTCTTTGGAGCACATTTATCGTGAACATAATGAACAGGCTGACAGTCTATCTAAACTGGCTTTGGATGGCAAAGAGGATTATGTGCTTTGGGAAGAATTTTGGGACAACATGATGGTTGATACATGCTCTTATAACATCATGATGTGATGTTATATTAGCTTCCTTAGTCTTTTTTGGTTTTGGCATTTTTGCTGCTTTTGATGATGTATTTCTGTAGAGTGTGACCCTTGCAGAAGATCTTGGAACTACTAGCACTGTTTAGTTATCCAGTCTGTATTGGACTCTCTTTTTGAGAGGGTGATAAAGTTTGCATGAGGTGTATATGGATATTGTGATTGTCGTAGGGCTATCAGATGATGGACCAAATTATGTACTATTTGATTCAAATTTTGAATAACAATAGTATGCTTTTTTCGTAGGAAAAAAAAATAACTATTTAAATTGAAATAGACAAAACAATAATCGTGAACATTATCTTTCCCACTCATTTTTCATATGGGTTGCTAATAATGTGAAAGGGTGAAATTAGGTTGTGTACAAATTTTAAAAACCTTAATAAGCTGCCTTAAAAGGTAACTTGTGTATCATCTCGATGGACGAAATCCTACAATAGGAATCAATTTCTAAGATGATCGAGGCATAACTGCCCAGCGGAATATTGAGGCTTTTGAAAAAATTAGAGAGGAAAATTCATCTACCCCTCTTGACCAAATCTTGACTTTTCCAACGACTTTGTTATTATGCAATAATGCTTTTGACGGCACCATTTTTGTAATACTAAAAACAAGGATGTCTATACCATGTAGATTTCACGAGTAGAAATCTAAAATATTATCAATTTATGTACAAATAATCGCAAAGCAAGGGTCTCTGTTGTATCAAGTTTTAGACCAATTTAGACACTAGCTACACAAAAAAGTAGAAATATTTGCATATATTTACCCCCTTAAAGTAACCTTAGGTTAACTATATCTTAGTTCAGATGGGTCTATATGGACAATAAAAATACAAGAATAATATTTAGAAATGAAGTCGATGAAATTCATTAAAGATACAAGGTTAACAATCCTTCAACTCCTTATGATTGAGTAAAAACCTATAATGGTGTTCCAAAAACCCGCCTCAAATGAGGAACTTGTTCTTGAAGTGATTGCCCTCAATTGCACTTTGCATTTCTGTTAATTAGGCCTATTATAAGGATATTATATAAATGATAGTGTATTAGTTGAAGGTTTGAGTGCCAAAGAGAAAAGAACATTTGTGTTAGAGGTTGTTAAGTTTTTGTTGATAGACTATGCACCTTTTTGAGGAGGATATGATGGTATCCCTTTGAAGTGCCTCGATCCTAAAGGACACTTAAAAAGAGTCATTCATTAGTCTATGGTGGACAATTCTTAGTGAAATTCATTGTGGATGAAATCCTTAGGGTAGGATATTACTCACAGATACCATGTAGGCACTGAGATAACTTGGTTAGGAAGTTTGAACTTTGCTAGAGGATTATTGGAAAATATAAATTACTTTGAACTTCTACTATTTATTATTAAGGTTTAAGTCCCATTTTCTCGATGGGACTTGGACTTTATTGGGCTATTTTTTCTCCTCCTAGTTGAGGACATGTGATTTGTAAATGTGCAATTTAGTTCATTGGAAAATATAAATTATTTTGATCTTCCACTATGTCCTACCAAGGTTCAAGTCCCATTTTCTTGATGGGCCTAGACTTTATTGGGCTATCTGTTTATCCTCAGGTTTGACGACATATGATCTGTAAACAAGGGAATGACATCCCACTTGCTTCACCAACACAAATCCATTGCAGAATTTACTTCTTCCCTCTATTCCCAATGTTATACAAAGAGATTTGTTCTTCAGAATGGATACAAGGCCTTCGTTCTTGAGGTAGCCTACACACAACAACCAACTACAATCCCACTAATAAGTAGTATTTTTAATTGGTTTCTCTATTGCTAACATCAAGGAGGCACAAAAGGATTGGCTATGCTTCTCTACTTCAAGTATTGAGTTCATTCATGCTCTCAATGCTCTATTCTCAAGAGTCTATTGAATGACACTCCCTCTAAATCCATTTGTGCAAAACTAGGTTCAAGGGTTCCAACCCAACTGTTAGAATGTGTAATGTGTGGACATAAAAGCCAATGTAATACAAGGTACTTCAATTCAATGTACCTTCGTTGCAATTAGCTTTGGCTCAAACTCCTTCAAATTAATTTAAACAGCATTTATTCAACATATATGAATTGGCCATTATTTAAAACAATAAATGGGAAATGACAATTATCTAGAGCATGTATGAAATGCAAATATCAATTCCCATACAAAACCATCATGTGATTCTTGTATGTAATTTCGAGACTGAGATGTAAGATATTATTTGGGATTAATTTCTTCATAACACTTTTCCTTGAATATATTTGCTTCATGGGCTAGGATGCACTTGTTAATACACATAATAGCTATTGAATAACTTTGAAGTGATCCCACATCCAACTTCATGTCATTACCCAAACTACTCCATTCAAGAATACACACAAGAGGAGGCCATCAATTAAACCACTTGATCTAGGAGGCTCCAGAAAGGTCAAATTTTCAGCCTCATCAAATCTCAACAAACCAATATCATCGCATGGGGCTCGTCAAGACGATTCCAACTGTGTTCATTTCACCCCAAACGGACTCTAAATGTGAAATTTATTGCCTTTTGATGTTTTGACAAAACAACATTTGGATGTGCAGACATACAAAAAGCGCGTGCCATGTGGCACCACTGAAAGGGTGACATGTGGAATCCGTACAAGTGTACGATTCCTATGTGGCATCCCCATGTGGTGCCACATGGTGGTGACGTGGAAGTGATGTGGCAGTGACATGGCAGTAATGTTGCAGTGACTGGGCATCCAAGTGGCAGGGTGACATGCAGGCATATACGTGGACCAATACTGAGGTGACACATGGCCCAATCCAGGGATGCATAACCTCGAGAAAGGCCAAAATTTGTTTGAAGCCCAAAAATGCCATCTGCAAGATTCGAACCATCAACCTTCGATACCTTACCAACTGCACTACTGTGAACCTTGTGATGGATTGTGGGAAGGTTTTATTTAAAGTGGAGTTAGTCGGCGTTTGGCCAAAATAAGGGGGTGACCAGCCGCACCAATTTGGCGGTCGGGTTGGTTGAGTCCCCATGTTTTGTGGATTATCAACAAACCATGCCAAAAGAGCGGCCACAAGGTTTTGACCCCAGGTCTCCCCTGTAACAAACCAACAACCTACCAACATACCACGGGCGTAGGTCATGTAAGGTCCACTGCGCCACAGTACTTAAGGGGGGATCCACGCCCAACGAGAAGGGAAGAAGACCATGCAGCCACGCCTGAGGGTCGATCTCAGAGCGTGCAATAGGGGGCACGACTCTCGAGGATCGTACAGGCATGAATATCGAGGTCCGTACAGACCATATGGTCATACGGATTGTCGCGTGGAAAGAAGGGGTCGTAGGCTTTTTCCAGGGGGTCAAATTTTCAACTATTCAGAAGTATAGAGTGTTTTATGACGATGCTCGTCGTTTGGGCCTTGTGAATGCAATGGTGCAGTCTGTTTTTGTTCTGAGTATCATATTTTGAAGTTAACTCCATGTTTGAAGTAACATGTTTTATTTTTCCATGTATTTTCCATTTTGCTGAGAATTATAAAAAGGCCTACCCATTACAGCAGTAGGCCCGAAGACATAGTCCACATTAGATGAACTACGTTATCAAATTTGTGTTCTCTTGTGTTTATGGTGTGTTCTTGTTTTCGGTATTCTTCATTATTGTGCACACTTTACATTTATTCATGTTCTTTTAAAATCAATCCATGATAAGTCTAGAATGATAACTAGGGCCAAGCTCAAAAGAGGTGAAGGGGAATTAAAACCTTTCAATCCCAAGATTGGACGTGCACATCGAAAGAAAAATATAGGGGATGAAGAGATATGCACCGAGCTTGAGAAATATTTTCACAAGGCCTTTTACCAAATGGAAGACATGGTAGAGTAGCTCTTTAGAGATTATCAAGAGAGACTCGAAAAGAGAGAGAAGAAGAAAAAGAAGGAAAAAGAAGAAGGTGAAGCTTCAGTGAATCTAAAAGATAGAGAAGAACCTCTTGAACCTCCACCTCCTTCTTCAATTTCAAGCTCTTCCTCCTCTTCTTCCTCTTCTCATCAGTCTAGTTTTCATCAAAAGAATGCTTCTAAAAAGCCATTATTGAAGCTTGATGTAAAATTTGATTTTCCCATGTTTAATGGAGAATGCAATGCCTACAAACTTAACAATTGGATAATACAGATCGAGGTTTGTTTTCGTGTGCAACAGATTGAAGACGAAGAGATGAAGGTGCAATTGGCATCTCTTTGATTATTTGGAACCGCTCTCTTATGGTGGGAGAGCAAGCTTCCAAAAGGTAGCAAGCACAATGGTAAAATTCTATCCTCTTGGTCTATATTTACTTCTACTTTAAGAAAGCAATTCTATCCATTGGGTTACCTTCAAAAAAAATATGATGGAATGGAAAATTTTGAGGCTAAATAAGGGTCAGAATGTTCAAAGTTTCACAGAAGAAGTTAGGAAGAAGGCTCTTAATTGAATATTCCTTTAGATACTTCAGAAACTTTAATGAAATACATTGGTGCACTTCCCAATTATATTCGTCATACATTGTTGTTGTTGAATCCTGCTAATATGGAAGAAGCAAGTGTGCAAGCAACACACATTGAAAGCAAGGGAAAATATGTACAAGATGAAAATCCATCCAAGCATTCAGAAGGCCATTTCAAAAGAAAAGGAAAGGATAAGAGGACAACTACATCAAAGAAGAAAGATAAGAAAGCGCTCCATTACACCCATTGTGAGGCATATGGACATGATGAGGAGCATTGTTGGAAGTTGCATCCAGAATTGAGGCCGGAGAAATTTGGTGGCAAAGGGAAGCAGAAGACTGTTGCTATATTGCAACAAGATTTGGGATCTGATTCAAGTGATGAAGATTTTATCACAGCGGTTTATTTACAAGGTAAAAGTTCCTTTCATGCTAGTTCAATTTTTACACATGCATCTCATGATTATGAAAGAAGAATGAGTGAATTGTTTCACATAAGAGTTGTTACAAAACATACAAAGATTGAAACACTATTTGATCTAGGCTCACAAGTCAATTTGATTTTTGAAAATATTGTGAAGAAGTTGGGACTAACCACAATACCTCATCCCAAACCTTACCCTATAGGTTGGGTGCATGGCAACGCAAAACTTCAAGTTACCACATAGTATAGAGTGAGGTTTGCTATTGCTTATAAAATGATAGATGAGGTTTATTTGGATGTGTTCCCTTGGATGTATGTGGCATTGTACTTGGGAGTCCTTATCTTTATGATAAAAAGTTATCTTCTTCCAATAGGAGAAAAAATACCATCTCACAAAATATAGGGTGGAATACATTGTGAGAGCTCATGGCACGATGGATAGCTCATCACTTGTTACTGCAAGTTGGATGAAAAGAATTGTGAATGCTAACAAGAATCTTGTGCTTACAACCATAAAAGCAAAGGATCATGATAAGTCTCATGATGACTCTTTCCATAAGAATTAAATTCTTGAGATGATACAATTCTCTCAATGGGGAGGAAAGCAACAAGACATTGTGGAAGAAAAGAACAGTCCAAGTTCAACATCAGTTTTTCCAATTCTTCAACATCCCTCCAAAATTAATACCATGGGAACTGATATGCTTTCTAGTCCTTCTATTTTTGCATCCACATTGTTAAAGAATGCTTCTTTAGCTCATGTTGAGGAAATTTCTAATGATGAGGTGTTAAAGGACGTATGTCATGATATGCAAGTGAGGACACTTTGTTTGTAGGACAAGACACTCTACCAATGGGGAGAAATTTGTATCCCCACCATTGATAAAATGCATGCAATTGGGGAAGCTCACACTTCTCTTGTATTCGGGCATTTTGGTAGAATTGTAGTGCACATGTTTGTGATTTTTGGGTGTATATGATTGTAACCATGAATGTAAAGGGGTGAGTGTTGTGTATTTTTTATCCCATTAATAGAAAATTGGGGTTGTACTCACCACTACCTATTAAATCCTTCTCTTCCTTGGGATAATTTCTCCATGGATTTTGTAAGAGGGTTGTCTATGTCAAAAAGAGGTCATGAAGTGGATAGGTTTATGTGTAATGTGATTCCATGTAACAAGAAGGTCATTGTTGAGCAAATTGCTCATCCTTTCTTTCAACATGTAAGGGACCACTTTGGACTTCCCACAAGCTTGTGGAGAATGATGGACACCAAGTTGAAGAAGAATATTGCTTTCCATATACATACCAACACACATACATAGATGGTTGACATGACATTGGTTCAAGGTTACTGCAACAAACAAAGAAATGAAGACAAAGCTTGCATGTTCGTTCAGGAACATCATGCAGTTCTAGAGAAGAGGGAAGAGACTAGCACTCATACAAGTGAAGCATGGTGGCTTGAAAAGTGGAAAGTGAGGGAACCATCCCATCACCTATATGTTTACTAATAATGCTTTTGGAGGTCAAAACCCTCTCAATGGGGAGGAATGATCCAAGAGGTTCCAGAAAGGTCAAATTTTAAACCTCAACAAATCTCAGCAAAACTGATATCATCGTGTAGGGATCGTTGAGACGATTCCAATGGTGTTTGTTTCACCCCAAATGGACTTCATATGTGAAAGTTATTGAATTCTGAAGTTTCAACAAATCATCATTTAGATGTGCAGACAGGCAAAAAGGGGGTGCCACATGGCACCACTAAAAGGGTGACTTGTCACACCCGTACAGGTGTACGACGCTTACATGGCAGCCCCACATGGCGACACATGGTGGTGACATAGTAGTGACTGGGAATCAAGGATGCAAGGTGACGTGGCATATACATGAACAAATCTCGAGGTGACACGTGCCCAATCCGGGCGTAACACGTGTCACCTCGGGAAAGGACAAAATTTGTTTGAAAAAATCCCTCCGTAGGATTCGAATCATCAACCTCTGATATAGCAATTCCACTCCTTACCAATTGCGCTACCATGGACCTTGTGATGGGTTGTGGGAAGGTTTTATTTAAAGTGGATTTGGTCAAGGTTTGGCCAAAATAAGGGGGCTGACGAACTCTGCCAATTTGGCAGTCGGGTTGGTTGAGCCCCCAGATTTGGAAGTTTACCAACAGGTCGATAACCGTACAACAAAAAACCATGCCAAATGAGGGCTCACTAGGTTTTAACCCCATTTTTTCCATGTAACAAACCAACAAACTGCCAGCAGACCACGAGGGTGGGTTGTGTAAGGACCACTGCCCCGATAGTACTTAAGGGTGGGTCCGCGCCCAACGAGAGGGGGATAAGACCATGCGTCCACGCCTGAGGGCCGATCTCAAAGCATGCAAGATGGGGGAACAACTCCCAAGGACCATACAGGTGTAGAGACTGAGGTCTGTACAGACCATACGGTCATAAAGACTGCCACATGGCAGGAAGGGGTCATATGCTTTTTTCGGGGGGTCGAATTTGCAACTCTTCAGAAGTATAGAGTGTTTTATGTCGATTCTCATCGTCTGGGCCTCCTGAACGCAATGGTGTAGTATATTTTCTGCTTTGAGAAACAAATGTTTAAGTCAAATCCATATTAGAGGTATCATCTTGTATTTTGTCATGTATTTTCCATTTTGCTGAGAATCATAAAAAGTCCTCCCCATTACAAAAGTAGGACCAGAGATGTAGTCCACATTGGACGAACTCCATTATCAAATTAGCGTTCTCTTGTGTTAATGGTGTGTTCTTCTTTCGGTATTCTTCATTATTGTGCACATTTTATGTTTATTCATTCTCTTTGAAAATCAATCCATGATAAGTCTAAATGCAAAGATCCCAGATCACCACTCAACACCAATATTTAATAATAAAAAGAAAAGACACGTGAGAGAAACTTGTTGCCTCAACACATGTTATTGAACGGCATAAAAAATAATTCATACTTGAAATGGCTACATAATTAATAAGAATGTCACATAACCAATGCTTTTAAAAATGTTATGTCCAAGAGGGAGCTAATTCACCACATCCAAAACATACCATTGACTAGCTTTGTGTCTGTGGGTACTCACACACCCAACCAAGTAGAGTATTTCTAACCAAGAGAGAGGTTTTCCAATCCAAGAGGAAATTGCCTAGTTAAGAGGAATATGGCCCCAAGAGAGAGAGAAAGGATAGCTCAATTCCATACAACATACGACTTGTACTGCCTATGTGTGATCTCAACCAACTTCTAGAAGTAGTCTATGACCCCCTCACAACCCACTATGCCTTGATGGTTAAAAAAATTGTTTATTGAAGGGCATGCAATGCTAAGCACCAAATCAGTAGTCATAATGACCATAGCTAGTTGGAAATCACAAGAAAAATAGAAGTTTAAGAAAACAATTGAAATAGCTATATCCCGAGATAAATTCATCCCATGCTCATAGTGGAATGGACGGTCCTCATCCATAATTGTTGGTATTCATAGTTTGCAAATAAAAATGATTTTGAGTTGAATTAATAGATTTATGAGAATGGATACTCTCATCATTAAGATAAACACATGCAATAATTAAAAAAATGAATAAGAGAAATATATCAACAATGTGTAAGAGATTATCATTGCGTGCAATATCAATAACATATTGAACACAATGATTTAACCCTATAACTAAAATGGGAAAACCAACATTCGAATGGTTGCTTAGTCATATTTAAACAATTCTGGTAATAATGTAGCTCATGGATCTCTTTGTCCATTTTCCCACTTTTTCCAAAACAATTCCTTTGGGAGTCTAATGACAAGGAGATATAGGAAAGCTAGAGGTAATGGGAAGGCTAAAAGACTAACCTTTTAGTTCTCTTTCCACTTTCTCCTATTTTCATTTTCTATTTTTATTTAATTTATTATTTTTCCCTTGCTTTGTCTCATTTAACTTTACATTGCAATGTATTTTATGTTTTTATCTAACCTCCATTAATTTGCAAGGACAAGCATTTAATGAAATGAAAATTTGCCACATTAAATGACATTAATATTTTTTGAAAAAAAATACTATTAAAAAACAATACAATTTCCTCCAAGTTTCTTTTTTACTGCACGTCATGGTTCACAAGGCTTATACCAAATTTTCATAGCCACAATTTCATTGAAAATTGTTACCCATTTTTATGGCTTCACCCATATTCGCTCAATGAGTACATGGCTAACCCTAGAAAAAAATGTTAACACTAAACATTAGATCTAATTTTGAAAATAATTTTTTTTATGATAATTCAAGACATCTAAAAAACTACTCATTCACAACATATCAACATTCATCTCTAACGATATGGCCCAATTTAGCTAGACCTTCAATGTCCAATGCTTTGAATTGTCACTATATTATTGCCATTAGAACAATTTGGCCAAATCTTCTAACGATAAATCAATTTTAATCATTAAGAGAACTCTCATGGAAAATAAAAGGGACTAGCATTATAAATCTATGTTCTCCTATGAGGTGGTATGATCACTGCTAAAACATCCACTCCTTAGAGCCTATGCACCTTAGCATATGGCACACATGCCATTCTATTTAAGATCTCACCTGGTCAGTTTGGTGTTTCAACAATAACTTTGTGTCCTTCTCTCTCTTTCTTGCAGATGAATGATGGCAATAGGACATCCTCTTGGATGGTCTCAATGACATTGTCTTCTTTGAGCATACATTCTCCATGCAATGCCTCTCTAAATTTGTCACTTGTATAACCACAACCTACCAAATAGTCAATTGTTTCAGATGGCCTTGTTGTGCATATACATTTTACTCCTTGACCAGGGACATGGGGTGCTTGTTCTTCAACTGTTGTAAAAATAGGAGGCCCCTCAAGTGAATGCTCGGGTCATCTTTCTTGTTGTGGATTGGTAGGAAGAATCATGGAATCCTCTACAACTGGAATTGGGTGAGTGTCCACAGATTGTCTCCAATTGGTCATGTCATTTCTTCTCTTTTCTCTAATTTCTTCAATGATTTCTTCGGGTAGCTTCTTCCTTGCATATTGTATTTTTCGGTTGCGTAGATTTCTCATGAACACAATGATCAATGAACTATGGTGCTCTTCAATTGGATATTCTCCAAGATTCTTTTTATATCTTGCTCAATTTTTTTATACTCCACCACAATGATCAATGAGATAAATTTCCTTTAATACTCGTCAATTATAATAAAATCAATGGTGGAGATGGTTTATGGTGCTTCTCAATTGGATATTCTCCAAGCTAGGTATTTTTCTTGCTCAATTGTTTCTACACTGCACCACAATGATTAATGAGATGTTGCCTTTGATGCTCCCCAATTGTAAGACCATCAATGGTAAGGATGGTCTATGGTGCTCCTCAATAGGAAATTCTCCAAGCTTGGTGTTTTTCTTGCTCAATTATATATATATTCCACCACAATTATCAATGAAATATTGCATTTGATGTTCCTAAATTGTAAGAAATTTAATGGTGGAGAATTGGAGATGGTTTTTCTATTGGACTCTTGAACCTTGTCCAATGTCTTTGGTGCTCCAAACAATCCTTATAGCACTTGTGATGGAGATAATGAAGGACATACTCAATTTGTTTGAACTTTCTTGTAATGGAAAGAGTGTATGTTGTTTATAGAATCTGAAATTGTCAAACTATTGGTTTCTTCATGATCCTGTTAGAGTGTCTCTCAAATAGCAACATGAATTGTCTATGCAGGAACACAATGTGCATGCATTTTGCTCAAACAAAAAGTGTGCACATTTTGTACACTACAACAAAACCTCGTGATTAGCATTTGTTTTAGCTCCCTATTTAGTGTCCAATATCACTTTTGGTGTATATTTCATCCTTTTTTGTACAAGGTGGACGCTTTTCCACAAGATGGCTCTTTTAATGGCGTTATTTTCGTCCTTTTTAAAAAGTAGACGCTAATTGGGACAATAATTGGTGCCCCAATTAGCATCCCAATTAACATCCCAATTAGCATCCCAATTAACGTCCATAATAACATCCCATTTTATGCCCAGAATAGCCTCCAAAATAATGTTCGAAATAGTGCCAGGTATAGAGCAAGTGATTGCGCCAGGAATTACACCATGAATTACAACAGGAAAAACGTCCGACATAGTGTCAAATATAGAGCCAAGCATATTTCCAAGCATAGTTCCTGGAATTGCACCAAGAGGTTCGAAAGGAATTACGCTAGAAAAAAGTGCCAGGAAAAATCCAATGTTGTGCCAAGGATAATGCTAGGCATGTTGATAGAAGTAGCACGTAAATGGCCATTTTGGAAACTAAGAGATCCTAATTAATCGTAAATAACCCTAATGGAATGCTATGGTCCCTAATGACATTATAGTGTGTCTAACGACATGCTAATGCATATCGACAATGATAAATATGGCAATGATGATTTCTACAATATTTAATAGGATGTCAATGACAACGATGATGTCAATGTCAATAATGATGATGCAAGTGATTATAACACTACTTGATCTTGGTTGGTCCTAATGGAGACATAATTCACCTTAATGGCATCAGAGTGACCATAATATCCCCTAGATGACCCTAATGACATCTGACTGCCCCTAACAAAATTTGAGTGACCCTAATGGAACTTGACTCATCGTAAAAGCATGAGGATGACATGTTGATGATGCATGATGGAAAGTATGTTGACGATGATGATTATGATGGTAACAATGAGGTTGAGATGAATGACTATGATCATGATGATTGATCCTAATGAAGAGTAAATTATGTTAATGTCACCTAATTGCTCCAATGGAATTTGAGTTTCACCAACAACATTTGATAGACCCTAATGGTAGTTGATTGACCCTAACAACATGACGATGATGCATTATGATAATTATGATGGAGGTTATAGATATGATTTGATAATTATAAGACTATATCATCCATTCTTATAAGGAAGTAGGGTTCCATCCTCATTATTATCACAATTATATTGATGATGACAATGATGTACTTGATGACTATGACGATGATGGTGATGTTGATTTATTGTATGATGATGACAATGTCGATGTCAACGATGATTATGCATGTGGTAGCACTTCTAGATCCCTATTGATCCTAATGGAACCTAAATATCAGTGACAACATCTAAATAACCCTAACAATTACATGACATGAATCCTAATGTCGATGAGTGATTATGAACATTAATGGCATATGACTTACCATACTGATAATGATGACAATGATTTTGTTGATGATGTACTTGGTGATGACAATGACGATGACAACTAGGATGATGATGAAGATGATGTTGATGTACCATATGACATTGATGATGATGATGAAAACAATGTTGATGTCCATGATGATGATGTACTTGGTGATGACTATGACGATGACAATGAGGATGATGGTGAAGATGATGTTGATGTACCATATGACATTGATGATGATGATGAAAACAATGTTGATGTCCATGATGATGATGCATGTGATAATACTTTCAGACACTGATTTATCCTAATGGAACCTAAATGACTCTTTAATGAAATTCAATTGTCACCAATGACATTTGAGCAGGGTAATTTTTAGGGGCAAAATTTCGCCAGTGGCTATTTTTTGGGCATTTTTCCTAAAATAAATTCACTATTTGTTCATTTTTACTCTTTAATATCACCTATATTTACATAAAATGTGTTTTTTTATTGTAACATTCACCAAAATTTACAAATTTTAGTATTAAATTGTGTGTTTCATATTTAACATTCGCCTACCTATCTATATATACGATTTTTCAACCCAAAATAATCTCCTAGAATACTATACTTAGGTGTACTATTAGAATCCTTAAAAAATACCCTGCATTTGAGTGACTGTAACAACATGACATGAATTCAAATGGTGATGACTGATGATGAATCATAGTGGCATATGTGTGGACCTATCAACGATGATGACAATGATGTGGTCGATGATGTACTCAGTGATGCAAACGACGATGACCATGATGTTGTTGATGATGACGATGATGACAACAATGATGATGATGATGTTGATGCAATGTATGACGTAGTTGACGATGACATTTACTTGTCCTAGACAACATTTGAGTGACCTTAATGGCATTTGAGTGACTCTAAAAACATGACATGAATCCAAATGGAGATGATAACGATGATGATAATGATGATGTTGTTGATGATGTACTTGTTGATGATGATGATGATGATGATGATGATGACAATGAGGATTAGGATGACGATGATGTTGATGCACCGTATGACGTATTTGATGATGACATTCACTTGTCCTCGACAAAATTTGAGTGACCTTAATGGAGTTTGAGTGACTCTAAAAGCATGACATGAATAGAAACGACGAAGAATGACGATGAACCCTAAAGGCATATGAGTAACCCTAACGACGATTTCCTTTGATATCTATCTTACTACCCCTAATGGAATATGAGTGACCATTTGTTCATGATTTCCTTTGATATATCTCTTACTACCATTCGTAGAGTATTTCCATTACTTAATAAACCCTGAAAGCCTCAACATCACATATTCATGGCCATATGAAATAAGATGAAGATCTTCCCTCAAAATGGGGTGTTTGTTCATTATGTCTCCATATTCAATACCTTTTATCATTCGTTATTTCATTTTTCATTTTATATTTGTTGTTGTGGAGGTTTCTGAATATCATTATGCATAAAAAAATTGGATACGTGCTTATAACTTTTTCTTTTTTTTTGTCAATCAATGGATCATATTTGTGAGGTTTGAATTTACCCAATATATATTTGTGAGGTATGAATTTACCCAATAGATATCTTCAAACCATTATTTGATTTGCATAGAGGAATACAATCATGAGTAGATTGGGAAAAAGAGCTAAAGGAGATCTGAGACATTTAGGAAGTAGAAAGGAAATTCCATTCAAAGGACCTACTCCCCTGTAGTGCCTATATAAGCTATCTAGACGATGAATAAAGTGGACTAGATGTCCCATGGTTTAGACCCTCAGTATTAATTAGTAGACATCTAGGGGAAGAGTCTGGTTAGATGATAAATGTAACTCAACTAAAATTCCTACTCTTCAATGGACATGTAACCATGCAAAATAATTCTCTCTCAACAGATGAGGATGCTTGTTCACAATGATATGGAAACATTTCTGTTCTTATTCCTTAAGTTAAATTTCCTATGCCGCATTTGCATTTATATTGAAGTCTTCTCAGAAATCTATTTTCTCACAAATATAGTGGCATCCTTTCTATTTAGGTTTTCCCATTCAGATGAAGAAATATCTACTTTCACTCCCAAAGAACCATCCCAAGTAATGAATTCCATGAAAAAATCAACCCTTCACATTTAAGGAGTGATCTGCATCTCACCAAGTTTTGTAGATCTGGTCAACATAGTTAAGTTTGCTTGATAGGTCAGAAAGAGGGATACCACTCAATAAAAGCTTGGGGAGATAGGTTTATAGGTCTCCTTACACTCTAGCACTCTAATTATCCACTCACCTGACACAAATATATTTTCCAAGGTGCCCTTCTCTTTTTTTTGGGACACATTCCATGCTACTTGGAAGTGTTTTATATTTCCTTGTATTTCACAAAATATGTTTGTAAGTGGTTGCTTAGCATGTTGAACCATCCAAAAATATTCTAAAAAAAACCTATCTAATGCAGTGGATGTTAAAGCACATGCATATAAATATGTTTCTGCCTTTCTCATGTATCTAGGGGTCTCTGAATCTATATGTTGTGTTAAAATTTAGTAAATTGTAGATCCCCTCATGTGTGATAGCTAACACAGAAGTTTTTTTTTGGGATCACGGTTGGAAAGAATTGGAGGCTTTGGTGGGAAGGGGTTTTGACAGTCTTAAGGGATTGTGTACAAGAAAGATCAACTTTTTTAATATGCAAATCTTTCCTTCAAATTTTATGCTATTTATCACTTTTTCTCAAAAGTTTACAAAATTTCTTTTTGATAAATTCATTATATTAACCACATTAAATTAATAAAATAATTCCAACAATATCATATAAAGAATAACCCAATCTACAAATCCGATCACTTATAAATACTAATTCAATCTAAAAGTCCCCCAATGGGTCAGTGAGGACATGCTCAACCTAAAAATTGACTAATATATGTGATCTCAACCATTAAATTATCTCCATTTTTATGTCAATATGTGTACTTATTTCAATACAAGGTGGGTGGGAACTGTAACCTTTTAATTATGTTTATGAATTCAGTGGTCATGATTTGATATTTAGGAATATAAAAAAACTAGAGACTTTGCCATTAACCTCCAATGTTTTATAATTTTATCAAACCACCAATGTGATGATTTATATAAAAACATAATTTTGTAGATATTGTGGATATCCAATTTTTTTCCACATATCTATACAACATTCTCAAAGTCATATATATATTATGAAAATTTTATATATATCCAACAATTGTATTGATTATGAAGAAAGTTCTAATACTATTAATTAATTTGTTCCATTTCCAAAGATGAGAAGGGATTAGTTTATTTTCTTGATTTAAGCTTGGTGATTCATGTTTTTATTTTTCCTTACAAAATCACAAGCATACAAAGATACTTATTATATAGAACAAGTTTCCTAAATTATTTATATATATATATATATATATATCATTCTCAAAGGCTTTCATGATGTCATTATCTATAACAACATGCTTACTAGTGGTTCAATATTGACTCCCTTTGTTTGTCAAGAGGATGTCCCACTCTACCACTTTTTAGATAGATAATTCTTAGCTTTCATATGTATGTTTGTAGTGGAAATAGATGTTTTTATAGTGCAATTTGCATTCAACTCTACATGTGCATAACAATTTTGTTAAGAAGCATTGTACTCAAATATACAAAAATGCATAGTTTGTACATGCTTACTAATGATTCAATATTGAATACCTTTGTTTGTTAGGAGGATGTCCCACTCTACCACTTTTTAGATAGATAATCATTAGCTTTCATATGTATGTTTGTAGTGGAAATATATGTTTTCATAGTGCAATTTGCGTCCAACTCTACATGACAATGCATAATGATTTTGTCAAGAAGCATTGTACTCAAATATACAAAAATGCATAGTTTGTTATGGGTTTTGTGTGACATCTAATGTTTTTATGGAATTAAGGTGATAAAATTATCTTTATCATTGATGTTTGAAAAATATTTGTATCCAACAAAATTTAAAATTTGTAAAAAATTAGACTTTTGCGCTACCGTCCTTAGCACTTAGCGGAAGGAATTTCTGTAATCTCATTTTCAGAGGTCCAAGTGCTTTGTATTTTATAGAGTGCGGGAAGATGGTTATGAGTCATGAATTTGAGAGCCGTGACTACCCTGGTCCCCAACAAAATGCATGAGATCCAATGCCAAACCCATATAGCAAAAAATTGGGATCGATTGAAGCAAAGATGGAGGACAAATTGGAAATGAGCGAAGAAAGAAAGGTTCTAGTCTCCGTGAAAAGAACTTGATGCAAATCAAGAAGCTCAATGTTGCAATCTTCCCTCTCAGATACATTGACTAATACTATTCTGACTCCCTCTCTTCCAAATACTTCACCGAGCTCGGTAAAACTAAATATCTTCATCATTTCATTTATGTCTTTTAAATGGGAGAAATGAGCAATATTCCTTTTCCAATGGGAATGGAAGCTCAGACTCGCAGCATCCCTAGTACGCTGATGATTGTGATCTTTGTAGACACTAATCTGGACACCTGTCTGGCCCTCTCAACATATCCCTTAGAGACTATTGATGATCTTAGAGGTAAGTCTAAAATTGAAATTTGTATCTCTTTTCTCTGTAATGTGATTTTGTTGGAGCAATTTGAATCATTATTTTGTGATAATGTTACAACTTGTTGATAGCTTGTGCATACTAGTTTTCTGGATTGGAATGCATTGTAAATGGGTAGTCATTTATTTTTTGATCTGTAATGTTTTGGGTATCCGATGTTGAGTGACTGTCACATATATAGTTTTCGGTTCACTTTGCAGTAGATTTCTATTGAAAATGAATCTTTGGGGATCTATATTGCCAAATTTTAAATCCAATTGTGGAGACCTTTATGTTTTTGTTTTTATGTTGAATGTTTCAAGATTTTATGTCAATATTCACAAAATTTTACACTGCATTTCCACTAATGGGAACAAGATGCTAGTATGTTGTTAATGCCACTCTTGTTCAGTTATTTCTCAATAGCTCTTCAACTGTGATTACAAGAATTTCGATTTCCTGTAACTAAACCTCCAAACTTTCCAATTTTAAAAACTTTGTTTGCAATCTAACTGATCTACAGTTCGTCTCAACTGCGTTCCCATTCAAACATATACAGATTTCTATAACTAACAAAATATGGATTCCATCCAAAACACAAACATCTTACATGATTAACAAACTGTAAATACACCCAAATATCTCACCTTCAATGATCCAGTGTTTCAGATTATTCCAATCGAATATCAATGCTTCAAATATTGTTTCTCTCCATTAGCACATCCACAAACTGTAATTCATACCCATTTATCTCCTTCGAAGGAGACCTCCAGACCTCCAGATCTTCAACTCTTCTTCAAATTCAACACACAGAGCATACTCCGTTGTGCATTTGAAATTCACAACAAACCCTAAGCTGGTCACTTCACCGCCTTATTTCCATACATCATCATCTGGAATGTCCAGCAAGAGCACAAAATGCCACACCTTTCATAAAATGGATTCAACATTGGAATTGAAATGGGTCAACACATTCCGTTATGGATTTTACAATAAGTCTCGACTCTTCCAACGCATTTTCAATAGTGAATCCCTTCCTGACATTCAACGATTCGGTGTTTCAGATTGATCCAATCGAATATCAATGCTTCAAATACTTTGTTTCTCCATTAGCACATCCAAAAACTATAATTCATACCCATTCAGTTCCTTCTAAGGAGACCTACAGATCTTCATATCGTCTTCAAATTCAACACATAGAGCATACTTTGTTCTGTTGGTGTACATTGACACTTAAGCTCACATCAGTGAGTAAATTCGGTTGGTGTACTGCTCACCAACAGCTCTTAAATGCTGAGCTCTCTCGCCTATTTTGGGTAGTTGTATTTTGTGTTTATATACCACATATTTTAATAGAACGAATAGTCTTTTTCTTTTCCAATAGAGAACTCTGTTTTCCTCTCTGTGTTTTTTTCTGATCACTGTGTTTGTATGGAGATCAAGCTGAGTTGATCCTGCTGTGCTTTGTTTAAATCTACATGGTATCAAGGTTTGGTGAAGGACATTGTCCTTGGGGGGGGTAGTCTCAGTTCTCCTTCATATTTTCATCTATTTTTTATCCTTTTGTACATGAGTACCTTAGCAGGCAGTGTAGCCGGGACTTATCTTTTGTCTATCTCTGTGTACTCCCTACCTTTTGCTTAAGGGGGGGTGTTGGTGTACGTTGACACTTAAGCTCACATTAGTGAGTAAATTCGGTTGGTGTACTGCTCACCAACAGCTCTTAAATGCTGAGCTCTCCCGCCTATTTTGGGTAGTTGTATTTTGTGTTTATATACCACATATTTTAATAGAACGAATAGTCTTTTTGTTTTCCAATAGAGAACTCTGTTTTCCTCTCTGTGTTTTTTTTTATGACTGTGTTTGTATGGAGATCAAGCTAAGTTGATCCTGCTGTGCTTTGTTTAAATCTACATGGTATCAAGGTTTGGTGAAGGACATTGTCCTTGGGGGGGGGTAAGTCTCAGTTCTCCTTCATATTTTCATTTATTTTTGATCCTTTTGTACATGAGTACCTTAGCAGGCAGTGTAGCTGGGACTTATCTTTTGTCTATCTCTGTGTACTCCCTACCTTTCGCTTAAGGGGGGGTGTTGGTGTACGTTGACACTTAAGCTCACATCAGTGAGTAAATTCAGTTGGTGTACTGCTCTCCAATAGCTCTTAAATGCTGAGCTCTCCCGCCTATTTTGGGTAGTTGTATTTTGTGTTTATATACCACATATTTTAATAGAACGAATAGTATTTTTCTTTTCCAATAGAGAACTCTGTTTTCCTCTCTGTGTTTTTTTCTGATGACTGTGTTTGTATGGAGATCAAGCTGAGTTGACCATGTTGTGCTTTGTTTAAATCTACACGTTCTACATTTGGAATTCACAACGAACCCTAAGTTAGTCACATCACCACCCTATTTCCATACATCATCATCTGGAATGTCCAGGAAGAGCAGAAAATGCCACACCTTTCAGAAAATCGATTCAACATTGGAATTGAAAAGTGTCAACACATTCCATTATGGGTTTTACAATAAGTGTCGACTCTTCCAATGTATTTTCAACAGTGAATCCATTCCTAGCATTTAAGTTTGCATACAAGGCAATTTCCATTGTATTTACCGCATATCAATGCCAATCACTCAGATTCGATTTCCTTTAGCTCAAGTCCACCCTCGGAGCAATGTTTTAAACAACACAATGGAAAATATTGTTTTGGCATATAATTTCATTCTCCAACGTAGAGAACTTGGGTTGGCATCAATGCCATCAACGCAACCTTTGCCAGTCTTACCCCAAAACGAATTCTCATTTCGATTCTCTTCACAAGCTTGCTATCTCTTGCAATAGGATTCAATCCAATACAAAGGCATTCAATTCACTAGATACTTGTTACTCTTCTATCAAAGGTACTCACGACCTTCCCTATAGGAATTCATAAACCTGCAGTCATTTCTATTTTGATATACACAATTAATGAATCTTGAAACCACACACAATTTTGTGAGCAAAATGTCAGGTATTTAACACAGAGACGGACATTCCCAGTATTCATGCATAAACAAAGATGTTCATAACTGCAGGGATATCAAGCCAGATAACCTTCTCTTAGACAAAAATGGTTATTTGAAGCTATCATATTTTGGCCTTTGCAATCCTCTTAACTGTACAACCTATCAAATCTTCATGAAAATGAGCCTATAAATGATGAGAATTTAAGGGAGTGAATGGAAATAGATGGATGTTCTGCAGATTCTAAGATGGCAAGCCCATGGAAAAGTCAACTTGAACAACTTCAGCATTGGCAGTGGAATAGGAGGACTCTAGTATACATTTGTTCTACATTTTCTGGGTTGTAGATTACTGTGTTTTATATATATATATATATATAACACATGAAATGACTAGCTGAACTCTCTACTGGATTTCAACGAGTTCTTTCATCTTAAATACCATATCATGGTATCCAAAGATGTCACCATATCATCCATTATACAAACATCTTTGGAGGGAGATAAGTCCATGAGGATTTTCCTATACTTCCTTAATCATTCCACCTTACCAACCATCTCTCGTGGCTGGTGTTCGAACAACTTTCAGTTTTAAAAATGCTTCTGATTTTGCAACACAGAAGGAAGAGAAATTTGTCTTTGGGAAAGAAATCGTGCATACATTGAATGGTAAATAAAAAAATTGCAAGGGTTCTAATCAAGGTACAAAAACAACACTTCGAAAAATATTTTCTTTCGTGATACAACATAACTTTCATATTACAGGAGACTACTATTTATATATGTTCAACTTCTTCAAGAGTTGACTAGAATGAAATACAGTGCACTACAAACTTGCTAAGCTCTGTACCAGGTTTGGGATGATTTTTTTTATTAAATGCAAAAATATTAACTGAGCAATAGAGTCATACGATCATATCACCTAGTTTAGTGATATATCCAAACACATAATTATCATGAATACTTAGTAACGCTGGTCAAAGATCATCTTCTATCATTGGATTTAGGCAATCCTTTTAAAACATCCCGTAGAGCATAATAATGGTTGTCACATTTATGGTCAAATAACATTGTATCTGAAAGGACTATCCTACCAAAATGATCATCTGGATGGCCTCTCCATAGGCTAAAAATTTCTCTACCTCCTTTAGTTTTCTCACCTACAATGGCATCACACCGGCCATGAATATGGAAGAGGGTTCCAGGAGCAAATCATTCTTCCTGTGTAGTTTCAATTGGCTTTAGAGCCAATGTGTTTGGATCTCCTTTTTCCGAAGATAGTCCTGAGAGGATTCTATATATATATATATATATATTTCCTTCTTTTTCCACAGTAAAAAGCGCAATGTATTAATTCATGAAATATGAACATTACATCACAGTTCATGTTGAAGCATATAATCATACTAGCCCTATGGGTTTAGGTTCTGCTCCCATAATGGCCAAAACAGGTGGATATATAGCCCCAAACAGGCCTATGAAAATAACAAAAATACCATCCAACCATCATCATGGGGCAGCAAAATACAATAACCAGAAATCTATAGGAAGGGAAAAGGAGGTGTAACAGTAGAGATGCCCTCAATTTATTTTGAAATGTCGATCAACCTAGATGCACTTTCTCTTTTGATAGTGAGTTTGAATTGGAATTGTGCTCTATAGATATGAGAGTAGGATATTAACTAAAACCTAGACTTCAAATCTGTAATCTGATCCAAAACAGCTTGAAGCCACACCTTCTGCAATTTTTTTCATTTAACACATCCATAGTAAGTTTGTGTCTCCAGATACCCGGAGACTACCAACATTCTTTTCAATTTCAATGCATAGTTGGACTGGGATGATGTTAGCTAGGTCCAATTATTTGTTCCATTTCCTAGGCCCAAAGAACAAGCAATGATATGAGAAAATTTTAGGAACAAACAATCCCCCATCCCACATCTTCCAGGGTTAGCCTGTAAGGCACTGTCAAAGAACCCCCATGGGAATGATTCATCTATAACCATTGAACCAATTTGCTGCTTTGGATTTTCTTTAACAATATCCCTATAATCCTCAAAATGGAAGTGGATTCTATAGAATACTTGCTCTGGTGAAAGTGTAACATTTTGGAATATTATCTCATTCCTAGAATGCCATATTGCCCAACTGATGGCAACTGGGAAAGATCTGAAGTCACTTATCGATCTGTCTTCAAACTAGCTTCTAAATTGTTTTGATAGGATGTTCCTTCCCACCTTCCAGTCATATGTAACATATTTTTCAAAGCTTCCCACACCTCGTTTTGTTAGGGTTAACCTTGACTCGGGAATGAGCAAGGATGTAAGTGGTTTCGGGCACACAGTTTTGGTAGACCGTGGTTTCTTGCTAGTTGTATTTGCATGTAAAGAACCCTATTTATAGGGTTGTAATCCTCCATTGTAAGGTGCCAATTTGGCCTGTTTTGGCCAGGGACCAATAATAGATCTGTTATTGATGGCTGGTTTTTCCCTACAGGGTTTTCCAGGATAAATATGGTGTTGCTATTGGTGATTGCTTGTATTTAACTTTAATTTTCTCTCGCATTTTAATTGCTAACACTCTCAAGAAGTGACAATTCACTAGCATATGTACCAAATTTTCCTCATGTTCACGACAAAACATACATATGGTTGGGCCCTTTTTGGTCATCTTTGGTAGAAAATCCCATGTGGTAATTTTATTTGACAGCTCTTACCAAAAAAAAAAAAAAGTTTTGTTGTCTTTGCCCCTTTGAGTTTCCAAATGACATGCTACCAGCGTTCCCTCTCCAATATTACATCCTCAATGAACAAGCTGAGTATTAATACCTTGTTGTTGTATTTTTTACCAGAGGAGTTCATTCTCTCCTTGCTTTAGCTTTATGGATCCTTTGATTAGTGCCTACATGTAATCAATGCATTCCTTTTCCCATCCTCGTAAACCCTGTTGCCCTGAAGTCTTCCATGATTATCTCCAGGAATCATCCTGTACTTCAGTTGAAACATCACTTTAGACATGAATGTTCAATCTATGCAAACATTCCTATAGGTTGTCTATGTGCTAGGAAATAAATACATCTTTGACAGTCGAAACAATATTACAAAAACATTGATGGAAGAGAATACATGTAAATATGAGATATTTATTTGTTAAAGACTCAAGTTCTTGATGTTGGATGTCTATCGTCAAATTCCATAGAGACATGGAGTTCATGTTCAAATTCTATAAGAGAACATGATAAATATTGTGTTTTGTATGATAGTGCAAGGAAGAGGTCCACAAAACAAAAACAAAAATGTTTACTTATCCAAAATAGAAAAAAACATCTTATTTGAAATCAATGTCACTATACAATCCTAAAGTGTACTCACTAAATCTCTCATGCATTACATATTAGTCATCATGACTGATATGTAGATCTAGAATTTTCCTTAGCTTGCAGCCTTTAGGAAATCAACATGAAGCTTTTCATTTCATGATCCTTGCCCTCTTTTCTTGTTGGATTTTTCTGAGTATCCTAAAAGTCTACTCACTAAATCTCTCATTCATTACATATTAGTCATCATGACTAATATGTAGATCTGGAATTTGCCTTATCTTGCATCCTTTAGGAAATCAACATGAAGCTTTTCATTTCATGATCCTTGCCCTTTTTACTTGTTGGATTTTTCAAAGTACCAAGTATGTTGTCATAACCCTCATGAAGTTTCAGGAAAAAACATAATTTTAAGTCAATTTCAGGAGCCAGATTTTGTTGATATTAACTTCCAAATTTTTTTAAGCAAGGTTGGACTCTATATCTAACCCCATTTAGTCTTCAATACCCCTCCTTCAAACATCTTTCGAGATTGAATTAAATATGTTATAGTAAATCCTTGTTTGCTGGTCACATTTTTTATCTTGAAGAAATTTGCAACAACCATACTGAATCAATTTTTGGTTTTTTTTTTTTTTATAACAAAAGCGGTTATATTTTTTATTAAGAGAAGAATACGATTGGGATTAATAAGAGAAGAATACGGTTGGGCTTACGCCTAATCAACCCATCATACAATTCCAAAGAGCTCAACTTTCAGATGTACCCTACTTTGGACTATTACAAAAGGCAAGAAGCTTACGGGATGGGAGACCAAATGGGAATGTCATCATTCTTAATCAAATTGGGTGGGGCTAAAAGACAGCCTACATTGGCCCTATAATCAGCTTCCTAATTTAAACTTCGGAGAATGTGGAAATAGAGGGCAGAGTTGAATTTTTGTAGCAGATTTCAAACTCGTTGTAAATTCTTGTTTAACACCGCATTATTGAAATGTCCATCAGTGTTTAATATTTTAATGAGGATTTCCGAATCTCCAAAAATTTGGATATCATAATCTTTATTTCCATGGGATATTTGGAAAGCTTTGAGCAGACCTAATAATTCAGCCTGGTTGTTTGTACCCTGCCCTAATCCCTAACTGAAACTGCCCTTTAACTGTCCATCGGCAGCATAGAATACCCCTCCGGCTCCAGCTCTCCCTGGATTTCCTTTTGCTGCCCCATCAAAAAAAATAGTAGCTTTACTTTGGCTCTTCCACCACTTACAGAATTCTGATTCCTTCTACCGTAGCTGCCACTCAGGGTTACTAATAAGGCGAACATAAATCTTAGTCCTAGTGCACTGCATTTTCTCACCAATACAATGATTTTCTGTAGGAAGAAGCTTGAAATTGTGATTATAGGGGTGATTTCCTACTGTTTCCAATAGCAACGCCTTGACTTTAACAACCACAATTGCTGGAGTGCTCAATTTGTTTTGGAAGCTGCCTTCATTTCTGGCTAACCACACCTCTTAGCAGAGGTATTTAGGAACTGCCTGCCAAATCTTGGACCATAGAGATTTACTCTTAATCACTCGAGGATACCGATCTGTCCAACTGGAAAATAAAAAGGCAACATTGCACTGAGTTGGAGTTTGAACACTGAGGCCTTGCAGAGCCAGCTGCCACACCTCCTGCGTGAATGGGCAGTCAATGAATAAATGGTCGATTGTTTCCTCGGCTGAAATACAGAGAGTACATCTATGTGGCCCTAAAATTCCATGCTTTGCAAGGTTCTCTCCTGTCAAAATTCTTCTATGTAGGAGAACCCAATTGAAAAAATTTATTTTAGGAATGCAAAATGAATTCCATACCTGCTTCCAGATAGCATTCGATTGAGACAAAGAATTTTGCATCTGAAGAGCAGCAAATCCAAGTGCTGCTGTATATTCTCCAGTCAATCCCCAGCCCCATTTATCCCTTGATCTAAAATGCACCGGGGCTAAACCATTAAGGCCTGTCAACAACGATTTCTCTTGCTCGAGCAACCTCTCCGGTGGCCTGTGTAGGTTCCATTCATGCCAGCTGCCGTCTTGATTCCAATTTGAGATATCGGCGAGCTTGCTGATGCCTTATTGGGTGAGCCAATGGCGCAACTCGTGAAGTTCTTCCTATTGCTTGAGGGGTGGACATCCCAATATTTTGTCATTCCAGATTGAAATCCGCTTCCCATTACCAGGTATTCAATAGAGGTGCTGTTTAAAAGACTCCCACCCCCGAGTGCATAAATTCCACGTCGTGGTGCCTGGGATGGCTGTGGCTTCATCCATGCCCAATTCCGATACATCGTGCAGGTATTTTGTGATGAGAAATCGGCTTACCTGATGTTTGGGTTGTGAGAAGATATTCCATAGTATATATCCACCAAGGGCCAAGTTCGCATGCCCTGGATCTCTGATTTGTAAACCTTCTGCATAGAACGGATTTTTCACTACATCCCAGCTCACTAAATGAAAATTATGATTGTTTCCACCTTGCCACAGGAAGGTTCGCATGAACTTTGTAACCTGCTCAGCGATCATTTTAGGAGCCAATAAGACCGCTGCTTGGTAGAGAGGCAGAGAGGATATAACAGATTTGAGAAGTGTTAATTTCCCAGGTTTGGTTAGCCATTGCCCTCCCCATGCTATAATTCTAGAATTAATTTTGCTTATAATTGCTGACCAATGTGTGGCCTTGGTAATGCCTCGGGTTAATGGGAGGCCCGGATATTTAAAACTGTCCCATTCGGCATAGCCAGCATAGCCAAGATACTGAGCAATATGCTGTAAGATGGCTTGGTTCACATTCCATCCATACACAACACATTTCCTCTTATTGAGAAGGGCGCCAGAGACTCTGCAAAATTTTTGAGTAACAGCATTGAAGACTCTTGCGATTTGGACAGAGGATCCTCCCAGAAGGAGAGAATCATCTGCGAATAAGGAATGATTAACGGGATCAAGATCTGACGTCACTCTTAAGCCTGGAAGAGTTCCTGTAGCCTTCTCTGCATTCAGCTTTCTACTGAGGGAGTCTACCATCAAAATGTATAATAAAGGGGATAGAGGGTAGCCCTGTCGAATACCACGGGTGCCTTGAAAGTAATTGGAAGGCCTGCCATTCACTAAAGGTGCTATCCAAGGCCTATCTATACAAGCTTTGACCAGCTTTACAAAATCGGGACTAAAGCCAAAAGATAAAAGAACCTGATACAAGAAGGAGTGTCTTACCCGATCAAAGGCATTTGCCATGTCTAGCTTAATAATCATGCCTTGTTCTTTGCGTTGGTGGCTGGAGTGAATAGTTTCCTGCACTATGGTCACATTGTCCAAGATACATCTGCCTTTCACGAACCCTCCCTGATTGGAAGAGATGAGGTTGGCCAGCAGTGGCTTGATTCTATTGGCAATAAGCTTTGACATAATTTTGTATGAAGCATTGCATAACGATATAGGCCTAAACCTGTTGAAGGTTACAGGGTTTGATTCTTTAGGAATTAGGGCCAAAAAAGTAGAGTTTATGCTGCCTCCGACCTTGGCTTTCTGGAAGAAGCCCCTGATCATGCGGACTAAATCAACCTTGATTAATTCCCAGCAAATTCTATAAAAATGTATGGAAAAGCCATCAGGACCTGGGGCTTTGTCCGGCTCCATTGCCCAAATAAGATCGTTGATTTCAGTTTCAGTGATGGGCTTCAAGAGATCTGCATTCTCATTCTGACCTACCAATTTCGGAATATGAGTAAGGAAGGCAGTGAATTCCTCTTCTGTATCCATTCCTTTTTCAGTAAAAAGGTCCTGAAAATGAGCAGTAGCTGCCAATTTTAGATGATCTAATTTGTTATGGATAATTCCATCAGTAGCAGTAATCTCATCCAAGTGATTACGGGTGAGTCGGGCTTTGAATTGTTTACGAAAATAAGGTGTATTTCTATCTCCCGATTTCAGCCAGAGGCTTCTCGATTTGAGTCGCCAAAATTCTTCCTCTTGCTTGAAAGATGGAAGAGTTAGACGTTGGGTAGCTTGTTCCATTTGTATGTCAGAATGAGTGATTTCTTTGGTTTCCAATCCCATTTGCAATTCTTCCAGCTGAATGGCTGACTTTTTTCTGCAACTCGTTGGAGAGACCGTGGGCCTTTTTATCCATGATTTTAAAGCCACCTTGGTAGCCTTCATTTTCTGCTCCCAAACATAACTAGTCGACCTTGTGACATGAATTCTCCAGGCATTTTGGACAGCTTCTTCAAAGCCCTCTTTTTCAGCCCATACCGGATTAAACCGGAAGGGGATTGGTCCCAAATTTTTTTCCTCCTCAAACTGCAACATGATAGGATTATGGTCTGATGTGAGTTTTTGCAAAATTTTGGAGGAGATTATGTGTTTTCCGAGTAGAAAAGAACTCTAGATTAAGAATCTATCGAGCCAGGCAGAAATGTGGTGATCCCCAACTCGATTATTGGTCTAGGTAAATAATCCTTTTTTGGGTTTAATATCTAATAAGTCCCATTGCTATGAAATTCCCTCAACCAAAAGAAGAATCTGATCCCGATTAGAGTTGCCACCTCGTTTCTCCTTAGGCTCAAACACTAGATTGAAGTCACTTGCAAGAATTATATTCTTGGGTGATCTTGCCTCTAGGAAATCAGACAGGGATTGCCAACACTCTCTCTTTTCAGAATACTGGACAGGGACATATAAATTCACAAGATCAAAAGTCATATTATTCACAATGTTCTGTAATTCAGTATATATCCAATGCTGTGTCTCATAATAGCTTTCGAGATGGAATTTTTCGTCATCCCACAATGTAGCCAGCCCTTCGGAGGAGCCCCTAGCACTGATAGCTCTCCTGACATTCTTTTTCCATTTCAATTTACTGAGAAGAAGGAGAGCTTCCCCTTTAATTTTAGTCTCTTGGAGCAGGAGGATCTCAGGAAACTCATATTTCACCATATTCTTAATTGCTTCCGCTTTTGAGGGATTCCCCAGTCCTCGACAATTCCAAGAGACTAAACGCATTACTTGCTGGCTGATGGGGGTGCATCTCCTCCGTTAGGAGGTCTATTTTTGGTATTTCTGCCAATAGACATCTCAATTGTTGATTGACTACCTTTCATTTTTTGCCTTTTCGCTTCTTCTACCCTTGGTTCTTGGTGAGATTTTCTCCCTACTCTTTTCGACGGCCGCTCAAAGGTCTCATCTTCTGAAGAGCCTGAATCCTCTAGGGATTTCTTTCTTATCATTTCTGCATATGAGAGAGGGTTCGTGACTCCAATAGGGGTTTCATCCTGTATAGATACATTATCTTCAGGGGAGTTGTTTTCAGTGGTTGAGATGGGCTGCTATTCATCCTCTTTTGCAATTGAAACTGAAGAGTCTTATGGGATGCTAAGAGTTTGAAATGGGTTAATGGATGCCTCCATTCTAGATGGTCCTGAGTTCCCTGCATCTTGTGGCTGGTTAGAGGAAGGGCCTTCAATTCCTTTGGTCTTGTCTTTACCTTTTGGTCTGCTAATTGATTTTACTGCAATTGGCTTCTGGGATGGGGTCCATTGATTACCTTTTGCATTGTCTGTTTCCCCCTCTCCCTTCTTTTTGCAGTGCCTGGAAAAATGTCCATACCCATGGAAAAATTGACATTTGAATGGTAATTGCTCGTAATCTAACTCTTGAATGTACGTCTAGTCCGCCACTGTGAGTTTTATTGCTTCAGACAACCTTATTTCCAAATCAACCTCCACACAAATTCTCGCACAACTGTATTGATCCTTCCTCTCTACCCTGTCAATGTAATTTCCCAGCTTATTCCCTATAGCTTCCAACGATTTGGGATTCCAGCAGTGCAGGGATAGATGAGGCAATCGGACCTAGACTGGGACAGCCGAGGGCATGTCTTGCGTCGGATCAAAATTCGGTGTCCATTTATTCAAATATAGACCCTGGGGAACCATAAAATAAGGTCCATTCCTGAATATTAAGTTTATGTCTTCTACATTGGCAAAAAAAAATATGAAGAAACCCTTACCCACTAGGTGACTGCTGATGCTGTCTTGGGTCAATGTTCTCCAGTTTCTTTGCACCCAGTTATCCACTGCTTTAGGAGATGGCCAAAGGCCGGTGAAATGCCCTATGATCCATCTTTCTGCTCGATTCAGAGCTGATCTGCATGGTTCTTCTATTGGTAGGTCGACAGTAGGTATGCTAGCCATTCTTTTAACGAATTTCTGTTGTTGCTCACTCGAATTTCGTTTTCCACAGGCTACCACTAGCTTCTGGAAAGCAGCAATTTCGGGCAGGGGAGGGAGGGCCTCGAGGCCCCCTCCATCCACCATCTCAGCTTGGGTCAGAGCAAATCCCTGGGATGGCCCTCGAGATCGACGAAGAGAGCTAGATCCTGACTGCGTGGGGTTTTCGAGGTATCTTGGAGCTCAAATCCTGACTCTCCCTTCCAGAGATCGGATTCTGATCCTCACGAGGAGAATTGTCTACGTGGGGTTTCAAAAATTCTTGGAGGTTTCTTGAAGGTTTCTTGGAGCTCGCTAATCAATTTTTGGTTTTAGCTTAGGAAGTCCTCATAATTAATTTAATCATTCCTTTTATACTTTCTAATATTTAATTTAGTTTCAAGACATACTAGTAGCTAATGGTTTTATTTGATTGTTACATTTATATGTGGTTGATTGTTTCATTTTAGCTTAGTTTGCATTTATTTTTATATCATTTAGATGGATGGAATTTTCTGTTGTAGAGAAACAGAAAATTTGCTGGTCCAAGTCTATACTGTTATAACAACTATTAATGCAAATGCCAAATCTGGAAACTAAGGGCTAAAACTAAAACTAAAGGACTTACATTAAACCCATAATCAATCTTGCAGTCACAACAATTGTTGGAGTATTCTCACCATTAGTTTCATACTGCATGCATGCATGCATTTTCATGCATCCAGTCATTAGTATGGTAGTCTCCCAGCACCTAGTCCTTATTTTGCAGCCCCTAGGAGCTTGTTTCTGCTCATTTCTATCCCTCCTAGCCACTGGTGCGCCCTTGTTTTCATCACTGGAGCACAAGTGCACCTTATTCCACCTATTTAGGAGTTACTTCAGTTAGCTGGTTGGTTGATGAATCGGTTCCTTAATTCAGGGATTGATTGATCAGTTAACTTACTGAAGCACTTAGATATGCACCTACTGAGACTAGTTGAGCTCTACTTACTACTGACAGCTCCTAATGCGCCCACATTGGAGTCTCCTTCCCTAGATTAGTGCCCATGCACTCAGTTAGACTCATTTGACTAACTAGTTGACTATTGACGACACTACCACTGATTAAGTGATGGTCTATAGTGAATCCAAGCCACACTATTGAGGCTAATTCGAATGACCTTTGGGTAATTCGAATCATTCTATTGTACAACACAGTTTTTCTAGCTTACAACTGAGATTATACAGTTAGAACAGTTTATGAAACTTCTTGTGTTCATGTGTGATTATTGAATCAATTATTCTTCTTCTTCTTTCTGCATTTCTTAAGTGAATTCTAGTGAGGTCTGCTACAGCTGAGTGATCCTAATCCTAAAATATCACATGGTATCAGAGATGACAACAGCTATTTGAATTGCAGTAGCAGCAGTTGCAACAATTCTTTGAGCATTTGTTTTTCATTCAGCACCAGAAGCCTCTGGGTTTCCACAACAAATCTTGGTGCTATTGCCTTGAATTCATTGGAGCAATACAGTGAGGTCTATCCAGGTGTGAAGGACCCAGTCACATGTGCTCAGTGCCCTAAGGCAGTTTTCAATTCAAATTGCAGCAGATCTCCATTGACATTTCTCATTGTTTTGCAAGTTATCTCATCTTCACTTCGACTTCTTCAGTATCATGGATCTAAAACTGAATTCATTCAGCTATTTCGAATGGAGGGAAAAAATGGAAATCTTCTTGAAATCCAAAAGCCTCTATAGAATGATGAATGGTTTTGCAGTTGACCCCACTGGTGCAGTAGAGAAATCCAAGTACTTAGACAAGCTTGATGAAGCAGTAGGACTACTGCTACTTAGCATTTTTGAAGACCTACATTTTCATGTTATTGATCTACAGACTCCAAAGGAGGTTTGGGACAAGATTGAATCTCTTTTTGGTCAAAAGGATGACTTGAAAGGTCATAAGTTAGAAAATGAGCTCATCTCCTTGAGCCCAAGTAGTTTTGAAACTATCAATGAGTTTCTCAATAAGTTTAAAAATCTGATTTCACAATTGAAGAGATATGGGATTGAGAAGGAGGAAAAACAAATCATCCTTGCCATCCTGTCAAAGCTAGGCCCTGATTATTCAGTGATTGTTTCGACATTCTATTCGGCAAAGTTGTCCATTCCAAAATGGAAATTCCCTACACTTGAAGACATCATCCAATCCCTCACTCTTAAGGAGGAGAAGCTAGTCCAAATGGGGATGATCAAAACCAAATTGGATTAAGCTTTTGCAGACACTGACATGAAGAGAGCGAATGGAAAAGGAAAACAAAATTTTTCTGAAAGGAGGTTGAACGACCAAAAGAAAAAGAAGGATTCAAATTCATCAAAAGGAGTTTCGAATCCAAAGAAAGACAAGCATTCTCAGAAGGGAAAATCCAAGTGCACATACTGTAATAGAGGATATCACCTTGAGAGCTCATGTATGAAGAAGACCATAGATCTTATGGCTTCACTTATTGAAAAGAATAATCTCCCAGTACTTGCATGTGCTAGGAAGAAAGATAGTGAACCATCTGGATCTGAGGACAAAGAGAGATGTCATGCTCTCATGGCAGGAGCATCATCACAATCCTCCTTCATCATAGATTTTGGAGCATCAAGACACATGTCTTCCTCCAAGGATCTCTTCATTGGTTTCGAATCCACTATTGGACCATCCATCATATTGGGGAATGATTCTGAGGTCTCTTCTGAAGGGATAGGAAGAATCAAACTAAATCGTGGGTACTTCTCAGACGTACTCTATGTCCCTATATTGACTGCAAATATACTTTCAGTATATCAGATGACTCATACTGGAGAGCCCAAGAGGGTGATCTTCTCTCCAAATGAAGTCGAAGTAAAAAACATGGTATCAGGTGATATCATTGCAAAAGGAGTTGCAAATCATAAGTAAAAAATCTATGAATTATCCCACTTTCTACCTCTCTCAAACCAATCTACTCTTCTCACTCATGCAAATGAAGAGAGTATGTTATGGCATGAAAGGTTTGGGCATATAAACTATCAGTACTTGCAAGATATGCATACACAAGAGATGGTTGAAGGGCTGCCCAGGATCAAGTTTGCAAAAGGAAACTATCATGGTTGTTTGATGGGCAAGCATCCAAAAAATAATTTTGAGAAGGGGAAGGCAAGGAGAGCCTCTCATCCTCTAGATCTGATTCATAGTGATGTTGTAGGGCCATTTCTAGATCTATCCTTAAGAAAAGCAAGGTACATCCTTACATTTATTTATGATTACTCAAGATTCACATGGGTGTACTTTCTCAAGTTAAAGTCAGAAGTATTTGGATACTTTAAAAATTTCAAGTCTTCTGTAGAAAAGCTTTCAAATAGAAATATCAAGGCCATTCGCTCAGATAATGGAGGTGAATACATAAAGGGTGAATTTCAAACCTTTTGTGCTGAAGAGGGCATTGAGATGCAAACTACCATTCCCTATACACCACAACAGAATGGTGTTGCTGAAAGGAAGAATAGAACATTGAAAGAAATGGCCACCTGCATGCTAAAGTCGAAAGGGTTGCACCTTAGTCTTTGGGCAAAAGCCATTAACTGTGCCACCTATCTTCAAAACATAGTTCCTCACAAAGGACTCAAATATATGACTCCTTTTGAAGCATGGATGGGATACAAACTTGATGTGTCTCATCTGAAAGTGTTTGGATCTAGAGCATGGGAAAGGATTCCAACAGAGAAAAGGAGAGCCCTAGATCCACAAAGCAGAGAGTGTATCATGGTGGGTTATGCATTGAATGCAAAGGAATACAAGCTACTTGATCCTTCTACTATGAATACATTCCTTGATAGGAGTGTACAGTTTGAGGAATGGCCACTACATGATGCTCATCCATTTGAGCAAGAGAGCTTTCCTACCACACCTCCACTACTTGATGAGCTCCAAGAGAGTGAACCTTCATCACATGATTGTTCATATTCAGAGTATGAGAGTGAAAATGATGAAGAGCGAATGCTAGATCCAGATCCATAAGAACCTGAATATCTAGCACCTATGAGTGAAGATGAGCGAATGGATGATCCAGATCCAGATCTACGGCTTGGAGATCCTCCTCTTCCTAGATGGGCAGCCACTACACTTAGATCTGCTATAGATCTTGTGGGATATCCACTTGATCAAAGGAGAGCCAGATCTCATTATTAGAATGGAAGGTTTCATCCTTCTCACATTACTGATCCATTTTCTGCCAACAGATCATTCTTCGGTGGAGAAGTTCACTTACCATTTGGGTTGAGTGAATATGCACAATTGATTACCTTCTGCAGTCTATTTTTTGGGGGGGGGTTTCTTCCCATTGGTTTTCCCCTCTTTCCTCATTTATTTTTAGATTTGTTGTATGGGGTGACCTTTGGTCTCAGTTACCAGGGCCCTATAGTTTTCAGTTTTGTGTTACCTCATAGCATAGCTTGCGGGGGGTGTTGGAGTATTCTCACCATCAGTTTTATACTGCATGCATTTGCATGCATCTAGTCATCAGTATGGTAGTCTCCCAACACATAGTCCTTATTTTGCATCCCCCAGGAGCTTGTTTCTTCTCAGTTCTATCCCTCCTAGCCACTGGTGTGCCCTTGTTTTCATCATTGGAGCACAAGTGTGCCTTATTCCACCTATTTAGGAGTTACTTCAGTTAGTTGGTTGGTTGATGACTTAGTTCCTTGATTCAGGGGCCGATTGATCAATTAACTGACTGAAGCACTTAGATAGGCACCTACTAAGACTAGTTGAGCTCTACTAACTACTGACAGCTCCTCATGCACCCACATTGGAGTCTCCTTCCCTAGATTAGTGCCCATGAACTCAGTTAGACTCATTTGACTGACTAGTTGACTATTGATGACACTACCACTGATTAGGTGATGGTCTCCAGTGCATCCAAGCCACATTATTGAGGCTAATTCGAATGGCCTTTGGGTAATTCGAATCATCTTATTGTACAACACATTTTTTTCCAGCTTACAGGTGAGATTATATAGTTACAGCAGTTTATGCAACTTCTTGTGTTCATGTGTTATTATTGAATCAATTCTTCTTCTTCTTCTATTTGCATTTCTTGAGTGAATTCTAGTGAGGTCTGCTACAGTTGAGTGATCCTAATCCTAAAATATCACAATAACCAGATTTGAGGTTTGAATTTGTAGTTAATCTTTTCATCTTAGTACTGAAGTGTTTCTTTTGGGAAATGATACTTAAAACCAGTTTTACCATGTTTCAAAATAACTAGAGGTAAAGGAAATGGATCAAGTGTTATCATTAAAAATATCGAAGCCAATATGAGAGATTTATTACGTAAAGTCTTCAGTTCTCTATGTTGGATGCCCATCGTCAAATTCCACAGAGACATGGAGGTCCATGTTCAAATTCCATAAAAGAATAGAATAAAAATATTTTGTTTTGAATGATAGTGCGGGGACGAGTTCCACAAAACAAAACAAAAAGCATATTATTTGAAATCAAAGTCACTATACAATCCCAAAGTCTACTCACAAAATCTCTCATGCATTACATATTAGTCATCATGACTAATTTAGAAAAAAATAATATCAAACTCTTTCAAATTTTTCTTTAGTAGATCTGGAATTTACCCTATCTTTCATCCTTCAGGAAATCAACATCAAGATCTTCATTTCATGATCCTTTCCCTCTTTTCTTGTTGTATTTTTTTGAGTATCATGTTTGTTGTCATAACCCTCGTGACTTTTCAGGAAAAACATAGTTTTAAGTCAACGTCAAAAGCTGATTTTGTTGATCTTAACTTCCAAAAATAAGTTATTAAGCAAGGTTGGAGTCTAGATCTACCCCCATTTGGTGTTCAATACAACTCATTCAAACATATTTAGAGGTTGAAATAAATATGTTGCAGTAGATCCTTATTTGTTGTTCACAATGTTTTATCTTAAAGAAATTTCAAATTTGCAACAACCATACTGAATCAATTTTTGAATTGAGATTAAGAAGTCTCGAGCATTAATTTAATCATTCCTTTTATGCTTTCTAATCTTGAATTTAGTTTTCTAATATCAACTTAATTGACATCACATAATATACTAGTTGATAAATCATACTAGCAGCTAAGACTTTTATTTGACTCTTACAATGAAATCTGGTTACTTATTTCATTCTAGCTCTGTTTGCATTTATTTTATATCATTTAAAAGATTGGATTTTTCTATTGTTGTAGAACATCATTGCTGGTCCAAACCTGTAGTCTTATAACAACCATCAATGAAAATACCAAATATAGAAACTAAGGGCTAAAACTGAAACTAAAGTACTTACCTTAAACCCTTAGTCAATCTTGCAGTCACAATAACTAGATTTTAGATTTGAATTTGTAGCTAATCTTTTTAGCTTAGTTCTGAAATGTTTGTTTTGGGAATTAATACTTAAAACCACTTTTATCATATTTCAAAATAATTATAGGTAAAGGAAATGGATCAAGTGGTATCTTTAAAATTATGGAAGCCATCGACGGCTAGTCTATTGAAGTCTCATTCAATATGTGTGTGTATGCATGGACTATTTTCTGCTATATGTATATATTGAATGTTCAATGAAATTAGCATTATGATATATTATAGATTACTCTCATGTCTGATGCATTGCGTTTACTGCTTGAATTCATTGGTAGCACACTGATGAATGTAGGATCATATTTAGATCTATTTTTGTGCAAGAATCGATCAATAGTCAGTCTATTGAACTCTCATTCAATATGTTTCTGTATGCATGAACTATTTTTTGTTATATGTATATATTGAATGTTCTGTGATATTAGTGTTCAGATATATTATAGTTTGCTCGCTTGTGTCTGATGCATTGTGTTTACTGTTTATGTTCATTGGCTACTCACTGATGAATGTAGGATCATATTTAGCTCTATATTTGTGGATTCTTTCTCAAAGTCATTGTTTTGGATTCCCTTTGTTGTCACAAAGGGACTCACCTACAGGTTCGAGAGATTATGACAAAGGATTCAAATCAAATGAGAATAGATTATGTTGGATCTCAAGCACTAGTTCAAAATTCATAATTTTCACTATGTCATAAAGGGAATCACTTCCAGGTTCTAAATATTATGACAAAGGATTCATGTGAAATGGGAATAGATGAAGCCAATGTTGCAAAATAAAAGAGAAGGTGCATAGAAGTTTAGAATACATTGTGCATAAATGATCTTGTATAAATGCTGAAAAGATCAGACGAAATGGCTATGGATGTGCTTGAAACATTTCTCATCTCATTCTTGGGCATTCCTTATCATATAGTTGATGAGACAGCGGGACACTATACTCTTCCTAATGTTTTGGAGGATTCTTCTCTAGAAACAACAAGAGATTTGGATTTCCAAATAGAAAATGCATTTAAAGCAGTTGGGCATGAGATGTTTTCACCACCCAACCATGATCTAGATGTTTTAGAAATAGATGAAGTTGAGTCTGCAATTGCAGTGATTCTTTGCATTTATGTCTTGGCATGTCACCCAACATTGTGAGAAATGATTTTCTTTTGGTATAACAATGGTTTAGAGGTTGGTCGCCAGTTACTATGCTATGCCTCCAGACTTGGTGACGAGCTTGAGCATATATTAGGGTCCAAAAATACGAATGATTGCTTTTCCTCAAGTGAGAATTTAAAATGTGAAATGGTTTGTATGAATGATCTCGATGTTGTATTGGCTGATGTTATGGACGAGGAGGGTAGGTTAATAGAGAAATCCATGCAGGGTGTCACCATTGGTAGAAAGAAGAGAATACCAAAATGTCTCTATCGAAATGGCATGTTGAAAAGTACTTCCTTTTGGCATTGCAAGAGAACACTCTTCAAGAGGTAGTCAACATTCACAAAAGATGGGTGTGAAACAACTGTCCATTTTGGTGGAGGATGTTTTTACAACATACAAAGATGTTATTATGTTCAGTCATTCCACTACATCTGGGCGTGAGATGCTCAATTCAAACCAAAGAAAGATGTTATTGGCAGAAAGATAAGATGGATGTTCAACAAAAGGTGCATTGAATGGTAATCGAAATGTGTTTACAATATTTATTGAATATTTAGGAATATGTTGTTTATGGAATGTTAGGAGTTTGCTTTAGGTGTTTAGAAGCATTTTGTTGTTACCTATCATATTTATCCACTGGAAGAGAAGGCGTGATTAATTTTCTTGTATATTTTTTAGTTCCTACAAAAAATTTGAAATTTGAGATCAAGCTAGGTCTAAAGGATTTTTCTATTTTTGGTGAAGATCCTCAAAATATTTGTAGTTTAGTTAAAAGCTCTCTTGACTGGTATTTTTTAGAGCAACACATTTTCTGGCAGTTGCTAATGTCTAAGGTACAAGTTTGTGTGGTTCCACCAGTCATGCCATTTTTTGAATTTTGTGTTGAAGAATTGGATCCTTTGGTGCATGTTAGGGCCATTTATGGTCTTCTAATGTTCTTAAGGTCCCAGTCTCCCTCAATTGAGCTCATAAATGCAACACTTTGTCTACCTTAAATATTTGCAAAGTTTGCAACTACTACAATAGCTTGTTGGTTTGTATTGAATTGGTCAAAACTGTTTATATGTCTGATAGATTGGAAAAAAGTTAGTCTAAGTATCATTCAAAATATGGAAATGATGATGAACACCACATCTTGCATGAAGAAAGTGAATTTGGTTGTTGTGAATGCAGTAATATCTTTTCTTGATAGACATGGTTAAAATGAAAAGATAGACTCCAACAATTTGAAATCTTCAAATCTTTCAGAAATCAGATCCAGTTAGATCCAGTTTGTTAGAATTGGTTGGCAATATCGACCTTACAAAAATAAGCACCATAGGCAACAGTGTTGGAATGGAAATTCAGAAGCAAATATACATCTGGTTTACAACTTTACTTGGAGCTCTAGGAGCTATCCAAATCCTTGAGTGATCAAAATTTCTCAATTCCTTTGCAACATTTGTATGATGTTAGGCTCCTTCTTCCCTCATCATTTCAAACTACAAGCTGTGCCTGCAGGTAACAACAAGCTTGATTTTCTAATCCAAGACTAGTTTTTTTATTAATATTCCTTGATATTTACTATACATTAATCCAATTGAACATGCTCACTTATTAGGTATTAATACATGATCTCTTGGTTACGTTGTCACTTACCTATCATCTCAAGTTTGAATATTGATTAGTTTTTTGAATTCCATCATTTATGGAGTTATGTTCTTACAAACGTTACCATTCTAACTTTGTACTAATCATTTCTTAACTCATCAGTAATAATTGTCTTTTAAGATGTTTTTATGTTTCATGAATATGTAGAAGCTTGCAATTATGGGAACCAAGTACTAACCATGCATGAATAACTTCAAGCCCACTGATCTAGTAATTCATGAAGATCCATCCCTACCAAGGAACAATGGACCTCATTTAACAATGTTCTGTCTGAGAAGGATGCAAAAAATTCTAGGAAATAAGCTTCACCCTTTCGGATAAAGGAAAGCTTCAATTAATATTTGTTTTCGAATTCAAAGGGAGGTATGGGCAGATCATTTCTTTGGTAAAATCAATAATCTAATATTTTATGAATATCCCTACCCTACTGAGGAACCACCGACCTTTGAAAATAATTTTACTTATAAATGGAGGTATGTGTTTAAATTTAGAGATTCTCGATATTTTGATCCTGGAGTAGGGATTAAAAAATTGAGAATATCTAAATTTAAATGCAATCCTCCATTCATAAGTAAATTTATTTAGTGAATAACATGAATCAACTTTGAAAATCTTGTCTGAGAAGGATGCAAATATTGTTAGTAAGCAACCTTGGCGAGGAAGCAAAATATGGACCCATCCAGATAGCTTCCAGTTTATCTTTACAAAGTCACTAGGGTCTTCTCTGTAGGGAAAATACCAAAATATTGCAAATGAAATCTTTTTCCATGAGCTTGGATAAGGTTTAATCTTGACCAAGAAGGGAAATATGAACCCCTTCAGATAGATTGCAATTTATTTTTGCAAAGTCGTTAGGGTATTCTCTATAGTGGAAATACCAAAATATTGCAAATCAAATCTTTTTCCCAGAGGCCTTCAAAAAAAGAGGCAAAAATGTTGAGTAGGCCTAGATCAAATCTTTAAAAAAAATGTCAAGCTTAGAAATTTTAGGCTTAGGTAGAATTTTCAAAATTGTCAGTCTTAGAAATTTTAGGCTTAGGATTGGTTTGGGACAAAATTGGTCAAAATCGCTTTAAATGACTAGTTATGATTTAAAAAAAAACAAAGTCGGTCATGTTACCCATCAATTTTCATGTACAATTTGAGGCTTCCTTCCAGCACACAAAGAATCTTCAGCTACAACCATGAGAAAATCATTTGCTTCCGCCCCTTTTAATCTGAAATGGGATTGTGCCCGTAGGGGTGTAGCTCAACCGACGATTCGCTTGATATGAAGGACACGTTGTAAATGGAGGTCTCGAGTTCAAATCACCCTGGCTTGCCCGTGCCCCATGCTTGCGGGTGGTTGTGGATCACCTAGGGGTATTTTGGTAGCGGGATTGGATCCCTAGACCCCATTTCACACGAGTACCATCCCAATCCCTAATTGTCGATTCCCCTAGTACAAAAAAAAAAAAGAAATGGGATTGTACATCAACATTCCCTAAGGATTCTTCTAAGTATATTCATGCATTCAGAGGTGTTTTGGGACATGCATCTACCATTTCCAGTAATTTGTATAGAACTCCTTAATTATACCTCCTCCATGGAGGAATTATACCTTAAATGCTACCAACAGTCCCCAACTATTATAGACATAGATATTAAAAGCATGGCCTACTATACTATCTAGATTTTCAGATAATGGTTGGTTTTATTAGGGATTCATTTTAGGTTTTTATTAGGAGTTTGTTTGTCCCGACATTATTGATGAGAGTGCTATATAAAATAGGCCTATAAGGTAAGATAATTTTATTAATGTGAAATGATTGACTACAATAGTAGTTCATTGGGATGTATAAGTACAACACAAGGTTGCCATAGTGCAAGAGTGGGACCATCATTTCAGAAAAAAAAATTCTGAGTGTGGAGAATCCTAGGAGCATTTTTTATATAATATATATTTTTATATATTACAATGCATTTATATTCAAAAAAAGATGCAGAATGAAGTTCATTCTCTTCATTTGGAGGCAAATGAAAATATGAATCCCGTGGATAAGATTAAATTCTATTATTCTTTGATAGAGTATTACTCAAAATGTGGTTTAAAAGATCAAATTCTTTCAACATATAACCTTTTAAAAGACCTTCCTCATAGATCAGTTGATGCAATTGGGTAAAAGTCACTTATCAATGCATCGGTAGTCATGAATCTTCCCGGTGAAGAAGAGGAAATATTAAGAGAAATGGAGGCTTTTGGGTATAAGCCATGCCCAAATGATTTTAAATGTATTCACTATGCCCATGGAAGATGTGGCCATTTTCCTGAAATGGAAGGAACCCTTAATTTATTGGAGAGTTGTAGACATTCAGTTGATATAGTAACCATAAACATGATCATTAGTTGTTATGGTTCTTATGATTTATGAGGAATACAAAAGCATTCAAACATGGCTTAGATGAATGCAAGTTAATAACATTGATTTGTCCATCAGGAAATATAATGCAGTTGCAAATTCTTTCCTTACTCTTAAACCCTTTGCATTTCCGCGTGAGGACATTCCTTTGTCCACCGATAGTCTGTTGGAGGCAATGAGCAAAAAAGGTGGTATTGAAGAGTTTTCATTGGTTCCAGAACTGTTGACCCTAAGGTTGCCTCCAGGAAGCATAGATTGGTCCAGTATGCAGTGGACACTAGACCTGCATGGGATGGTCCCAAGTGCTTCTTGTGCCATACTTTTAGTGTGGCTAGAAGAGGTAAAATCAAGAATTGAAGGCATGAGTAACCTTCCAAGTGAAATTTTACTGGTCTGTGGATTGGGAAAGCACAACATGGGAAAACCCTATTTTAGAAAACTATCAAAATAGGCCATTCAAGGACACCATGCAAATTTCAACTAGGGGCATAAAAATCAAACTGAGTAATGGAATTGAGTTTCGATGCCTTACACATGTGTGTTTAGGAAAGGGAAATATGACCACGATTCCCACACAATCGCTCCCCACATTTTTCAAAATCTTAGCCTATGGTGCAGAAATTGTACTACACGTCACTAAGCAAAACCCTATTTTAGAAAACTATCAAAATAGACAACTTTCGGTCCATGAAGCCACCGAAAAATGGTGTCCCTAATAGTATTCGGATGTCACAAATCCAACGAAAATGGTGGTTTGTCCACCGTATCCATGGTTTTCGATTTATGGCAAGTTTAATCTCGCTTTCTAAGGCTATTTAGGGACACCAGCCAAATTTCAACCAGGGACATAAAAACCAAACCGAGCAACGGAATTGAGTTCCATTCCCCCCTATAGGTGTTTTTGGGCAAGGGTGATATGACCACGATTCCCACACACTTGCTCCCCTCATTTTTCAAAATATTAGCCTATGGTGCAGAAATTGCACTACATATCACTAAGCAAAACCCTATTTTAGAAAACCGTCAAAATAGACAACGTTAGATCAATGAAGCCACCAGAAAACGGTGTCCCTAATGGTATTCAGATGTCATGAATCCAAAAAATCCGATGGTTTGTCCATTGGAGCCTCATTTTTCGAGTTATGGCGAATTTCATCTCACTTCCCAAGGCCATTCAAGGACACTAAGCAAATTTCAACCGGGGGCATAAAAATCAAATTGAGCAACGGAATTGAGTTTCGTTTCCTCATGCATGTGTGTTTAGGAAAGGGAAATTTGAGCATGATTCCCACACAATCGTTCCCCACATTTTTCAAAATCTTAGCCTATGATGCAAAAATTGCATTGCACATCACTAAGCAAAACCATTTTTAGAAAATCGTCAAACTTGACAACTTTCAGTCCATGAACAGATTGGACATGGGTGTCCCTAATGGTACTAAGATGTCATGAATCCAATGGAACCGACGTTTTGTCCATCGGAGCCATAGTTTTATAATTATTGCGAGTTTCATCTCGCTTCCCAAGGCCATTCAGGGACACCAAGAAAATTTCAACCAAAGGCATAAAAACAAAACCGAGCAAAGAAATTGAATTTCATTGCCTCTTTCAAGTGTGTTTGGGAAAGGATGAGATGACTGCGGTTCCCACACACTCGCTTGACACATTTTTCAAAATCTTAGTCTATCGTGCATAAATCTCATTGCACATCACTTAGCAAAACCCTAGTTTAGAAAACCATCAAAATAGACAACTTTTGGTCCATGAAGCCACCGAAAAGGGGTGTCCCTAGTGGTACTCGGATGTCACGAATCCAACGGAACTGAAATATTGTCCACCAAAGATATGGTTTTCTAGTTATGGTGAGTTTAATCTCAGTTCCCAAGGCTATTAAGGGACATCGGGAAAATTTCAACCGAGGGCATAAAACCAACCCGAGAAACGAAATTGAGTTATGTTTCCTCCTGCATGTGTGTTTGGGAAAGGAAAATATGACCACGATGCCCACACTGTATCTCCCCACATTTTTCAAAATCTTAGCCTATGGTGCACAAATTGCACTACATATCACTGCGCAAAACCATATTTTAGAAAACCATCAAAAGAGACAACATTCAGTTAATGAAGCCACTTGATAGGGGTGTCCCTCATGGTACTCGAATGTCATGAATCCAATGAAACTAACGGTTTTTCCATTGGAGCCTCAATTTTCGATTTATGGTGAGTTTCATCTCGCTTCCCAACGCCATTCATGGAGAGCGAAAAATTTCAACCGAGGGCATAAAAACCAAACCGAGCAACGGAATTGAGTTTCTTGTCCTCTTGCAATTGTGTTTGGGAAAGGGAAAGATGAATGCCATTCCCATGCACTCGCTCCCCACATTTTTCAAAATCCTGGACTATAGTGCAGAAATTGTAATGCATGTAACCAAGCAAGACCCTAGTTTTGAAAACCATCAAAATAGACAACGTTTGGTCAATGAAGCCACGGGAAATTGGTGTACGTAGTGGTATTTGGGTGTCATGAATTCAATGAAGTTGATGGTTTTTGCATTTAAGCCTCGGTTTTCGAGTTACAATGAGTTTCATCTCGCTTCCCAAGGCCATTTAAGGACACCATGCAAATTTCAACCAGGGGCATAAAAACCAAACCGAGCAACGGAATTGAGTTCCATTTCCTCCTACAATTGTGTTTGGGAAACGATGAGATGACTGCGATGCCCATGCACTTGCTTGACACATTTTTCAAAATATTAGCATATCATGCAGAAATTGTACTACACATCACTTAACAAAACTCTAGTTTAGAAAAACGTCAAAATATATAACTGTTGGCCCATGAAGACACCTGACAGGGGTGTCCCTAGTGGTACTTGGATGTCACAAATCCAATGGAATGGACGGCTTGTTTATCGGATCCATGGTTTTGAGTTATGGCAAGTTTCATCTTACTTCTGAAGGCTGGGACACCGGGCAAATTTCAACCGGTGACTTAAAAACCAAACCGAGAAATGGAATTGAGTTTCATTTCCTCATGCAGGTGTGTTTTGGAAAGGGCGATATGACTACAATTCCAATGCACTTGCTTGGCACATTTTTCAAAATCTTAGCCTATCGTGCAAAAATTGCACTACACATCACTTAACAAAACCCTAGTTTAGAACCGTCAACATAGACAACTTTCGATCCATGAATCCACTAGAAAGGGGTGTCCCTAGTGGTACTTGGATGTCAAGAATCCAACGGAAATGAAGGATTTTCCATCATAGCCACATTTTTCGATTTATGGCGAGTTTCATCTTGCTTCCCAAGTCCATTCAAGGACACTGGACAAATTTCAATCGGGGGCATAAAAACCAAAGTGAGCAACGGAATTGAGTTTCATTGCCTCCTACAAGTGTGTTTGGGAAAGGGAAATATGACCACGATTCCCATTCACATGGTCAACACATTTTTCAAAATATAAGCCTATCATGTAGAAATTGCATTGCATGTCATTAAGCAAAACCATAGTTTAGAAAACTGTCATAATATATAACTTTCGGTCCATGAAGCCACTGGACATGTGTGTCCCTTGCAGTACTCAGATGTCATGAATCCAATGTAATTGAGGGTTTGTCCATTAGATCCACATTTTTTCGAGTCATTGCAAGTTTTATCTCGCTTCTAAAGGTCATTCAAGGACACCAAGAAAATTTCAATCGAGGGCATATAAAACAAACCAAGCAACAAAATTGATTTTCGTTTCTTCCTGCAGGTGTTTCTGGGAAAGGGTGAGATTACCACGATTCCCACACACTTGCTCCCCATATTTTTCAAAATCTTAGCCTATGGTGCAGAAATTGCACTCCACACCATTGAGAAAAACCCTAGTTTAGAAAACCGTCAAAATATACAACATTTGGCCCATCAAGCCACCAAATAGGGGTGTCTTTAGCAGTAATCAGATGTCATGAATCGAATGGAACTAACTGTTTTTCCTTCTGAACCTCCATTTTCGATTTATGGAGAGTTTCATCTTACTCCCAAAGCCATTCAGGGACACCAGGAAAATTTCAACTGGGGGCATAAAAATCAAACCAAGCAACATAATTGAGTTATGTTACATCTTGCAAGTGTGTTTTGGAAATGGTGAGAGGACCACAATGCCCATGCACTCACTTCACACATTTAGAACATCTTATCCCATTGTGCAAAAATTGCACTGCATGTGTCTCTCATCAAAACCCTAGTGTATAAAACCATCAAAATAGAAAATGTTTGGTCCATGATGTCACTAGACATGGGTGTCCCTAGAGGTTCCTAGATGTCAAGAATCCATCGGAACTAACGGTTTGTCCATCCAAGCCTCAATTTTTTATTTATTGAAAATTTAAACTTGCTTCCCAAGGCCATTCAAGCATACCAGGTGAAAATTCAACCAGGGGCATAAAAACAAATCCAAGCAATGGAATTGAGTTTCATTACCTCTTGCAGGTACTTGGATAACATGATTCCAACGAATATTTGTAAGCTTTACGATTATTATACCAATGATATGATTAATATGTTAAAAACTATATCTATGATAATATTCTTTTAGTCATGTTTATGAGGGGATATTATCAAGCATGTTATATTAAATTTACTTTTAGATTACAATGTGTTGATGTATTTGTAACTTCGAAAGATATTCACTTGTATATTGTATTTATACTTTATTGTATCTCCAACAGAGATGTATTATTCCTTCGATTGGAAGTGTTGTCAGTTGTACTTGCATGTGTCGCAAGTTATATTGTAAGTGTCGTAACTTATACTTGATGGGTTATTAGACAACCTTGATGGGGTCGGCCCTGTATGAGTCCTATGGGTCAAAGGGTTATTAGACCACCCTAGTAGGGGTCATCCTAGTCATCATTATGTTAAGTGATTAAGTTGAGGCCGACCTAGTTGAGTAAAGGTCAAGTGAAAGTTAGTGTATAAATAGAGAGTGTGTCTCTCTCATTTTACACATTCCATTATTCACTCACTTCGCATTAGTGAGAGAAGAGGAGGATGCACACAAGTGGAGGAGGAGGAGCATGATGCTGAAGATATCTATCTCTTGGGTTTGATCATGGTGATCCTTGTATTGATGCTTATTCTATCTCTGAGGAAGTTGCGGGGTTTTTCACCTTCTTGGTTTTTCCTGGTGAAATGTTTTGTGTCTCTTGTCTCTTGTCTCTTATGCTTGATATGTTGTACATGTTGTTCTTTCAGTTAAGATCCTAGATCAGAATGAATTAAATTCTTAAAAACTAACATGGTATTAGAGCTAGCCTAAAGGAAGGCATGGTATGGCATTTATGAGACTTGTTGCACTTGCGACAAATTGGAGACTAGGGCTTGATATAGCAAAAACCAGTCATCATGGAACTTTTGATATAAATCCATTTTGGAGAAGGTTCAGCTTCTAAAAATTTTACAGGTCGTAGATAACATCCCCATGCACCTTGTGTCCAAAGCACAGCATCTAATTCATTGTACTTTGTGAATTATGATCCGTACAATATAGGGTTTATGCCTCTTCCAGATCTCAGTCATAAACAGGTGACCTAGGAAAAAAGGTCACAACTTGGGCTAGGAAGCTCCAAATGAAATTTCGTAAAATGTGACAGGCAGGGAATGGACTGTAAATTTGACAAGCCCTCTTTTCAGAGGCCGAAGTTGAACCAGTGACATGTGGATATCCGTACAAGTTCACTCTCCTGTTTTATCCCATAAACAGGTCACATTACGACACTTGGCATAACTCTATCTCTGAGAATCCATTTGAGCCCAGACCTATGGGGTTGGAAAGAAGACAGGTCAAGATACCACAGATCGAAGTCTCAGACCCTGTGTATTCATAATTTCAGAGATGCACCAGAAACAATCAGGTGCATATATCTGTCAAAACCAAATTGGATTTTGAGCACCTTCATTTTTGGCTTGTCACTGCTGCAAGAATTTAGGGCTTCAGAGAAAGTTGGAATTTTTGGAATCAGAGTCCATGGCTGAATGCTCCTCATCAAAATCAAAATTTAGAGACCAAGATCGATTTTTTTGGTAATTGGAGAGAAGGTTGGGCTTGATCAAACTCTAGTTTGGGATTTTGATCGGAAAGATGGAAAATTAGGGCTTCTGCAAAAGTTGGAATTTTTTCAGTCTGTGACCACGGCTGGAATCTCCTCAGAAAAAATCAAAGTTTAGAGCTTTGGATCGAACTTTTTGGTTGGGTAGAAGGGTGCGCTTTATCAAACCCTAGTTCAGGGTCCTGTCCAGTAAATCCGAAAGTTTCAAAGGCAATTTTGAGGGGTCAAATTTTGCAGTTTTCAAAATTGAAGTATACCAGCTTGATCAGCTCAACAAGGCACATCTTTCCATCCATTCAGAAGTTTGAAATTCAAAATTTGAATTTTTAGGGTTTATCTAACAAACCCTAATCCAGCTCCGAGATCCAGTTTCAACAAATCAAAGTGGATTGGGTTAATCCTAGAAGAAAATGAATTGGACACCTGCATAAGTGAAGAAGTTCCAGTTCCAGAGGGAGATGAGGCTGAGGCTTTACATGAGAAGGCTACAAGCAATCCCAACAAGTGTGACTTGAAGAGATACAGGTACATCAAGAAAGACAAGTCAAGTTCTAGATCAAGAACATATGACCGTGGTGACATGAAGACAAAGACTCATCCATAGCCATTATAGAAGCTCTACGTACTAGGTATGTATATTTTGGTTCTACAATGGTTAATTTATGAGTTATGCAGGTTACTAAGCCCAAGTCATTGAAGAGAACAAGAAGACATTGTTTGGGTATATTAGACGTAACTAGCAAACATGATAACTAGGTATGTTTTTCCTAGATCAAGTTAGAATCCTACCTTGTGTTAGGATCTTATACTTTTGTATGAATGATAATGATTATTCTTGAAAGTTAGAAGTTTTAGTAATCAAGGGTTTATGCATATTATATTTCTTACTTTGATTGATTATATGACTAACCAGAAGAGTCCTATGGTCAAATACGAATATGCATGAGTAAAAGAAGTCTTCCCTGAAACGTTGAATACTAATGCTTGTTACCTATGTATGAAATGATCATGACCATACATGTTTAAGATTTATAGTATTGAGATTATACTAATGAATGTATGATTGTGTATGAGATCTTGAGGATGACACAATGATGACACTGGTGCACACTTAAGAATGCATAGTGGTCCAGGATGGATTTAAGTTCAAAGTCAGATAATCAAGGAAGCAAAGATCAAGAGGGAGCACACTCCAGTAGTTCTTGCAAGGAAGCAAAGATCAAGAGGGAGTCCACCCAACAACCAAACAAAGATAAGTATTTTAATTGTTATATATATGATTACTTAAATGATGTTGTTCAACCATGTACATACTGATGATTTAGGATGTATATTATGCATATTAGAAGAGTTGAATTAATGAACAAGATACTACTAATATGCAAGTAATGGGTAAGTGGCCTATGGTACTATAAAACATTCCATTTCTACTTATCTAGAATGAAACCTCTTTGCTGACATGTTGGGAGTTGTGCACACTCTTAATAATGTTCTAGTAGAGATGGAAGGCATCTAGAAAGTTACAGAATATGGATAAATGTTGCATTGAAGCATTGGCTAAGATAATTGCATGACTGTATGACATATGTCTTTATGAGTAAGAATTTGTTCTGAAATATATAAGATGTTTCTAATCATGCAATTGAACTTGTCTTGTAGGAAATACCATGCATAATTACCTACAAAAGAAGGACTACAACATTTGTTCCAACAACAAAGTTCAAAGAAAACTATCTAATGAAGATATTGAAGAATCTAAAGTTCCCAGGATTCGGGATGCAGTAATGGAAGAATGCCATGATCAAGGAATACCAACTGATCATGAAGAATGATGTTTGGGATGTGGTCCCAAAACCTGAAGGGAAGTCTGTTGTGACTTACAAGTGGATCTATAAGATCAAGCATGTTGCAAATGGTATCATAGAGAAATACAAAGCAAGGTTTATAGATCGTGGCTTCTCCCAGAAGGAGGGAATAGATTATGAAGAGACTTTTGCTCCTGTAGCCAGATACACTTCCATCAGATCAGTACTTGCTCTAGTTGCAGTGATGATGTGGAAGATACACCAGATGGATGTCAAGACAGCTTTCTTGAATGGTGTAGTTGAAGAGGAAGTGTATGTGGAGTAGCCACTCAGTTTTGAGACACATGACAAGGAGTCACATGTGTGCAGATTGAAGAAACCTTGTACGGTTTTGGTACAACAGGATAGATAGCTTCCTATCCAGTTTGGGCTTTACCAAGAGTAAATTGGATTCCAACCTTTTCTACAAGGTTGAGGAAGGCAATCCAGTGATACTATTATTGTATGTGGATGACCTATTTGTTACAGGTGAGGATAGATTGATTGCCAACACGAAGAGGAAGCTTGTTGCTGATTTCGAGATGAAGGACTTGGGTATGGTGCATTACTTTCTAGGTATGGAGGTGTGGTAGAGTGAAGATGGAATCTTCCTTGGACAAGGGAAGTATGCAGTAGATATCCTGAAGTGGTTCGGGATGATGGACTACTAGGCCATGGACACACCTATGGCATCGAACCTGAAGCTATTGTGTGATGATTCATGAGAGTTGGTTGATGCCACGATGTATCGTCAGATGATTGGGTCCTTGATGTACCTGACGAACACGAGACTAGATATTTTCTTTGCGGTGAACACATTGAGCCAGTTCCTGACAGATCCTAGACATGTTCACCTAGTTGTTGTGAAGCATATTCTGAGGAACCTGAAGCGTACGATTAATTATGGGATCAGGTATGATGCGAATCAAAAGTTTAACCTAGAAGGTTATGTTGATTCAGATTGCGCAGGTAGTGCTGTAGATAGGAAGAGCACTTCAGGGTGCTGCTTCAGTATGGGATCAGATGTGATCTCTTGGTTTAGCAGGAAGCAATCCTGTGTAGCACTGAGTACAGCCGAAGAAGAGTATGTTGCAACTTGTTCGGCTAGTTGTGAGGTAGTATGGCTTAGGAAGCTACTGTCTGAGTTATTTGATCTCCCGTTGGATGCTACTGGTATCTTTTGTGACAACCAGAGTTGTGTGAAGTTTTCTAAGAACCCGATGTTCCATGACAGGTCGAAACACATTGAGATCAAATATCACTATATTAGGGATATGGTATAGAGAGGAGCAGTGACGCTCCCGTATGTTGTGATGGATGAGTAGGTTGCAGATGTGTTGACCACTAGCCAGAGTGAAGTTTGATTACTTCAGAGAGAGGCTTGGTGTTCTTCAGATTGAAGATACTTTGAGGGACACATTTGCAGGAGCCATTCCAAGCATGGTGATAGCAGTATCCTTCCCATGGTTGTGGTGGGACACATTTGCAGGAGCCATTCCAAGCATGGTGATAGCAGTATCCTTCCCATGGTTGTGGATGTAAGCGTTGTGTGATGAGCATCAGGACGATGCTCCAGTTACTTCTATGATGATGATCAGGATGATCATATGTGATGAGTATCAGGACGATACTCCAGATGATATGCATCAGGTGGATGCTTTACATGATTAGGTAGATCATGTGTGATGATATGCATCAGGTGGATGCTTTACATGATCAGGTGGATCATGTGTGATGATGAGTATCAGGATGATGCTCCAAATGACATGCATCGGGACGATGCTATGATGATGTTCATCAGGATGATGCACTATATGATGATGATCTGTATGATCATGAGTATCAGGTTAATACTTCGTGGCCATGGACAGGTTGTGCATGTAGCATAGAAAATATCCTGGGAGATCTGATAGGTTGAGTGGTAAGCTTGTAAATCAATCTTGGGATGCTCTTTTGAGGTTTTGATACTAGAGGCATGTAATCAGTCCTGGAGATCTGATAGGTTGAGCGGTAAGCTTGTAAATCAGTCCTGGGATGCTCTTTAGAGTTCTTGCGGGAAGTAAGACACTCTTTAAAGGATTTTCCTGACCACATGTAATTAGTCCTAGAGATCTGATAGGTTGAGCAGTAAGCTCCTAAATTAGTCCTGGGATGCTCTTTAGAGTTCTTGTGGGAAGTAAGACACTCTTTAAATGTTTTGTGGTGGTGGTCACATGTAATCAGTCCTAGAGATCCGATAGGTTGAGTAGTAAGCTCGTAAATTAGTCCTGGGATGCTCTTTAGAGTTCTTGTGGGAAGTAAGACACTCTTTTAAGGTTTTGTGACAGTCAACATGTAAAAGATCCTGGGAGATCCAATAGGTTGAGTGGTAAGCTCGTAAATCAGTCCTGGGATGCTCTTTCGAGGTTTTGTTGACGCACGTAATAAGTCTTGAGGATTCCATAGTATGGTTAGTGATGATGAAAACCTGCAAGGAGGCTAGTCCTACATCTAGCATAAAAAAGGGCTGGCTATGTAGAACTTCTTATGACGAGAAGAATTCAGAGATAGCCCAGTGATCGAGATGTCGAGTACAGCAATAGTGATGATGATGATGCTCCGTGATCTAGTGATGATGATCCAGCTCTAGAATTGAAGACTTGTACCTATATATATTGATGACTTGTGTCAAGAGAATACCTTCCTAGTTAAGAGGGAGTGTTGATGTATTTGTAACATCGGAAGATATTCACTTGTATGTTGTATTTGTACTGTATTGTATCCCCAACGGAGATGTATTATTCCTCCGATTGGAAGTGTCATCAATTATACTTTGCATGTGTCGCAAGTTATATTCTAAGTGTCGTAACTTATACTTGATGGGTTATTAGACCACCTTGATGGGGTCGGCCCTGTATGAGTCATGTGGGTCAAAGGGTTATTAGACCACCCTAGTAGGGGTTGGCCCAGTCAACATTATGTTAAGTGATTAAGTTGAGGCCGACCTAGTTAAGTAAAGGTCAAGTGAATGTTAGTGTATAACTAGAGAGTGTGTCTCTCTCATTTTACACATTCCATTATTCACTCACTTCGCATTAGTGAGAGAATAGGAGGATGCACACAAGTGGAGGAGGAGAAGCATGCTGCTGAAGATATCTATCTCTTGGGTTTAATCATGGTGATCCTTGTTTGATGCTTATTCCATCTCTGAGGAAGTTACGGTGTTTTTCACCTTCTTGGTTTTCCCCGGTGAAATGTTTTGTTTCTCTTGTCTCTTGTCTCTTATGCTTGATATGTTGTACATGTTGTTCTTTCAGCTAAGATCCTGGATCAGAATGAATTAAATTCTGAAAATCTAACACAATGTAAACAATTCATGAACTTGATTGAGAGATGAAAACCATGGTTAATTTGATCTTAAATATATAGATTGAATAACATGTTATATATATAGATTTAATGATTTAACAACTTTAGGCAAAAAAATGGTTTGAAGCGAATAGTATATGTCATATCATATTTTTCTTCACTTTATATTCACTGGGATGTCTATTTTTCCTTGCCTCTATGTCTTTTTCTATTGTGATATGAAAATGTATGGTGTACATTTGTGTGTATGTGTGAGTGTGTACACATCTATGGATACACTTTATATGTGTGGTTACTATCTGTTGATGAGATGATGTTTATATTCATGGTTGGAAAACTCGTGAGAATGCATAAATTACCACACTAATATTTACAATATAACGTAAAATATGCATTATGTAATGAAATTAATACTAATGTTTTAAATTGATTATTTCTTGTTGTTTCCATAAAAATGGTGAAGATGACTACTTAGATGATCTAGATTATGTTGTCACCAATGTACCAAAGAAATATATTGTTGATAATGATGCAAATGGATTAGATGAAAGTGATGATGTATATGATGTTGGGATAGATCAGGATGATGAGGATGACGCCAACGACGACGACAACGATGATGATGATGATGGTATCCATTTGATGCTTACTATTGAGATTGTGGATGTGTATTGCTTTCTCCATGCTACTAGACACGTATTGTTATTTTTGTGATGATCCAAGTTCATATTACATTCTGGGTCATTTTGATTTGTATGGTGGATTTATGTTGACATATAAACTTTGATTACCCTTGATCATTTTGACATTTCTAGATATGAATATCAAAAAAATATTTCTTGTGATATTGGTATTTAACTATATATATTGTTCACTCGTTCTTTTAACCTTAATATGATGATTTCTATGATAGGTTATTGATATGATGATGTTTTATACTTTTACTTTTTTTATGAAAGATAATGGTGATGTTATCGTTATTATATTGTAAATTTATATATATATATATATATGAGAGTTGTTGATGATATTTTTATGGAAAATTAATATATATGATGATGTGACTACTTTGGATAAATGTTGTTTGTTTGTGTTAAATTTCTTCATAAATGTTATGCAATTAATTTCAATAATGGTATATACAATTAATTTGAATGTTTCATTATGTTTTTTCAGAACTATGAAGTAAATGATATATGAGAACTATGGAAATTAATGAAATAATTATAATAATTAGATATAATAAATATATTAGCACAAAATTGGATATATTTGCAAGTGTTAAATAGCAATCCTAATGTGGTGCTAATAAAGAAGCAAAACAGGAAGGAAAACTAGGAGCTAGAATGGAAGCCCACTATGTCACAGATCTAGAAGCAACATTGGATGCAAAACTTGACGCTAAGTTGGAAGTCAATTATGATGCTATTTTGGATTCCAAAGTAGAAGCCAAAGTCGAAGGTAAACTAGTGGGAAACAAAGAAGCAAAATTAGATGCTAAATGGGAAGCTAAATGTGGCATTCATGAGGAAGCAAAATAAGAAGAAATCTAAGGAGCTAAACAAGAAGCAAAATGTGGAGATAGTGTGGGAGTAAAAATGTATGCTAAATTGGGTTATAAAGTGGTAGCAAACCATGGTGCTAATGTGGACGTCAATAGAGATGCAAAACTAGACATTAAAAAGGATGCAACAGTTGGTGCTAATGAGGAATCCAAACATAGCGTTGATATGGTAGCAAAATAAGACGTTACTTTGGATGCAAAACAAGACACTACATAGGAAGCAAAATATGGTGTAACAACAGAAGAAATATTTGGCACCATTTTGGTAGAAAAATACGATGCAAAAAATGAAGCAAAAATTGGTGCATATTTGGAAGTAAAATCTGGTGCAAAATGGGATGCTAAAAAGGTAGCACATATGGATGCAATATTGGATGCAAATTTGGATGCAAATATGGCACAAACGTAGATGCAAAAAAAAATGCTAACATGGCCCTTTTACAGATGAAAATATGGTGCTAATGGGGACATCATTAGGAATAAAAAGAGGACTATCTCTAGGAAGCAAAATAGGATGTTATTTAGGAAGCAAACCTCGACGTTGTTTGGGAATCAAAATTGGATGCTATTTTGGAAGCAAAAAAATGGGAGTTATTTTGGACGTCATAAAGGTTGCTCTCTAGGAAGTAAAAAAAGATGATATTTTAGACGCTTTATGTTTTTTACATGATGCATCCCATTTAGCGTCTACTTCGACCACTCATGAAAAAAAAATTACACTAAAAATGGATGCTAAATGGGAAGCTAAATCTTGGATTTGTTGTAATGACATACCTATATAAAGCATATGTGTTTTGTTCTATTAACGATTAGCAGCATTTAAGAAGGTGGTTCCACTGCTAACGGGTCATTAAATGTCTTCCCACACCCCCTATTTCCTAATCTTATAAAACCCCTAACACAACCCTCCCTAACTCTTAAATTAGTTCCCCATCTCTCATTGCCCTACTCCACCTACACCTAACCCCCACCATTTGACAAACCAAATAAAATAAAGTGCACAAGAATAAAAACAAATGTTAGTTTCATAAACTAATAGTCTAAAAAACAAAAACTTTACATTCAACATCTTTGCTTGTTAATAACAAGAATTATATTGTTACATAGAACATCAAACTAAATGGAACAACCTACTTGTAGGTAGAGAAAAACACAAAATCACAAAATAGGTTGACCAGATGTTATATTTGCAAATTTGGATTTGCAGTTTCTCAAAATATCAATTTACCTCTTCCTAACCCCTAACCCTTTACACAAACACACATACATCCCTATGCATACCCCAACTAGTAATCCCCCTACTCTCTATCTCTTTCTCTCCCCTCCACTCCCTAAACCTCTCTCTCTCTCTCTCACACACACACTCCCAATCTCAGAACACCCCCCTCAGTATCTACCTCTAAACCCTTAATAATCCCCCTATTATCTCTTCATCTAACCCCTTACCACCCACTAAAGTATCTCCCTTTACCTATCTCTCTCTCTATCCCAAACACTCATTCTCCTCACCTATACCCCCCCCCTCTCTCTCTATCTCTCTCTCTCTTTCTATATATATAGATAGATATATGCCCCTTACCATCCCACACACACACACACACACACACACACACACACACACAAATGCTCCTCACCTATTCCCCCCTTTCTCCCTAATCACCTTTTCCCTCCCCAAACCTCTCTCTCTCTCTCTGCCCCTTACCATCCCCAAATATCTCTCTCTCCCCCACAATATCCCCCCTAACTCATACTAATCCCATTGGTATCCCTCTCTCTCACTCCCATACTCATCCACCTACACCTAAACCCCAACCTCCCATCTCTTCCCCAACCACCTAACACACCACCACCCCATTGGTTATCTCTCTCTCTCTCTCTCTCTCACACACACACACACACACACACACACAAAAAAAAAAAAAAAAAAACTATGTATCCCCTTACCACTAACACCCCCCTCCTCTAAGCCTCTCTCTCTCTCTCTGTCCCATGTTTCCCCTAACTCATACTAACCCCCTCTCCCACTCTCTCTCACTCCCCTACTCCCCTACTCCTCCACCTACACCTAACCTCGACCCCCCCCTCTCTCTCTCCACTCTACTCCACTCCCTAAACCTTACTAACCCCTTCTATAAATGTATTTATACCTTGTATGCTTACCCCCTCCTCTCCCTATAGGGGAAACAAATACTAAGAGAAGGGTTTAGTAAATGTTAGGGAGAGGAGGGGGGGGAGAGATAGGGGGTCAGGGTTAGGTGGAGGTGGAGGAGTAGGGGAGTGAAAGAGAGTGGGAGAGGGGGTTAGTATAAGTTAGGGGGAATATGGGGGAAGAGAGAGAGAGGGAGGGTGGGTGTTACTGGTAGGGGGACACATAGGGATGTGTGTGTGTGTGTGTGTGTGTGTGAGAGAGAGAGAGAGAGAGAGAGAGAGAGAGAGAGAACCAATGGAGTGGGGATGTGTTAGGTGGTTGGGGAAGAGATAGGGGGTGGGGGTTAAGGGTAGGTGGATGAGTAGGGGAGTGAGAGAGAGTGATAGAGGGGGTTACTAATATTTAGAGAGAGAGAGAGAGCGATTGGGGGATGGTGAGGGGTAGAGAGAGAGAGAGGGGCGTTTGGGGATGAGAAGGGTGATTAGGGATAAAGTGGGTTATAGGTGAGGAGCATGAGAGAGAGAGATATTGGGGTAGGGTAAGGGGTAGAGAGAGAGATAGAGAGAGAGGGTTAGGGGTTTTGGGATGAGAAGGGTGATTAGGGATAAATGGGAATATATGTGAGGATCGTGAGTGTTTGGGTTAGGGAGAGAGAGAGAGGTAAAGGGAGAGAATTTAGGGGATGGTAAGGGGTTAGAGGTAGAGACGGATGGGGATTTTTAAGGGGTAAGAGGTATAGACATAGGGGGTGTTAGTGAATTGGGGGTAATTAATATTTAAGGGGAGAGATAGAGGGGGGATTATTAAGAGTTAGGGAGAGAGAGAGAGAGATTGGGGGTGGTAAGGGGAGAGAGAGAGATTTTTGGGGAGGAGAAGGGTGATCAATGAGATAGGAAAGTATAGGTGAGGAGCATGAGTGTTTGGTTTTGAGAGAGATAGGTAAAGAGAGATACTTTAGGGGGTGGTAATGGGTTATAGGTAGAGATAGAGGCCTTACCCCCTCCTATCCCTGCAGGGAAGAAACGGTGTGAGAAAAGGGGTTAGTAAAGGTTAGGGAAAGGAGGGGAGAGAGAGGGGGGGTCAGGGAATTATTAAGGGGTTATAGGTAGATACATAGGGTGATTTTTAATGGGTTAGAGGTATATACAAAGGGGTGTTTTAGGATATTGGGTTAAGTGGAGAAAGGGAGAAAGAGTGAGAGGAGTTAGTAAGGTTTAGGGAGTGGATAAAGGGAGAAAGAGTGAGAGGAGTTAGTAAGGTTTAGGAAGTAGAGAGAGAGAGATGGGACGAGGGTTAGTTGTAGGGGGAGGCATATGGATACACGTGTGTGTATGTGTGTGTGAGAGAGAAGGGGGTGTTAGTGGGTTGGAGGGTGTTCTATATTAATGTGGGGGTCTTTGGTAGTTGTGGGGGGGGGGTGTATTAGCCGGTTTGGGGGGTTAGGAGCGTAGGTAAAAATAACGCGAATGCATTTTTGTTAACAAAAATGTATACACTTTTTTGTTGACTAAATCGCACATGCGCTTTTGTTCACTAAAACGCGTATGTGATATTTAACCTCACAATTCTCCCACGATATTTAACATTACAATTTTGTTGCAATATTTAACATTACACTTTTATCGTGATATTTAACATTACAACTATATTGTTTGGTTTGGTGAAAAATATATCAAAAGGAATTAGGGGGTGGTAAGAGATTAAATGTAGAACGAGAGGGGGGCTGTTAAAGGGTTAGAGGTAGAGACATAGGGGGGTTAGTAAGAATTAGAAAGAGGGGTTCGAGGTTAGGGGTTAGTATGAGATAGAGAGAGGGGGGGTGTTAAGGGGTTAGTAAGAATTATGAAGATGAGGGGGAGGGAGAGATAGGGGGTGGGAGTCAGGTTGTATTTTAAAATTTGTTTCCCACCCTTTGTTAGAAAAATAGGATCGCAGAGCAATAAAAATAAACAAAAATGCAAATATAATCACACATACACATTACAAGAGAGACACCAATATATCCTTGTTCACCCAAGATGGGCTACGTCCACATTGAAATTGCTAGTCCTTATTATTATACCATCCAACAAAGTGAAGGGATACAAACTGCAGCATAACCACTGCACTTCCTCTTCACCGTCTCACAGTCTCTCTTATGATCTCAAAGATATTTACAATGCATAATACCTAATACATCAACCCTAGCCGCATTACAATGAATTTCTTTTATAAGGGAAATAAAATGGGAAAATACCACGGGATACCCAAAACTATGGGCCCGAAATCTGTTGGCGAAACAACCCAAAACATTTATCGGGGGCTTCACCCACGAAACCCCATTTCTCGAGGGTGTTGCCCCAAAAACCCCTTCTCGGGGGCACTGCCCCCGAACCCCCTTTCTTGGGGGCATTGTCCCTGAACCCTCAATGGGGGCCCGCTTCCCCCCCGGATCCCCTGGGGATTGTGTCGGGATAATAACCAAACCTGGGGTACAAACAAGGCTGAATCATCATCTATGAGACTGGAAGATTAGTCTCTACAACCAATAATCTCCCACTTGGAGACTGATCACAGCAACTCCACCGCTGCTGTACTTGTTGGACCTTGGACTTGGCAAATTTCTCATTTTCACCTTCATGCTAGAAGGTCAACTGAAACCAAGAAGGAACTCAGTTTCTCTTTGGTCACTACCTTTTTGAACATGTCTACAGGATTCTAGCTAGTATGTATCTTTTCCAGCATCAACAGTTCATCTTTTAGAACAGAGTGTATGAAATGGTACTTGAGCTGTAAATGTTTATTCCTAGAATGGAATGCTGAGTTCTTTGCAAGATGAATGACACTCTGGCTATCACTATACAACCTTCTATCCTTCTTCTTCTTACCCAATTCCTCCATAAACCTCTGCAACCAAATCATCTCTTTACTAGCCTCTGTAACAACAACATAATCAACTTCCGTTGTTGAAAGTGCAACAACCTTTTGCAGTTTCGAAATCCAACTTACTGTTGTGTTGATGTATATGTAACTTCGAAATGTATTTCATCTATGTATTTCATATATATTTATTGTACTCTTATAAGAGATGTGTTATTCCTCTATAAGGAAGTGTCGTCATGTGGATTGACAAGTGTCGCAAGTGTGTGTACTTACCGATGGGTTATTAGACCACCATGTGTGGGGTTGGCCCTGAAATATATATTATATTGTGGATGTATCTAGATAGACAAGTCAGCCCCATAGTGTAACTGGGCAAACAGGTTAAGTATAAATAGAGATCGAGAGATCTCTATTTGGATCATTCGGAAAGACACACTTCTCTCACTCAGAAAGTGGCGCGCTAGTGAGGAGGAGGATCATTTGCTCTAGGAGACTATCTCAAGTGTATTTTTGGTTGTACTTTGGTTGACCCATTGCTCTCTCTATCTCTAAGGAAGTTGTGGGGTTTTTCACCTTAGGGTTTTCTCCACATAAACTATATGTCTCTTGTCTCTCATGCTTTTGATTCTTGTGATGCTTGTCATGCTTATTGTGATTGTTATGCATTGATATACTGTATATGTTATTCTCTCAGTAAAGATCCAAGAGTATTGTGAATTAATGCTCAAAATTTAACATGGTATCAGAGCTAACCTGAGAAGAAGACATTTTGCAGTGATGGAAACTTGAGTTTCTTGTTTATTGGGTTTCTCTCCATAGTTTTTGGAAAAGAAGTATAGTAGATTGACTCTACTCATCAAGGAGAATCTATCTGTCCAATCAGAATTAAATTCTGAGCATTTTTAGATTTGTTCCTAAAAATTAGGGTTTCCACAAAAATAGAAATTTATGAAATCTGAAGACATAGCTGGAAGCTCCTTGCAAACATCGAAGTTTAGAGCTTTGGATCGAGATTTTTGGCTGGGTAGATCTCTAGGAAACTCAAACCCTAATTCAGGGCTCTCCCTATTGAACCTGGGAGGACAAAAAGAAAAATCTGAAGGGTAAAGCTTTGCTGATCTCAAATTCTGAATACACTAGGCTGATCAGCTCATCAAGGCACATCTTTCTATCCTTCCAGAAAGTTGAAATTCACATTTTGAATTTTTAGGGTTTTTCTGACAAACCCTAATCCGGGACCAGATCCAGTTTTCAGCATTTCAAGTGGTAAGACCTAAATCTTTTCTATTTCCATTTGAAGTACTCTTTAAGATGTCTCACCACACCAAGATTGAGGATAAGCTTGAAAGGGATGATAACTTCTGAGCTTGGAAGTATAGGATTTGGTTAATCCTGGAAGAGAATGAGTTGGACTCATATATAAAAGAAGACATCCCTATCCCAGAGGATGAAGAGGCTAAGGTATTGCATAAGAAGAACTTGGTCAAGGCAAAGAGAATCATTGTTGATTCTATCAAAGACCATCTCATACCCCATGTGTCTTCTCTAAAGACACCCAAGGCTATGTTTGACTCTTTGACCAAGCTATTTGAAGGAAAGAACATAAATCGGAAGATGACCCTGCGGAATCAATTGAAAGGGGTCAAGATGTCAAATGGAGAAACCATTCAATCCTATTTCTTCAAGGTCTCTCATATCAAAGAACAACTTGAAGCTGTAGGTGAAATGGTGGAGAATGGTGAAATTGTTATGACTACTTTGAATGGCCTACCTAGGTCATGGGACTCTTTTATCCAGGGGATTTGTGCCAGAAAGAAGTTAATCTCCTTCAGCAAATTATCGAAGGAATGTTCTCAAGAAGAAGCAAGGCTTGTGGCAAGACAAGAGAAGATGGAAAATGAATATCAAGCTCTCACAGCTCACACTAAGAAGGGAAAGTTCAAGAGGGAGCCATCCCATCAGAAGAACAAATCTTCTTGTCATTTTCACAAAGACAAGAAAGATCTAAGGTGTTTCACTTGTAATGAGAAGGGTCACTTTGCTTTAGAATGTCCCAAGAACAAAAGGGACAACCATAACAACAACAACTCTAGCAAGAAGAAGAAGGGTAACAAAAGAAGGTACCATGCTCATGTTGCCGAAGATGATGAACCTCCAAAGAAGAAGGCTAGGGAAGAAAGTGATGATAGTAATGATGACTCATCAAGTGAAGAAGAGTATGTTCTAATCTCTGCTCTCATAGGTACTATCTCCCATGGTTGTAATGATTGGTTAATTGATAGTGGGGCTTCCAAACACATGACTGGGTTTAAAGAATCCTTTGTAAATCTGTCTGAACATGAATCACCCCATAAAGTGAAACTTGGGGATGATTATCAATATCCCATCAAAGGAAGTGGTGAAGCCTCCTACAACCTAGATTCTGGAAAATATTTGAAGATGAAAGAAGTCCTTTATGTACCTGGGCTCAAGAAGAACTTACTCTCCATCTCTGCATTGGATGCAAAAGGTATGAGGGTTGCATTTGTGGATGGCCAAATCCTAATGTGGCCAAAGGGAAAGACCATAGATGATGCAGTTGTGATTGGAGAGCAAGAGGGAGGTTTGTATAAATTAAAATGACAACCTGAACATGCCATGGTGCATGAATCCATGGATCCAAGTGAACTTTGGCATAGAAGACTTGCTCATATGCACTATAGGGCACTTCCAATCGCAAGCAAGGTTGTAGAGGGTCTTCCTAAAATCAAGACCAAACATGAAGGTGTTTGCAAAGGATGTGCAAAAGGTAAGAATATTAAGAAGGCTTTCCCAAGCAATGAAAGCAAGGCAAAAGATATCCTGGAAATCATCCACTCAGATGTATGTGGTCCTATGTCATCCAGTTCTATAAGTGGGTATGTTTACTATGTCTCATTTATTGATGACTTCTCCAAGAAGACTTGGGTATACTTCTTGAGAAACAAAGATGAGGTGTTTGATAAGTTCAAGGAATTCAAAACCTTGATGGAGAATCAAACTGACAAAAAGATCAAAACATTCAAATCCGACAATGGTGAAGAATTCACCTCAGGTGACTTCAAGAAGCTTTGTAGTGATTCAGGGATTAAGAGGGAGTTGACTGCTCCTTATAATCCTCAACAGAATGGAGTTGCAGAAAGGAAGAACAGAACAATCATGGAAGCAACAAGGGCAATGCTGCATGACCAGGATCTAACTATGCATCTATGGGCAGAAGAAGCTAGAACAAATGTATATGTGCAGAACAAAACACCCCACAAGATATTGGACAACAAGACACTAGAATAGGTATTTTCTGGTAAGAAACCTGAAGTCAGCCATCTCAGAATATTTGGTTGTCCAGTATACACTCATGTCCCAAAGGAAAAGAGGACCAAACTAGATCCTTCAGGAAAGAAGAGTATCTTTGTGGGTTACCGTGAAAGCTCGAAGGCTTACAGAATATACTTTCTAGGGTTCAAGAAGATTGATGTCAACAGGGATGTAACATTTGATGAAAACTCAACATTCATCAAATCAAGGAAGGCACCTATCGAAGTTTATGAAGAACCTAAGGAAACTAGATTTCAAGACACTACCATGACTGAAGCAATTCCAGAAGTTGTTCGTGAGTTTGAAGATCCGCAAGAACCTATAGATCCACCCCATGAGGATAACTCTCACAAGAGGAAACCTGCATGGGATAGAGAACTCATTCAAGATGCAGAAATATTTGGCATTCCAGAAGAAGAACACAGAGCAAAGGAAAGAACCAGATGACATACCAGCTATGTTGCTTTACTCTGTGACATTATGAATAAAGAACCTTCCAGTTATGAAGAAGTAGCGGAAAAGAAAGAATGGAAGGATGCTATGGTTGAGGAATACCAATCAATAATGAAAAATGATGTTTGGGATGTTGTCCCAAGACCTAAAGAGAAGTCTGTTGTGACTTCCAAATGGATCTACAAAATCAAGCATGATGTAGATGGCAGTGTAGAGAAATACAAAGCAATATTCGTAGCTCATGGCTTCTCTCAGAAAGAGGAAATAGATTATGAAGAAACTTTTGCACCTGTAGCCAGGTATACTTCCATCAGAACAGTACTTGCCTTGGATGCAGTAATGAAATGGAAAATACACCAGATGGATGTCAAGACTGCTTTCTTGAATGGTGTAGTTGAAGAGGAAGTATATGTGGAGCAACCACTCGGCTTTGAAATACATGACAGGGAGTCATATGTGTGCAGATTGAAGAAAGCCTTGTATGGCTTGAAGCAAGCCCCCAGAAATTGGTATGGTAGGATGGACAGTTTCCTATCTAGTTTGGGCTTTACCAAGAGTAATGCAGATTCCAATATTTACTACAAGGTTGAGAAAGGAAATCCTGTGATTCTACTTCTGTACGTGGATGACTTATTTGTAATAGGAGATGACAGATTGATTGCAGATACTAAGAGGAAGCTTGATGCTGAGTTCGATATGAAAGATTTGGGAATGATGCATTATTTCCTAGGTATGGAGGTGTGGCAGAATTCAGGTGGGATCTTCCTTGGTTAAGGGAAGTACACAGTAAATATCCTGAAGAGATTTGGGATGATGGATTGCAAGGCCATGGCCACACCCATGGCATCGAATCTAAAGCATCTATGTGATGCTTCATCTGAGTCGGTTGATGTCTCTATGTATCGTCAGATGATTGGGTCCTTGATGTACCTGACGAACACGAGACCAGATATTTGCTTTGCAGTGAACAAATTGAGCCAGTTCCTGATGGATCCGAGGAGTGTTCACCTGGTTGCTGTCAAGCATGTCCTGAGGTACCTAAAGGGTATAGTGGATTATGGGCTCAAGTATGAAGCGAATCAAAAGTTTAACCTGCAGGGTTATGTTGATTCAGATTGGGCTGGTAGTGCTGCAGATAGGAAGAGCACATCTGGGTGCTACTTCAATATGGGATTAGGTGTGATCTCTTGGTTTAGCAGGAAGCAGTCCTGCGTAGCACTGAGTACAGCTGAGGTAGAGTATGTTGCAGCCTGCTCAGCTAGTTGTGAGGCAGTATGGCTATGGAAGCTACTGTCTGAGTTATTTGATCTCCCACTGGATGCTACTGGTATCTTTTGCGATAACCAGATTTGTGTGAAGATGTCTGAGAACCCAGTGTTTCATGACAGGTCGAAACACATAGAGATCAAATATCACTATATAAGGGATATGGTGCAGAGAGGAGCCGTGAAGCTCTTGTATGTTGCGACGGACAAGCAGATTGCAGATATGCTGATGAAGCCACTAGCCAGTGTGAAGTTCGAGTACTTCAGGGAGAGGCTTGGTGTTCTTTAAATTGACGACACTTCGAGGAAGAAGTGATGGACACATTTGCTGAAGCCATTCCAATCATGTTGGAAGGAGGATCCTTCACATGGCTGTGGATGTAAGTGCTGGATGATGAGCATCAGGACGATGCTCCAGTTACTGCTCTGTATATGCATCATGTTGATGCTGGATATGATCAGTTGGATCATTTATATGTATATATGCATCATGTTGGATGCTGGATATGATCGGTTGGATCATTTGTATGTATTTGTATATGCATCATGTTGGATGCTTGGACCATGTATCTGTATATGTATCAGGTGGATACATTGTATGATCAGGTAGATCATGTATGTTGATATGTATCATGTATTTGTATTTGTATTAGGTGGATACACTGTATAATCATATGGATCATGTATGATGATATGTATTAGGTAGATACTTGTTATGCATCAGGTGGATGCATTGTATGATCAGGTTGATCATGATGATGAGCTTCAGGATGTTGCTCCAGATGATATGTACCAGGATGGTACAGTGTTGATGATCAGTATGATCATGGGCATCAGGATGATGCCTTTTGCGATGATGATCCGTTGGATCATGAGTATCAGATTGATACTTGGAGGTCAGAGATGATATGTGGCAGGTTGTGCAAATAGCATGTAATCAGTCCTGGGAGATCTTGTCGGTCGTGCTGCAGCACATAAATGTTCCTGGGGTACTCTTTCCGGTATTGCTATGTAGTATGTAATCAGTCCTCAGATATCCGATAGGTTGAGCTGTGTGCTCGTAATCAGTCCTGGGATGAGGTATTACTACAGAGACATGTAATCAGCCCTGGAGATCCGAGAGGTTGAGTTGTGTGCTCATAATTAGTCCTGGGACGCTCTTTAGAGATCTTTCCAGTTGTGCTGCGGCACATAAATGTTCTTGGGATGCTCTTTAAAGGTTTTGTCTATCCACATGTAATCAGTCCTGGAGATCCGAGAGGTTGAGCTGTATGCTCGTAATATGTCCTGGGATGCTCTTTAGAGATCTTGTTGGTCGTGCTGCGGCACATAAATGTTCCTGGGATGCTCTTTAAAGGTATTGTGGAGGAGATGCATGTAATCAGTCCTGGGAGATCTTGTCAGTCATGCTTAGGCACATAAATTTTCCTGGGATACTCTTTCCAGTTGCATCCGCACATAAAATTAGTCCTGAGAGGCCACCTCTATCAGACCATTCGCACAGATGATGAAGACCTGCAGGTGGTGGGCCTACATCCAGTATGAAAAAGGACTGGCTCTGTAGAACTTCCTATGACGAGTAGAGTCAGAGATTGGTTGAGATAGCAGCAGTGATGTAATGATGACGATGCATCGAAGACGATGATCCTGAGAAGAAGACTTGTCTAGTAGAACTGTGTCGAGAAATACCTTCCTAGTTAAGAGGGAGTGTTGATATATATGTAACTTCGGAATGTATTTCATATATATTTATTGTACCCTTATAAGAGATGTGTTATTCCTCTATAAGGAAGTGTTGTCATGTGGATTGACAAGTGTCGCAAGTGTGTGTACTTGTCGATGGGTTATTAGACCACCATGTGTGGGGTCGGCCCTGAAATATATATTATAATGTTTATGTATCTAGATAGACAAGTCGGCCCCATAGTGTAACTCGGAAAATAGGTTAAGTATAAATAGAGATCACGAGATCTCTATTTGGATCATTCGGAAAGACACACTTCTCTCACTCAAAAAGTGGCGCACTAGTGAGGAGGAGGATCATCTGCTCTAGGAGACTATCTCAAGTGTATTTTTGGTTGTACTTTGGTTGAGCCATTGCTCTCTCTATCTATGAGGAAGTTGTGGGGTTTTTCACCTTAGGGTTTTCCCCACGGAAACTCTGTGTCTCTTGTCTCTTATGCTTTTGATTCTTATGATGCTTGTCATGCTTATTGTGATTGTTATGCATTGATATACTTTATATGTTATTCTCTTAGTACAGATCCAAGAGTATTGTGAATTAATGCTCAAAATTTAACATGTTGTTCCACCTACAGTAAACACATACCCTATGGTGCTCCTCCTGCTATCCTTATCACCTACCATATCTGCATTAACATATCCCTATAGAACAATGTTTAAACCTCCAAAAAATAATGCATGAGTGGTAGTACCTCTCATATACCTGAGAATCCACTGTACTTCCTTCCAATGTTCTTTACCTAGATTGTTCATATATCTGCTCACAACTCCCACTAATTGTGCAATATCGGGTTTTATGCACACCATGGAATACATCAAGCTTCCAACTACTAATTGATAGGGAATCTTCGACATGTAATCTATCTCTTCCTGTGTCTTGGGACACATTTCCTTACTTAGATTGAAATGGCTGGCCAAAGGTGTACTTACTGGTTTTGCATTTTGCATTATGAACCTCTCCAACACCTTTTGTAATACTCACCCTGAAACAATGTAAATTTGTGATTTTTACTGTCTCTTGTTATTCCCATACCAAGGATTTGCTTTGCAGCATCCAAATCCTTCATCACAAATGAATTAGATAACTTCCTTTGGAGCACATTTATATCCTTCATGTTAGACCCTGCAACAAGCATGTCATCCACATACAATAACAACATAATATATCTTTCATTGTCTAGCCTCTTGAAATAAACACAATGGTCAAAACGACATCTACTATAACCTTGTTCTGTCATAAATCTGTCAAATATTAAATACCATTGCCTTGGATCTTGCTTCAAGCCATACAAGCTCTTCTTCAACCTGCATACCAAATCCTCCTTCCCTTTGACCTCATACCCTTGTGGTTGTTGCATATATATCTCTTCCTCCAAACCCCCATGCAGAAAGGCTGTTTTTACATCTAACTGTTCAAGATGCAAATCTTCTGCCGCCACTAGACTTAAGACAGTCCTAATTGAATTCATCTTAACAACAGAAGAAAATATTTCATCAAAATCTATACATTTTTTCTGTGCAAACCCCTTTACAACATGTCTGGCCTTGTGTCGCTTCTTACCTACTTCTTCTTCCTTCAAACTATAAATCCATTTGTTCTGCAATGCTCTTTTACCAGTAGGAAACTAAACCAAATCCCAAGTCTGGTTTCCTACCAATGAGTCCATCTCATCATTCATGCCTTTCTCCCACTTCTTTCTAGTTTCCACCTGCATTGCTTCTTCATAGCATTCTGGTTCACCAACATCAGTCATCAATAAATAATACATTGAAGGAGAGTATCGTTCAGGGAGTCTACTTAACCTGGTAAATCTTCTTACACTTGCAGGAGTTTCAGGTACTTGTTGTTGTTCTTGATTTTCTGGCACCTTTGGAACTTCATTTTCTTCAATTTCATCAAGCACTGTGTACTCTTTGTTTTCCTTTTCTTGTTTCTTTCCCTGCAACTGATCTTTACATGACCTTTTCATTGAATATAACATCTCTACTCCTAATGATTTTGTTATTTTCATAATCCCATAAGCGATAACCAAAATCATCAACCCCATATCCAATAAAGGTACATTTCTTGGATTTAGCTTCAAGCTTTGTTCTATTTTCTTTATCAATATGGACAAATGCTTCACAACCAAATGTTCTCAGAAATGAGTGGTTTATATTTTTACCTGTCCATGCCTTCTCTGGAATACCACCATCCAAAGCACTTGATGACCCTCTGTTTATTAAATAAACAACAGTATTTATAGCATCTACCCAAAACTGTAAGGGAAACCCTGCATGAAATCTCATGCACCTTGCACGCTCCATGATCATTCTATTCGTCCTTTATGACACACCATTTTCTTGTGGTGTCCCTGGGACTGTCTTGTCTCTACGAATCCCATGGTATGAACATTAACTATCAAACTCCTTGTCGCAATACTCACCTCCATTATCATATCTGAGACACTTCAACCTTTTTCCTGTCTCATTCTCAACCAAAGCTTTCCACTTCTTAAAAGTAGCAAACACATCAGATTTATATCTAATGCAATAAAACCAAGTTTTCTTAGTTGCATCATCAATAAATGTAACATAATAATGAGAGCCACCAAGAGATTTTACCTGAGTTGGTCTCCATACATCTATATGCACAAGCTCTAACTTTTCATTCTTCTTTTGTTTCCCATCCCTGAGGAATCTAACTCTCTTCTGTTTTCCATAAACATAGTTCTCACATAATTCCAAACTCACCTGCTTCAAATCTGGCAGCAACTTCCATGAGTGGAGAATCTGCATTCATTTCTCACTTATGTGGCCAAGCCTATGATGCCACAATGCTGTATCTGTTTCTGTGGAAGTTAAAGAAATAGAATGGTCAGTATTATGAGGACATAACTACAATGTACGTATCCTGTCTCCTTTTGTTGTCACCATTGCTCCTTTAGTGATATTCCACCACGTTTCTCCAAACGTAGATAGACAGCCGCCATCTCCCAACTGCCCTATTGAGATTAGATTTCTTTTCATAGCAGGAATATGCCTAACATCCTTTAGCAGCAAATTAGTTCCATTCTTTAATTTTATCCATACCTTACTCATTCCAACAATTTTACATGGCTCATCATCACCCAATAAAATATGTCCAAAATCACTTGGAACATAATCATGAAAATATTTCCTATTGGGTGTAGCATGACATGAAGCCCCTGAATATACTACCCAATAATCACTAGTATTATCTAATGCAAGAATCAAAGCATCTTGTAACACATCACGCGCTACATTTGCTTCCTTGGTAGTTTCATGTTGTCCATATCCTTTATTCTTTAGAGATCTACAATCTTTTTTCAGATGTCCTTTTTTTCCATAGTTCCAGCACTCTATTTTTCCCAGTCTAGACTTGGATCTGCCAGTTTTAGACTTGCCATGATTACCTTGGCTCTTTCCTCTCTCATTTTGTCTTCCCCTGCTCTCTATGGTCAATGCATTACTCGATGTCTCACCTGTGATTTTTCTTCGCATTTCCTCGCTAAGAATAACACCAATAACATCATCAAATTTCAAGGTGTTTGAACCAAAGACAGAGTTACTTACAGCCATGACCAAGCTATTCCATCTTTCTGGCAATGAACACAAGATTACAAGATCCCTAACCTCATCATCGAAGTTCACACTTACAAAACTTAGTTTATTTGTAACCATATTAAATTCATTTAAATGATCAGTAACAGATCCAGCTTCAGACATCTTCATATTAAATAAACGCTTCATTAGAAATACCTTGTTGGAGGTAGAGGTTTTTTTGTACAGCTTACCCAATGCGCTCATAAAATCCTCCATTGTCTTTTCTTTTGAGATATTGAAAGCCACCGACGAAGCCAGGGATAGTCGTATTGTCCCCAATGATTTTCTGTCAAGAACCTCCCATTCTTCATCCTTCATAGTTGTCGGCTTCTTTGCTCTTGCTCCCAACGGTAGGAATAGATCCTTCTGGTACAGATAGTCCTCCATTTGCATCTTCCATAACTTGTAGTTTTGGCCATTAAACTTCTCGACCTTAAACTTTTCTTCTTCCACCATTACTCCCACTCGAACCAGAAACCCTAGTTTCCTGCGAGTTTATCTTCCAAATAGACCTTTGGATCTGATACCAATTGTTATAAAAATAGGATCACAGAGCAATAACAATAAACAGAAATGAAAATATAATCACACATACAAATTACAAGAGAGACACCAACATATCGTGGTTCACCCAAGATGGGCTATGTCCACACTGAAATTGTCAGTCCTTATTATTATACCATCTAATAAAGTGAAGGGATACAACCTGCAGCACAATCGTTGCACTTCCTCTTCACTGTCTCACAGTCTCTCTTACAATCTCAAAGATCTTTACAATGCATAATACCTAATACATCAACTCTAGCCGTATTACAATATATTTCTTTTATAGGGTAAATACAATGGGAAAATACCACGGGATACCCAAAACCATGGGCCCAAAATCTGTTGGTGAAACAACCCAAAAATTTTCTTGGAGGCACTGCCCCCGAACCCCCTTTCTTGGGGCTGCTGCCCCCCTAGACCCCCTGGGCATCGTGCTGGGATCATAACCAAACCTAGGGTACAAACACGGCTGAATCATCATCTATGAGACTGGAATATTAGACTCCACAACCAACACCCTTATCCAGTTTCATGCATTTCTACCGACGACATTATTTGGAGGGAGTTATCCTACCCTTTAAGTGATAAATTCCGCAGTTATTTTCCATTGGATTGTGTGCATCAAATTTGAAAAATTGTAGCCTTTCAAAGCATGGGAAACAATAGGAATATTGGATTTCATAGGATATAGCTCTGAAATATCTACTACATCAAGGTGTTTTCAAAAGAATGGAAACAAATCATTAATTGAATATATCGAACCTACTACACAAGGTTGTAAGGTAAGGTAATCTTCAGAAAGGGTTGAAAAGGACATAGTAGTCTAGGGATTCATTTGCATTACCTTGGCCTAGTTACTTGTGGATCCAAGCAGGAAAATATTTGGAGAGCCTCGTTCCCTACTAATATTCCTACATTCAACTACGAGGAGAATAAATTCCGGTGTAGATGGCAGCATTTGATACACTTGCCAAATTTGTATTGTTGGAATAACTTAAATACTTCAAAAAATGAGCGTTTTGCAGGTGACTTCAAAGTCCCTTTCCATTTTTAGCAAAGAAATTAAAAAGTTCAATGTATGTATTTTCAAGTAGGCCTTTCAACCAACCAGATGATTGAATACAAGGGGATTACCAATTAGAAAACACATTAACCACATCCAAAAAGTTCAAGCTGTTATAAAAATCTTGTTACCTGTATTTTGTTTTTTCCTATATTTTAAATGGAAATCTAGTTACCGTTGTTGTGGGAAGAAAAGCATAGATTCCTCTCGATTTCCATATTTCCTCATGTAATTCATTCACCCAATGGAAAAGATAATGTAATAGACCATTTTTTGACATCTTTCCTCTACTCAACCCTACACTCGTCTTCCACAAGAAACCACTTCCTCCACATGTAATAACTACATTGTGTCATAAAAAATTGATCTTCTTTGCTAACAAATGCATAATGAAGGATTCATTGTCATTGCTCCAAGAAGTTCTAAGTTCAGTTTCTCGTAAAAAAAATATTGTATAAATCCTATTAAGATCCATATGTTCCATCTCACAAACTGAGAGATTCTTTATCTTAGACATATACAAAAGAACTTCAGGATGAATAATCAAGAGTCATTGTTTTATAGCTTCAAGCTTCTCAAGATGTAGGTCTAGAACTATAACAGTATTGGGAAGTTGGCATCCATAAATTTATTCGAGATGTGTTGTGAATGGCCTATCTTCTATCCATTCAGGAATAATATATCAAATCTTAACATGGGGGGGGGGGGGGTTTCATTGAACCTTATCCTATATTTGTTTATGAAAATGCAAGGCTGGCTTGCAACTATGAAAACGCTCTTAAATCCAATACCTGCAATGAAAACAATAATTTTCCATTCAAAATAGGAAACAAACCAGAGGGTTATACATTTGCACTAATATATAAGTTAGAAAAAAGGCCAACACACATATTGTTCTGGTTGTATTTTAAAATGTGTTTCCCACCCTTATCCCATTTCGTGGATTTATGTCGACAACATTGTTGGGAGAGATTTATCCCACCTTTCCGGTGATAAATTTTGCAACCATTTTCCGTTGGATTGTGTGCATCAAATTAGAAAAATTACAACATTTATTTCCCTAGACTGATGATATTTGTAGCCCTAACTTGGCTATATTTGAAATCCATGTAACACCCCCCTCTCACTCTACCTCTAACCCCTTACCACCCCCCAATGTCTCTCCCTTCACCTGTCTCTCTCTATATTTATCTCTAACCCATTAACACCCCCCTTTCTCTACATCTAACTCCTTACCACCCCTCACCCCCTTCTCTACCTCTAACCCATTACCACCCCCCTTTCCCCCTTCTCTACCTCTAACCCCTTAACACCAAAAATTATTTTTAATGGTATAATCGGCAAACAATAAAATTATAGGGTTACAAATCGACTCCCCCCCCACCCCCCTCGCCCCCTTCTCTACCTCTAACTCCTTACCACCAACAATTATTTTTAATGTTATAATAGACAAAAAAAAATTATAGTGTTACAAAACGCGCACGCGTTTTGGAAATATAAAACATGCACGCATTTTGTTTTGGTGGGATTCCAAGTTTAAATTTAAACAAAATGAGTACATGTTACTTAGCATTATGCTTGAACCTCCACATGAGCCCGCGTGGCATTCCTATGCCTATGTGTTTGCTTCAGACTTTGCTTCAGCTTTACCATGCCTACACCTTGGAGTATGATATACCATGGCTAATTGAGCATTGTATCCATTTTTTTAAGTGTGTCTGTGTTTAGTCGTTGGTTACAGTATGCTACATACCATTATTTTTTATGAAATTTTAGATGCGAGTAACAATTTTTCTGCAGATTCCAAATATGTAATTTATAAAAAGAATATATATATTTTTCTATATTTTTGTTATGTCATGACTCATTAACTCAAAAAACACATTGCTAGTGTTTCGTCCATAACTCTTATGTTTCTCAACCATTTTGAAAAAAAATTGTATGGTACACGAAAGTACACCGACCTCTACATGCTATAAAAAATCCGTTTCGAAATAAGTGCATTAAGACTTTCAAAGGTTGCACCCACAACTGGCATACTATTTTCAAGGTTCGATCACGTAGATAATTAAAAAATTAAAAAAATATTAATTTTTTTGGAGGAAAATAGCGGTGCAATAGTACTACTTGTTCTCTGTATGTATACCAGTTTCCATAAGTTGATTCCATCATTTAGGCTCTCAAAGGCTACACCCACAAAAACATATACCTTGTAATTTATCCTAAAAATAAAAAGTGTGTTAAAATGATCAAACTTCAGATAGTTAAGAACATTTTCAATAGAAAAAAATTATATATTCAGAAATGTCATTCAATTTCCTGCATTTCTTCTTTTTTATTCATCACAAGATTCATTGTGTATGTGTATCAAAAAATCCATGTAAGTTGATGGATGTTCGTTTTTTCAATTTTATATTGCATCTAACTATCAATCCAATGATATCTCTTAAAATTATTTTTTATTTATTTCTAATAACTTATTTAAAATTAACTAAAAATAAAGATATGTAAGTGGGCCCTCGCATGAAGTTGAGGGACCTTTTAGATGCAATCGTGCTTTCACGAAACGCGCTAGGATTTAGTAAAATAAAAACACGCGTGCGTTGTTTTGACCTAGGCATGGGCGGTCACAAGCCTTCCATGTCACTTAACACGCAGGATAGGAAATCATATCGTGCGAGCGTTATGAATTCAATAACACGTGAACGTTATGAATTCAATAACGCACGTGTGTTATAGAAATTCATAACGCGCACGTGTTATGTATCACTATAATGCTTGCGCGTTATGTATCCAAAAACACACTAGCGTTATGGTAATCTACACAATTTGCATTTTCATCGAAACCTTATTTAATAGTTTCTTCCCAATAAAATAAATTTCCTTTATTTCCCTAGATCCCTACTTATCTTGAAAGGTTTTGGGCTTCATGTTCTATGGGTTAGGAGGTTAAATAGGGATTTGGTGTTAGGGGCTTAAGGGTTAGAGATGGGGGGTGGTTAGTGGTAGGAAAAGGGGGATTAAGAGAGAGAGGGGTGGGATTAGGAGAGAGAGGGGGGGGGGCTAGCTAGGGGTAAGGGGCTAGGAGGAGGGTTAGAGAGAGAGAGAGGGGGGGGGGGTTAGTAATGGTTTGGGGGGGAGGGGAGAGAGAGAGAGAGAGAGAGAGAGAGAGAGAGGAGAGGGTGTTAGTTGTAGGGAGTGAGAAAGAGAGATGGGAGGTGTTTTTAGTGTTAACTTTTCAGAATTTACTTCAATATGATCTAGGATCTTAACTGAGAGAACAACATGTACAACATATCAATCATGGACACAATAATGCAAGCACACAAGAGACACAGAGTTTACTTGGGGAAAACCATAAAGGTGAAAAACCCCAATAACTTCCTTAGAAATCGATAGAGCAATGATACAACCATAATACAAGAGATAGTCTTCTCCTAGTAGCAGAGCCTCCTCCTCCACAAGTGCGCCACTCTCCCAAGTGTGAGTGAGAGAATAGAATGTGTAAATTGAGAGAGACACACTCTCTATTTATACACTAACTTGACTTGACCTTTACTCAACTAGGTCGGCCTCAACTTAACCACTTAACATAATGCTGACTGGGCCGACCCCCACTAGGGTGGTCTAATAACCCTTTGACCCACATGGACAACCCCCAATAGGGTGGTCTAATAACACTTTGACCAACATGACTTATACAGGGCCGACCCCAACAAGGTGGTCTAATAACCCATTAAGTATAAGTTACGACACTTACAATATAAATGACGACACTTCCGTATAGAGGAATAATAACATCTCTATAGGAATACAATATACATATATGTGAAAAACATTCCGAAGTTACATATACATCAACACTCCCTCTTACCTAGGAAGGTATTTCTCGACACAGGTCTTCTAGCACAAGTCTTCTTCTCTAGATCATCGTCACTAGATAATCATCATCGAGTCATCATCATCGTCACTGCTGCTGCTATCTCAATCAATCTCTGAATCTACTTGTCATAGGAAGTTCTACAGAGCCAGTCCTTTTTCATACTGGATGTAGGCCCACCACCTATAGATCTTCGTCATCACTGGCCATACTGTGGAAATCTCAGGACTTATTATGTGCGTCACAAAACCTTAAAAGAGTCTCTTGACTAGCAAGAACTCTAAAGAGAATCTGAGGCCTTTTTCATCCTGTCCAGATCTCCAGGACTTATTACATGTGACCCCACCACAAAACCTGGAAAGAGAATCCTGAGATTGATTACGAGCACAAGGCTCAACCTATCGGATCTCCCAGGGCACAAATTACATGCGGTCACCACAAAACCTTGAAAGAGCATCCCAGAACTGATAACGAGCACAAGGCTCAACCTATCAGATCTCCCAGGGCACAAATTACATGTGGTCATGGCAAAACCTCAAAAGAGCATCCCAGGGCTAATTACGAGCACACGGCTCAACCTATCGGATCTCCCAGGGCACAAATTACATGCCATAGGACAAAACCTTGAAAGAGCATCTGCCAGATATCCTAGGGCACAAATTACATGCCATAGGCAAAACCTCGAAAGACTATCTGCAGATCTCCCAGGGCACAAATTATATGTCCTCCCAAGCAAAACCTCGAAAGAGCATTTTCCAGATATCCCAGGGTACAAATTACATGCCATAGGCAAAACCTCGAAAGACTATCTGCAAATCTCCCAGGGCACAAATTATATGCTTATCTGCACAACCTATTCCACGGCCACAGAGTATCAACCTGATACTCACCATACATCATCCTGATGTACACATGATCATCTTGATCATCATCACTGCAACATCCTGCTGCATTTCATCTAGAGCAACATCCTGAAGCTCGTCATCCATGATCATACAATGCATCTACCTGATGCATACCAAGTATCTACCTGATACATATCATCATACATGATCTACCTAATCATACAATGTATCCACCTGAAACATATAAAGATACATGGTCCAAGCATCCAACATGATGCATATACAAAATACATACAAATGATCCAATCGATCATATCCAGCATCCAAGATGATGTGTACATACATATAAATGATCCAACTGATCATATCTAGCATCCAACATGATGCGTACATACATATAAATATAAATGATCCAACTGATCATATCCAGCATCCAACATGATGCATATACAGAGCAGTAACTGGAGCATCGTCCTGATGCTCATCATCCAGCGCTTACATCCACAGCGATGTGAAGTATCCTCCTTCCAACATGCTTGGAATGGCTTCTGCAAATGTGTCGATCACTTTTTCCTCAAAGTGTCATCAATATGAAGAACACCAAGCCTCTCCCTGAAGTACTCGAACTTCACCCTGGCTAGTCGCTTCGTCAGCACATCTGCAATCTGCTCATCCGTCGCAATATACAGGAGCTTCACGGCTCCTCTCTGCACCATATCCCTGATATAGTGATATTTGATCTCTATGTGTTTCGACCTATCATGAAACATTGGGTTCTCAGATAGCTTCACACAACTCTGGTTATCACAAAAGATACCAGTAGCATCCAACGAGAGATCAAATAACTCAGACAGTAGCTTCCGTAGCCATACTACCTCACAACTAGCTGAATAGGCTGCAACATACTCTGCCTCAGCTGTACTTAGTGCTACACAGGACTGCTTCCTGCTAAACCAAGAGATCACACCTGATCCCATACTGAAGTAGCATCCAGATGTGCTCTTCCTATCTACAGCACTGCCAGCCCAATCTGAATCAATATAACCCTGCAGGTTAAACTTTTGATTCGCTTCATACTTGAGCCCATAATCCACTGTACCCTTCAGGTACCTCAAAACATGCTTTACAGCAACCAGGTGAACACTCCTCAGATCCGTCAGGAACTGGCTCAATGTGTTCACCGCAAAGCAAATATCTGGTCTCATGTTCGTCAGGTACATCAAGGACCCAATCATCTAACGATACATAGAGACATCAATTGGATCAGATGAAGCATCACAAGGAATCTTCAGATTCGATGCCATAGGTGTGTCCATGGCCTTTCAATCCATCATCTCGAACCTCTTCAGGATCTCTACTGCATACTTCCCTTGTCCAAGGAAGATTCCATCTTCACTTTGCCACACCTCCATGCTAAAAAAACAAATAGTGCATTATCCCCAAGTTCTTCATCTCGAACTCCGCAGCAAGCTTCCGCTGTGTGTCGGCAATCAATCTATCATCTCCTATTACAAACAGGTCATCCACATACAGGAGTAGAATCATAGGATTCCCTTTCTCAACCTTGTAGTAAAGGTGGGAATCCGCTTCACTCTTAGTAAAGCCCAAACTGGATAGAAAGCTGTCTATCCTACCAAGTTCTGCACACATATAGGACTACACCATTCAAGAAGGCTGTCTTCAAATCCATCTGGTGTATCTTCTATTTCATAAATTTTATATTTCTCTATGCTGCCATTTGCAGCATGTTTGATCTGATAGTTCCATTTGGAAGTCACAACAGACTTCCCTTCAGCTCTTGGGACCGCATCCCAAACATTGTTCTTCATGATCGACGGATCATGGCATTCTTCCCGTATCCTGGGAACTTCAATATCTTCAATAGATAATTTTGTTGCTTGAACAAATGCTGTAGTCCTTCTTTTGTAGGTGAAGGTATACGGTATTTTCTACAAAACAAGTTAAATTGCATGATTAGAAACATCTCATAATTTTCAGACAAATTCTTACACATAAAGAAATATGTCATACAGTCATGTAATTATCTTAGCCAATGCTTCCATACAACATTTATCCATGTCCCACGACTTTCTAGATTCCTTCCAGTCTCTACCAGAACATTGTTAAGAGTTTGCACTACTCCCAACATGTCAGCAAAGAGGTTTAATTCTAGATAAGTAGCACTGGAATGATGTAGAGTGCCATAGGCCACTTACCCATCACATGCATATTAGTAGTATACTATTCATTAATGCAATCATTCTAATATGCACAATACATATCCTAAGTCTAGGAACATGAGCATATACATCATTGAACAATTTTATTTAAACAAACAAATATGCAAGAAATGATAATTAAAAATACTTATCTTTGTTTGGTTGCTGGGTGGAATCCCTCTAAGTCTTTGCTTCCTTGCAGGAGCTGTTGAAGTAGCTTCTTCTACACCTTTCTGTTGTGGAATGTAGAAAGATGGTCAACTCCCTCTGAATATCTGCATCCTTGCAAAAACTACTGAAGTGTGCTCCTTTGCTTTCTTGCAGGAACAACTGGAGTGTGCTCCCTCTTGATCTTTGCTTCCTGGATTACCTGTCCTTGAACTTACATCCATCCTTAATCACTATGCATGCTTATTAGTATCATCATTGTGTTATCCTTGAGGTCTCATACATAATCACACATTTATTACTATAATATTAATACTATCAAAACACAATAATCTTAAACATGTATAGTCATGATCATTCACAGATAATAAACATTAGTATTCAAGGTTTCAGGGAAGTCTTCTTTTACTCATGCATATTCTTAATTGATCATAGGACTCTTCTAATTAGTTAAATCATCAATGCATAAACCCTTGATTACTCAAACCTATACCTTCATGATTCTTCTGGTTAGTCATATCATCAATTATGGTAAGAAACATAATATGCATATAGCCATGACTATTCAAACCTATGACTTCATGAATAATCATTATCAATAACACAACTATATAAGATCCTAACACAAGGTAGGATTCTAGCTTGATATAGGAAAAACATACCTGGATTAGCATGCTAGCTAGTTATGTCTAACATACCCGCATAATGTCTTCTGGTTCTCTTCAGTGACTTCTGCTAGTAACTTGCATGTCTCATAGGTTAACCATTGTAGGACCAAGTTATACATACCTCGAAAGTAGATCTTCTATGTGATCCATGACAATGGATGAATCTTTGTCTTCATGTCACCATGATCATATGTTCTTGAAGTAGAACATGATTTGTCTTTCTTGGTGTACCTTTTATGTTAGCGAACAACATAAACCTCATACAACATCACAATACATTAGTACATTCATAAGTGTCAAAACCTTAATCAATGAATATCTTCTATTAAGGTGATACGACAAGTCTAGTAATTAATCAAGATTGTACTGTAATGATATGAAGACAAACATATGATAAACTTAACCATGAAACATACCTGTAAGCCATACCTATCAAGATTGCTTGTAATCTTCTTATGGAAGGCCTTAGCCTCATCTCCCTCTGAGACAAGAACTTCTTCACTTATGCAGGTGACCAATCCATCTTCTTCTAGGATTAACCGAATCCACTTGATTTGCAAGAACTGGACCTAGAGCTAGATTAGGGTTTTTCAAAGAAACCCCAAAAATTCAAACTTCCGAAAGGATAGAAATATGCACCTTGATGAGCTGATCAAGTTGGTATATTCAGAATTTGAAAACTGCAAAGTTTCACCCCTCGAAATTGCCTTTTAGATTTCCGGATTCACTAGGGAGGACCCTGAATTAGGGTTTGAGTTTCCTGGAGCTTCACCCAACCAAAATATTTGATTCAAATCTCTAAGCTTCGATTTTTTTGAGGAGATTCCAACCGTGGTCACAGATTTCCAAAATTCCAAGTTTTGCAGAAGCCCTAATTTTCCATCTTTCCGATCAAAGTCCCGGACTGGGGTTTGATCAAGCCCAGCCTTCTGCCCAACCAAAAAATATGATCTTGGTCTCTAAATTTTGATTTTGATGAGTAGCATCCAGCCGTGGTCTCCGATTACAAAAATTCCAACTTTCTCCGAAGCCCTAAATTCCGAAAGCCATGAATGAAGGTGCTCAAAAATAATTCTGTTTTGACAGAAATATGTACCTTATTGTTTCTGGTGTAACTCCAAACTTTTTGATCCAAAGGGTATGAAAATTATTCCTGAGATAGCCCCACTTGTTATATTTACATCCTGATAGGTCTGACCTCAATTGGATTCTCTGAGAGAGATTTATGCCAAGTGTCGTAACGTGACCTGTTTATGGGATAATACAGGAGAGCGAACTTGTACGACATGCCACATGTCACTCGTTCAACTTCATCCTCGGAAAATTTTTCCTGAGATAGTAAATTCTATGTAGTACTTGTCACTTTTTATGAAATTTCATTTGGAGCTTCCTGTCCCAAGTTATGAACTTTTTCCCAAGGTCACCTTATTTTGACTCAAATCTGGAAGAGGTAGAAACCCTATATTGTACAAATCATATGTCACAAAGTACAACGAATTAGAGGTTTTTCTTTGGACACAAGGTACATGGGGATTTGATCTTCGACCTATAAAAGTTTCAGATCCGTAACCTTTGCTAAAATGGTTTTATAGCAAAAGTGCTACGAGGACTGGTTTTTTCTATATCAAGCCCTAGCATCGTAAGTGCAACAAGTGTCATACATGCCATATCATGCCTTCTTTCACGCTAGCTCTGATACCATGTTAACTTTTTAGAATTTACTTCAATATGATCTAGGATCTTAACTGAGAGAACAACATGTACAACATATCAATCATGGACACAATAATGCAAGCACACAAGAGACACAGAGTTTACTTGGGGAAAACCATAAAGGTGAAAAACTCCAATAACTTCCTCAGAGATAGATAGAGCAATGATACAACTAGAATACAAGAGATAGTCTTCTCCTAGTAGCAGAGCCTCCTCCTCCAAAAGTGCGCCACTCTCCCAAGTGTGAGTGAGAGAATAGAATGTGTAAAATGAGAGAGACACACTCTCTATTTATACACTAACTTGACTTGACCTTTACTCAACTAGGTCGGCCTCAACTTAACCACTTAACCTAATGCTGACTGGGTCGACCCCCACTAGGGTGGTCTAATAACCCTTTGACCCACATGGACAACCCCCAATAGGGTGGTCTAATAACCCTTTGACCAACATGACTTATACAGGGCCGACCCCAACAAGGTGGTCTAATAACCCATCAAGTATAAGTTACGACACTTACAATATAAATGACGACACTTCTGTATAGAGGAATAATAACATCTCTATAGGAATACAATATACATATATGTGAAATACATTCCGAAGTTACATATACATCAACAGTTAGAGGTAGGTGGAGGTGTAGGGAAGAGAGAGAGACTGAGAGAGGGGCTTAGTAAGTGCTATGGAGCAGGGTATTTTTTAAGGATTATAAAAGTATACTTAAGTATAGTATTCTAGGCGTTTATTTTGGATTGAAAAAAGCATATATATAGGTTGGTAGGCGAATATTAAATATGAAACCTACAATTTACTCCTGAAACTAGTGAATTTTGGTGAATATTATGATAAAAAAACATATTTTATGTAAATATAAGCGATATTAGAGACTAAAAATGACCAAAAAGCGAATTTATTTTTGAAAAAATACCCCGAAAATAGCCAATTGGCGAAATTTCGCCCCTAAAAATTTCCCTTCTATGGAGAGGAGGGGAGAGAGATACAGAGGAGGGGGTTTAGGTCTAGGGAGAGTAGGAGAGAGATAGAATGAGTAGGATGGTTAGGGATGGGGGAGATGTTAGGGAGAGGGAGAGGGGGTTTAGAGAGAGAGAGAGAGGTGTAGAAGTAGGGAAGAGAGAGTGAGAGAGGGGGTTTGTAAGGGTTATGAGGAGGAGGGGATAGAGAGGGGGGGGTTAGGAGTATGGGGAGTAGGAGAGACAATAAGAGAGGGGAGGTGGTTAGGGGTGGGGTGGGTTAAGGAGTTATAGAGAGATATAGAGGGAGGTGGTTAGGGGTGGGGTGGGTTAAGGAGTTATAGAGAGATAGAGAGGGAGGAGGGTGTCATGGGGTTATAAGAGAGAGAGGGGCGGGAGATATGGGTTGGTGGAGTACATAAGAGATAGAGAGAGAGGGGGTTAGTAAGGGTTAGGTGTAGGAGGGGAGAGAGTGAGCGAGGGTTAGCAGTGACAGGATTAGGAGAGAGATAGAGAGAGGGCGGTTTAAGAGTGGTAGAGATTAGGGAGAGGGAGAGGAGGGGCTAGAGAGAGAGGGGGGGGTGGTGGGTAGGGAGGTGTTTTTAGGGGTTTTCAGGTAGAGAGGGGTGGGGGTTATGAGTAGGTGGAATATGGGCTTAGGGTTGGGGGTTATGAGTAGGTGGAAAAGGTTTATTTGTTTCTAGGGTTAAGGGCTTAGGGATTTGATCTTTTTAAGTAATATGGGTTAGACTGTTTAGGGGTTAGGGGTGGACTAAGTATTAGGGGTTAAGGGTTGTGGTATTATGGATAAAGTGGCTAGGGGGTTTAGGGGTTAGGGACCTTAGGGGTTAATTGATTTAGTGCTCCAGGGTTAGCGTGTTAGGGTTTATGAGGTTAGGCATTAATGATGAAGGGGTTAAAGGCTTAAAGTCTTATAAGGGGTAAATTAGAGCTTAAAGAGACTAATGCACAAGCCCAATCAAGAATGACAAAGCTGAGAGATGAGCGATCAATCTAGAGGGAGAGTGATCAAGCAAACATAGAGCTCTCATGCAAACGTAGAGCACACAACCAAATGTAGGGCACGCTAGCACAAGGGAGGTCGCACATGCAAACATAATGTAGAGGTAAATAATTATTTTACCTGTATAGGGTAAAATAGAGCTTAGAGGGCTAATGGTTAAAAGATTACATGTAAACAATTAAAGGATGTAAGGGGTTTAGCAGTTTGGGCTTTAGGGGTAAAGGAATTAAGGACTCTAGGATTAGGGGGTTAGGTTTTAAGAGGTTAGGAATTCAAGTCTAAGGTGTTATAACATTAAAGGATTAGGGAATTAGAGGATAAGGACACCAGTGATGGGAGATAAAGGGTTAATTAAGGGACTAGGGATTTAACGAGTAATACCTTTATAGGTTAAGGGATTTAGGATCAACTATTAATGGGGTAAGGGATTATGTGTTAAGGAATTAGGTTCTTAGGGGTGTAGGGATTGAGGAGGTTTGGGACTTATGGCTTATAGGTTTAGGACTTTAATTTTCCTCCCTTATCATTACTCTCCCCATCTCCTTAAATTTATTTCCCTTGCCCCCCTCTTATATCTATCTTATCTCTCTCACCCCCTTTATCTCCATTCAACACTTAAAAACATAAATTTATGAAGTTCATAATGCGCACGTGTTATGTGAATAATAATGCTCGAGCGGTTTGCATATACAAAATGTGCGCTCGTTTCTTCTAATACCAAGCGAACCAACCAAAATATTTGAATTTAAATAGAATGTGCGCACATTCTTGAGAACCTAATAACCCCCTCCTCTGGCGCCTGTGTGTCAACCACAGTCCTATGTGGTTGGTTCAGACTTACCAAACTTGTGCTATGGAATTTACTGAACCATAGTTAATTAGGCATTTCCACCATTTTTCTCAATATGTCTTTTTTTCACCTCTCTCTACAGCATGAAATACATGACCATTATTGATGGAATTTTAGGCATAGATAGCATTTTTTAATGCAGATTCCAAATATGTAATTAAAAAAATATATATTGATTTTTCCTATTTGTTTCTTAATTTTCTTGTGTCATCACTCCTTAAGTAAAAAAACATGTTGTTAGTGTTTATTCCTTAACTTTTTCATTTCACAACCATTTAAAAAAAAAATGTATGTTGCATTAGTAGACACCGACCTCTACATGCTATAAAAAATACAAGTCAAAAATAACCACATTAAGACCTTCAAAGCTGCACCCACATTTGACATACCGTTCTTGAAGTTTGATCACTTACATAATTAAAAAAATAAAAAATTAAACATTTAATTTTGGAAAAATAGTGTTGCGTTGCACTAGTGCTACGGGTTCTATACATGTCTAACCATTTTTTGTAGCTCGAAACCATCATTTGGTCATTCAAAGGTTGCACCCACAAAATCATATACCTTATCATTTTTCCAAAAAATAAAAAGTGACTGTTAGAAAAGATGAAATTTGACATAGTTATGTAAATTATCAATACTTAAAACTTATATTTTCGGAAACGTGACTCAATTTCCTACATTTCATCTTTTTTACTCAATGCAATATATTTTGTGTAAGTATCTCAAAAAAAACAAGTAAGTTGAGGGATGCCTAATTTTGCAGTTTTCTATTACATCTAACGTGCCAAAAGTGACCCTCAATAGCTTGCACATGCCTAAGTTTAATTCTAATTGTGATAATTTAATAAATAATATAAAAACGAATAAACAATTCAATAACAATTAAAATAGGTTGTCTCTATTTTTTTCTACCATATTTTTGTCTACTATAATTCTTATAATTAAATAAAGGAATTATCTAAACATTATATTTTTTTGAAAAAATAAATAAATTAGACTACTCTTTAAATAAATGATATTAAAGTTCACTATGGGCCCAGTAGCAATGAATCATTGGTTAAGAATCGCAACCCAAGGGAATCTAAGCCATCAAAGTCACTCAATCTCGTCACTCGGGGTCGGTAGCAATGAACCATTGGTTAAGAACCGCAACCCAAGAGTATCTAAGCCGTCAAAGTCACCTAGGGATCGCACTCAAGGCCAGTATTAATCAACCATTGGTTAAGAACCGCACAAAGGAGCATATAAGCCATCAAATTCACCCGGGGATTGCACCCAACATGAGCTATACCAACCCTTATGATGGCTGGATTTTTGGGTGTCTCCTCTCAACTATCTCACCCTTGACGAGACCCCACACCTTAAAAAAAATCAGATTAATATCTCATTGCCAACTACCTCCACCTTGCTTGATTATCTGCCTTTGCTTGTGATCGTGCACAACCATACCACCTCTGCCTTCTTCACTACATCCTGCATCAGTAACACCATTGAAGATGGAAATGCCGATCGATCTTGCATCAATAACACCATAGACGCAAGCAGTGACAAAGCACGAGAACACAACATGAGGGGATGCTAAATTCCAAGCACATTCTTCTGCAAAATGTTTTCAAGACCTGGATTCCAATAGCCCTACTATAACAAATTATTTTTTATGTTTTTTTTACAGTTTACAAATTCATATAATTATCATGCATTTGAATCAATATACAATAGTTGTGCACAATAGTTTTGCAAGTAGCATACCTTTTCTTGGATGCATATCTTCTGTTCCTCAACCTTTGAATTATTGTACTTTCCAGTCGAGAAAATATGAATATAACATGCCCATGAACTCTCCTTTTGTGCAATCTGTGGCATGCCCATTATCATACAAAGACACCAGAATATCACGACTGTAGAGGGCCTAGCTATGGCTGTCTGCAACAAGAACATGAGGATTAGAGAGAATACTCATATATAGATTTTGTGATGAAAAGAAAATATATTGAAATGAAATGCATAAACTGTGAACACTTATAGAGTGGAATTGTATGGTGCATGACTAGCCCAGGCATAGATTCATCCTTAATCTCAGATTGACCAGATTTACCCAGATTCAAAATTAATCTCAGATTTATGATAGCTTGAAACAAATCACACCGTAATTACTTTACCTTGATCTAAGAAAATGGAAAAAGTGGGGTAGAGAATATAAGAGAAAGGAAAGAATCAACATCGAAACCCAAACACGATTGGCCTTGAACCACCACTTGGGCACCATACTCATTTGCCCAGCCTTGAACCCAACTCTGATACTCATCATCCCCTCATCTACTGAACCAGAAATTGACTCTAATCCACTAAGCCATAAATCCACAGTACTCTATATCCATGGCTATCGTTATATCAATGAAAGCTATATCAACAAAATAAAATAGATTCAATAAGAAAGACCATAGATCGGTAGAATAATTGTTTTGCTTAACCAGATTTGGATCAAAATGCATCAAATTTGAAAAAATTTCATCGATATTATTGTGTGATTGGAACCGTGAAAAGGCTGCTTAAATGGAGATATCTCAGCGGCTAGAAATAACATGAAAAGTAGTCCAACTTCATTGACGAGTGATTTGAGGAGAACATTCAGCCACAAATCTGTACTTGTCCATAGCCATAATCACTTCCATGAGGAAAGCTCAAAGGAATAATGATGAGAGCACACCACTTCAGAGCCACAGGTGTAGATTCATAGTTGGGATGTTGAGATTGGGTCCACAATGACAAACACATCGAGCTCCAATTCTTGGGACGAATCCCCCTGTCCCAATTTCGATATAAAAAGATATGCAGGAGGAGAAGTCGTACAACCCTATGAGGAGAACAATTCTACCAGAACGGTTCCCTTTTATCACCAACATTTGATGTTGCACCTGCTTTTCATGATGCAAGTGATTTTAAGCCCCTGAAAGCTCAATGTTGCACCTGCTTTGCATCATGTAAGTAAGTGATGTAAGTGATTTCAAGCCCCATCGTCAAGTGCATTCGCTTCGAACTGTGGAAAACAAACAACTGTAGGATGGTGAAGGGAGTATCAGCATGCACCAAGTGTTTTTATTATCAGCATATATCCATCTTAAAAGGACTTATCAAGCATCAAAGAGATCAAATCTTTCGATATGCAAACTCTTCCTCAACATTTACACTCTTCAAATCAAGTGTAAAATGCAATGTTTACGGTTTTAACTAGCATCACATTAATAATATTAATCTGTCCGAATACGCCCATAGGGACACATACTATAGGAAAAAAACATTAATATGAAAAGTATGTGCCCAATTTACACCTATGTGGTTGTTGCTAGTAACAAATGGGCGCATACACATATCTTCAAAATATTAATAGAATAATATTGTTTCATGATTTTAAAGAAATACATATTTTAATTGTTTGATTAATAATATTGTTTAATTAAACAATGTTTTTATTTTATAATAATTAATTAAACAAAATAATTATAAAATAATTTAATTGATATTATTGTTATTTAGTTAATAATAACATTAATTATTTAATTATTTAAAAAATATTAATAGATGAATATTTTTAATGATTTTAATGAAATACATATTTATTAAACAATATTATTAATTAAAAAAGACTATTATTTTATAGTAATTAATTAGCAAAATAATTATAAAATAAGTTAATTAGTATTATTGCTATTTAGTCAATAATAAAATTAATTAATATTTTTATTTAGTTAATAATAATATTAATTAATAAAACAATTAATAATATATTAAATAATTATTTCTTATTTAAATAATTAATTAAATATTATTAATTTATTAATATTGGAAATATGTATAACATTATGGTATAAAGTCTTAAATACAATCATTACAATAGGGCTCAACAAGATGATCATGTGACTTACAAGAGTTGAACCTGGGTGGGGAGGGCAACAATATTTCCTCCCAACCACCCAAAATACAACCAATTGACATATTTAGGAAATATTTATTAACTATTAATGTTTTTATATAGTATTTTTTAAT